>CABEGB010001241.1:0-95865 GCA_901521435.1 Crematogaster levior | reverse complement strand
GTAGCAAAAAAACACAATACACTATTGCATCGGATGAAATCGATCAAAATAAATCATTTTCTTCAGAGCAATCCAATACCGATGACAAAAATGCTCCAGCTTCTATTGTCACTCAATGCATATCAAATTGCTCTTTGAATATTTTATTGTCAACTGCGGTTGTAAATGCGTATGATATAAAAAAAAAAAAAAATGGCGAAATTGATACGCGTGTCGCGTTTTACTTGATAGCGTTCTCAAATGAATTTTGTCACCGAAGAACTTGTAAAGCGATTACATCTTAAGGAACAGTCATTCACAACTTCCATCATAGGAGTAATAGAAGGATCTTTTCAAGTTAAAACACGCGTTTTAACTTGAAAAGTTATGCATTAAGTCACGTCTCACTTTCGCGAACATATTGATTGTATAGTCTTGCCAAAAATCATGCAGCATTTGCCTCAAATATTTGTGTATTCTAAACATATAACAATTTAAGTATGTGAAGCTTGCTGTATACCAGTTTCAATGTCTCAAGTAGTATTGACATGTTAATTGGTGCCAAATTATTTTGGAAAATTATTTGCACTAGTCAAATCAGATACGACAAGAATCAATCAATTCTTCAAAAAACTCAATTTGGATGGATAATCTCAGGCTGCATCCCGGATCAGAAGTCCACTACATCTACTTATTGCCATTTAACCATCACGGAAGATCTAAATTACACATTTAATCGTTTCTGGGAGGTGGAACACTATTTCATCATTTCACTTCTCCAAGGAATAGCAACAATGCGAAGAGCACTTTTTACAAAACACAAGACACATCTTGATGGACGTTTCATTCAGCTACCATTAAAGATCGAGAAAGTAGCCAATTTGAATAATTTTAAAGAAATAGCTCTGTGTCGATACAAGACCCTAGAAAGACGTTTTCTAAATCATCCAGATATATACTCCGAATACAGAAAATTTATGCAAGAATACAAGGATCTGGGACATATGCGTGAAATAACTAATCAGAGTGGATCAAGCCTAAGCAATCTACACTACTATCTTTCACATCATGCCGTATAAGGAATCAAGTGTAACGACAAGGCTTAGAGTGATTTCTGATGGATCTTGCAAAAACTCTCACATATGTTTCTTTGAACAACGCATTAATGATTGGTTCAACAATATAGGATGATCTATTTTCCATATTGATCAGATTTCGCTCGTTCACATATGCTATTACAGCTGACATCACTAAAATGTACAGACAAATGTTAGTCGATTCATCACAGACATCCTTTCAATGCATTTTATAGAATAATTCTATTGAAGAATTAATCAAAACTTACTCACGGTAACATATGGAACTTCTTCTGCATCGTTTCTAGCCATCAGATCGTTGCGAAGGCTTGCAGAAAACAACATAAATTTCCCATTGGCGCCAAAACAATTTTAAACGATTTCTATGTCGATTTAATTACCGGCGCCAATACCATTTAAAAAGCTTTAAATCAAATCTGAAACCATTCAATTATTACAAGAAAACAAGTTCAAGCTAAGAAAATGGGCTAAGAAAATGGGCATCGAATAAAGCTGCTTTTTAGGATGAGCAATCACTTTCTAGTCAAACCGAATTCACATTCTCCTCAGATAAAGAATGTGAAATTAGAATATTAAGTGTTATTTGGAACTGCAACTCTAATAAGTTCAGGTTTTCCACCATTGCATATCTGCCTCCATTAAAGAATCCCAACAAACAAAGCATCTTATCCAGAATCGCGCTTATTTTTGATTCACTTGGTTTATTAGACCTCGTTACTTTAATAGCCAAGATTATCATCATGCAAGATCTTTGGCGTTTAAAGGCAGGATGGGATGAAGCACTTATAATGGATATAACTACCAAATGGAATTGATATGAAACTGTATTACAAGATTTACAACGGATAAAGATCTGATAAGATTATTTCAGGCGATCAACCTGTTGCTCTAGAATTGCATGGATTTTCTGCGAGCGAAATAGCATATGGAGCTTGCATTTTCTTACGTGTCACATTTCTAAATGGAAAACATTAAACGCGCTTACTCTGTTCAAAGTCCAGAGTAGTTGCATTAAAAAATTTATCATTACTACGCCTATGTGCAGCATTATTGTTAGCACAACTTGACAAAATACGAAGATGTCTCATATGCAAAATAGACTCCATTTATTTTTGGACTGATTCCACCATTGTGCTGTCATGGATGAATCCTGGAGGCGAACTTGGAACACATTCGTTGCAAATTGTGTGGAGGAGATTCAGCAGTTAATTGCTGTGTATAGTTGGTACCATGTGTGCAGCGAAGAGATAATCCTGCGGATTCTTTATCAAGAGGCATCATGCCAGCTTCATTATCACACCTTCACATTTGGTGGTCAGGACCACCATGGCTAGTTACCCGCCAAGAAGAAGCTACAATCAACCTGCACCCCGAGCATCAAATTTCAAATTTACCTGAGCGAAAATCTATAGCTCACATCAATATGACTATCGTAAAACAAGAATTCGATATATTCAATTGTTATTCAAATCTCACAAAGCTCATTAGAGTCGTCGTATACATCTTCTGATTTTTTGACGGAGTAAAGAAATCTATGTATTTATCCAGAAAATCATATGAGTTCAATGTTCCCAACTCAGGCTGCCACACTTATTTTGGTCACTGAAAGATACCATGTTATTCAATGCCTTGTAAAGGTAATACAAGCAGCTCATTTCACTAAAGAACTTGGATCTCTCATTAACAGTACTGTACTGTAGACAAAAACAATCCTGTTAAAATTGAGTCCATTTAGCAATGATAATAGAATTATATAGAGTAGGAGGGCGTCTCAAGACATCTTCTTTACTAGCAAAGCATCCAATATTGCTTTCTGGATGACATCTCTCTACTAATAATACGACATGAATATGAGAAACATTTACATACTGTATGCTGTAATTCGCCAGAACTATTGATTTTTACCTTCGCCCGCGATATCGTCAAGTCACAACACAAAGACACATATGTTTTCGGAGCTCTCCAAGAACTTCCTCTACAATTATGGGGGATCTTGTTGAATCGAGAGTTAACGTTCCCATAAAGCTTTTCGACACTTGTGGTGTCGATTAGGCTGGTGCTCTCTACTATAAGGAAGGAACAAAGAGAAATTCAAGATGAGTAAAATGCTAAAATGATTTTTGTATGCTTCACCACCAAGTGCCATATTGAGTTGGCTACAAATTTATTAGCTGAAGCATTCTTAAATGTATTCAAACGTTTCATTGCTAGAAGGGGATGCTCTAAAAATATTCATTCTAACAATGGTCTAAATTTTATAGGCGCTGAGCGTAAACTAGCTGCCTTATTCAAGGATCAGAAAATAAAACAATCAATCATAGAACACATGTCCAACCAAGGTATTCAGTGGTATTTTATACTGCCCAGAGCTTTCCATGATAGATTATGGGAAGTAGCTGTGAAAGCAGCTAAACAGCATCTTTTGCGAACTACAAAGGATATTTGTTTAAAGTTTGAAAAATTACAGATACTTCTCGCTCAAATTGAAGCCATATTAAACTCACACCAATGTCAACAAATCCTGAAAAACTCATTCTATTAACACCAGGGCATTTTCTTGTCGGAACTCCTTTCACTTCCTATCCTGAGCCGAGTTTGCCAGATTTACCAACGAATTGTTTATCACGATGGCAATACGTGGAGCAGTTCCGACAAAAATTTTTGCGTCGCTAGTCTAGTGAATATCTACACCATTGTCAACATTGAAGCAAAATCTCAAAATATGTCAATACACAAAGGACAAATGGTCCTTCTAAAGGAAGATAACACACCAACCCTGTGTTGACCACTTGGAAGAATAGTAGAAGTCTATCCTGGTCAAGATAACATATAATAAATCGAGTTGTTTCTGTGCACACCACTAAAGGAATATATAAACTACCAATAACACGTTTATGTTTACTTCTTTAATTCAGTACAATATTTTTGCTATTCCAACTTATTCATTCACCGTACTTTTTTCTAGAATTATTTTATTGAAAGAAGATTCTTTCAAGAGCGTTGGCCTGTACACGCTGCGTACAATATGTCATTTTATATTTGGCGTCTATCTGCGTTCGCGCGCGTCATAGCGATATTCAACGGCGTTTGTAGTTCCATGAATCCTTTGTTCGTCTTCAGCAAATGTGATTAAACATTTTATTGTACAGCTTGTAACAAATCAAACTAGCAATACATTACATTGTACGAAAAAATTTTATTTTCAAAACATTAGAAAATTGACAAAAAAGCAAATTCAATACAATCAAACGGAAAATTAAATTATCAGACAGACAAAAAGAAATTAAATTATAAATTAATATTTAAATCTCTCTATTATATTTTCGCATTACATTAACCTTTAAGGGACGGCAAGTTGATTTTTTAACTCTATGACGGTCTCATATTTTTTGTAGAATACTTTGGCTTGTATATTAAAGTTATATATTATATAAAAAACTATAAAGTCTATAAAATGAAAAAACCTACCCGTTTCCTAAAGATTAATATTATATGATTAGATTAATATTATATATTATAATTTTATTAATTAATATTTAAGATTAATATTTAAGATTAATTATTCATATACTGAACCGACATTAGCTATTTTAGTGTCTAGAACAAGATCATGAAATTGTGTCCTCTGTTTTCCGCCGCTTCAGCGACAAGTTACTGGCCAAATTCGCCGAATCATGCATCGTTTAAGTCTGCCTTCATGTATCACTGGTTTTTCTAGAGTCTTAAATATCAGAGAGAAGCCAATTGTACCCCATCTGCCACGCCGCCATCTTAGATCCAGACGTATTTTATATACACGTGGTGGTAGTGATTGTGCTTTAGTATTGGTCAATGTATTGGTAATTTAGTATTGGTAAATCGCATAACTATCATTGTTGTCGCCATTTTAGATCCGATTACTAGGAAAGTGTAGAGCAACAATCAGGAAGAGAGACGAGTTTCCTCTGTGTACGACAAGCGTAAATTTAAAGCTGGACTTAAATGACACGTGGCTCGGCCATTCTTATTCTTTTCAGTCGTTCATTTTACGAATCCTTTTTTTTTTAATTGGTTGATAGGTTCGCTGAACCATCGTTTATTTGCACCTTAAGGCTGATTCATGCTGGCCGGATGCTGGTAACTTATTCTGTATGCCGGATTCTGTTAATTTTCTGGTTTATGCTCGGTTTTCCGTATTCTGTAAGTTGCCATTTTAAAACTATTATTTCATTTGAGTCATCCACGTGTGTGCTAAACTCACTTCACAATATTTATTGATATTAACGACACAAACGGCACAATTGGAAACGTTTATAAATGATGCCAAATGAAATGGGGTATAGGATGGTAGGGATAAATAAAGTGGGGGAAACAGAAGTCTATAGTTGTGACCAATCAGTGACCAGATTCTATTTTTCTATAAAAGTTAAAGTTGACCAACTTTACGATTACAGAATAAGTTACTAGATTCCGTAAAATCAGCATGAACCAAAATTATTAAACATTATTAAACATTAAAATCCTAGTGTTGAACTTTACTGGTTTCGGAATAAGTTACCAGTTACGGTCAGCATGAACCGACCTTTAATGGCTGGTTTATGCTTCGGTTTTAATCTTAATCTTAAGAGTTGATAACGTAGAATGCCATAGGGGCGTTTATACTTTCCTAGTATGGGAACCCTAAACGCTCCTATGGGATTCTGTTATCAACTCTTAAGATTAAGATTAAGACCGAAGCATAAACCAGCCATGAGAGTCTATATTGCTACGCGTACTGATCCAGTGATTACTGGATAGTGGATAGGACCAAGTTCCTCTATCTACAGACCTTGGATAGGGCAAATTTTCTGTGAGCTATTGAACGGCATCATGCTGGAAAAAGTGTGTCATTTTTGGGCGTTCGGTGATTGTCGTATATCGTCGGGCGCGCAGTCATATACATCGAAGAGAGATAGAATAACGCTTTTAACACGTAAGTGTCACGAGCGCCCAAATCGAGCACAACGTAAAGTTATATTCCATCTCTGTCTTTCATTCGTGAAATGCTTGAATGCTCACGACGACCTTTGATGACGCCCAAAAATGACACGCTTTTTCCAACATGATGGCGCTATTCATTGGTGCTTTCCATTTAGCGACACAAATCGACACAAGTGTCATTCTATTTTTGTTATTTATGAATGTTAAAGAAAGATAGAATGATGCTTGTGTCGATTTGTATCACTAAATGGAAAGCACCTCATCTGCAGAAAATTTGCGCTAGGAAGGGGGCATTCACTATCCAGTTATACAGATCAGTGGCTGCGCGCTGCACCGAGTCCTACCGAGTCATGCGTCGTGAGAACAGGGCTTGAAATAGCATTAATTGAACTTCTTACGAACTGCGCCAAGCTCATGTGCCATTCTATTCTCGGCTCTCATCACGGCAAGTTACGGGCCAAATTTGCCGAACAGGTTATTTATCTGTATCTTAAGCGAAGCGGTCTTAAGAGGACAGTCGGATACGAAACATTTCGAGCGAAGAATAGCGTGTGGTTTAATCTACCCTCCTACCTAGTACATTCAATTATTTATTTTAATAAGTATTCTTATTATATATTTCTATTTGTTATCTGTTATTCATATGAAAAATACTATGAGTAATATGTTATGAGTAATATTATATTATATCGAATAACAATTTAACGAATAACTATTATTTATACATTATTAGTGATTTAAATATTGCATCCCAGATAGTGAATAACATATCATTGTCGTACCTGACATCATATCTTCTTCTCGCTTACGATATTCTTCAATGAGGAGGAAAACAGCCTTATGCGGCCATTTAAAAACAGAGTTATCTTGTTCTGAAAAATTTTCAGTTTTTGAAACTGATGCCGTAGATGACATTAAACTTGATGGATTTGGTTCCTTTCCGTTTTTTAATGCAGCCAAAATTTTGGAAGCAAAAACAATATTTAAAGAATATAAAGAAACGGGGGATATTAGTGAAAGAATCGAAATGCAACATACTTATTAAAATTTAGCATAATACATCACAAACAAATCGTACAGTGGCAATCGAAAATAGATTTTAAAGCTGAAGACTAGTATTGTACGATGCCGTTTTCCGAAATAAACAATAACAATTCGTTCCCCCACAATAACTGCTTGAAATTGGCCAAATGGTCATTTTTGCGCCATTTAACTTCAAATTACTCTAAAACGTGCTAGAGAATTTCTGAGCCCATATTTATTTTCAGCGTCGAAAAAACTATAAGTTTTCCACCTTCTTTCATTCCTGTAACTGACAAAATCTTAAATTTTGCAGGCCTGTGTAATCATACAAGAAATGCTGCTGAAATTTGAGATACTTTCTTTGATTATTTTATAAAAGAGAGTTAAGTTCCTTGGCAAGAACTTATGATATACTGTTTTAAAATTTATTTTGATCACTGTTTATGTATTCCAACATATTCATTAAATTACTGGTACATTTGTTATTAATGAAATTAAATTTTAGACATGCTTATTTTTTTAAATTTTCCTTTTTAGAATTCTTCTACCATTTTCCTTCCTTCCTTGCACAGTGAAGCTGCTGATTCGTTGTCCAGTCTTCTATCACTTGGTGTTACCATGCTTTTATACCATCTATGCTTCTTGATACGCATATGTTTCTTGGATGTAGAAAATATTTCAATATCTTATTCAGTAATGTAAATCTCATAACGTGAGTATAATGTAACAGAATAAAGAAATTTTAATATTGATGATTTATATAACTATTATTTAGTGTTTACTTAGATAAATTGTATTATATTTTGGGTGAAATCACGATGAAAGCCTAGTATACAATGCTTTTTTTAATGCAATATTATCTGTGACCTCCACAGCAATTTGATAGTTATTCAATATGTAAATCATAATTTCGAATCACAAATTAATCGATTCTTGTGTTTATATTCAATATATTATAACAAAAATCATCGTGTGTGGCATACTTAACATAATTGAGGGGTTGGATGGAATAAGGGCCTAATTACAAAATCTTGATTTTGAGAAAAATGAGAAAAATTTGCCATTTTTTTTATAACACAACGAATGATAACAGTATTGAATGTACAATTATAGAGTGACCTTGAAAAGTAATATGTTATAATACTTTTCTATTCTATCGATATTAAAAAAGTTATTTAGAAATTAAAAAATGCACTTAAGCCCTTTTTCTGAATATTGATCATAGTATTGTTGAGAATCAACAGGAAAAAAAGTATAAACCATAAAAATGTTTTTTATCTTCACATTTATCTAGAAAAAATACAAAATAAATATGAAATACACTGTATTTTTATATTTATAAATTGGAATAATATATTTAATCGTCTGACGGACTTTCGTGAGATTTTTTAATATAAATATTTTTTATACAAAAAACATTATCATTATACCATTTTTGCTCAGTATCTGGTAAAAATCTCATTAATGATCTTAAATCATTGATTTTTTCAATCGTCATACCTGGCGAAACCAACGTTTTTAAGTTTTTAGGTATATCAATAAAATTTCCAACAGATACTTTAAATAAAGAGTACGTTTCTTTTATTATTTTATCATATGATACGAAACACTCAATCATGCCATCAGGCAGATATGAGAGACGAACATACTTTTGTATCGCAAATTTCATTTTTTTCGCATATGGCGTACGACGAGTATAAGTTGCTAAAGTCGAACTCCAATCTTTTACTAGATTTGAACCATCAACGACATGAAAAGGTGATGGATTTTTACGGCAAGTATTTAGCATTTCAAGATAACCATTAACAGTGTATACGGTTTCTTTGCGTTTCTTAAGTTTTCCGTAAAAGCCGAAGTTGCGATCACATTGATTAAAAAATATAAATATAAATATAAATATTCGGAATAACGGCCTAAGTCGACTTAGGCCCCTTTTTCCATAGATCATATTGTTTTCACCACCTCAGGGTAATCGAAACATGTTCATATATAACCAATATAAGCAACATCAATTCATTGTTTATTTGCGCTAATCTCCGGAAAAAGGGCCTAAGTAGCTTTGTGCCCTTATTCCACCCATCCCCTCAATTATAGTTAAATATTACGTACAAGAAAAGTAAAAATATTTAATATTCTAAATAAAGCATATTTGAACAAAAAATGAATTTTATTACATTATAATATTTTATAATATATAAGTATGTATACATATATATTAGGTGGTTTTTATTTATACTACATCAAAAATTAAAAAAAAATTTTTTTTGTCTCACCCTTTAAAATGGTTCCATTTTATGAAAAAATAATTCCTATAAAAGTTTATTTTAATTGAATAATGGGAAAGAGTGCCGAAGAGCGTCTGAATGTTCTAAAATGGTGACGGAAAGATGGCGTAATTGCTTCTGATTTTGGTGTACCGGCTGCACCATTTCTTTGTTGAACAGCTTGCCGTTTTTAAAATAAATTTCTTGCTTTTCTGTAATAATTCTTTAAATAGTTCCACCTCTTTTCAGTTTCACTTGGTGTATATAATCCTACAACATAAAATTTATAACTGTGCTTTATAATGTGCTTATAAATGTGCTTATAAATAAAAATGTAAAAATACATATATGTAATGTAAGTGATATTACATACACATATGTGTCATTTAATTAATATACTTAAATATGATTCAAATATATTTACCTTTTAAGACACTGACTTCGTCTTTACTTTTTTTACACATTGACTTCGTTCCATAAGTCATCTTTTTGTTTTCTACCTCTTTGTTTTAATGGTAAACGGAAATCATATAACGCAGGTCTGTTTTTTACTGCTGTAATGAGGTCTTCGTCAAGTGTATCTTTATCAAAAGGCTCAAGAGTATCTTCGTCGATAGTCTCAGTTCCTGTAATTACTGTTTATTAGTAAAATAATCAATTTTTATATAAGCAATGGCTGCACTCAGTAGCAAAAGCAGTTTTGCAAATGTAAGACTCTTTGATACGATTGGTTTATGCATTTAGATCTTGCAGGAACTAAGGACAAAACTAATTATATTAAAGAATTTTACAATAGTTGCATTGCAAAGCTGTTCTTTCTGCTGAACGCAACCAATATACTGTAGAAATTTTTTACCTGTTATAAAAACATTTCTCTCGTTATCCATGACGAGTTTGTTCATATCTATATTCGCGAAGCAAGAATGCTGCTTAAGTTGCTCATATTTTAATAGTCACTTGCAGTATCTACACTTAAATCGTTCCTAAAAATTAAAAAATATATATTAGTTATAAATATTATGTAGTACTTTGTTGATAAATAAAATATAATAAACACTTTATTACGTCATATAAAATGGATATACACATTTGTACATATACACATGCAATATATAAAAAAAAAATAATATATATATATATATATACAGGGTTGGGCAAAAGTCCGGAAACGGTCAAATATCTCGAAAAGGATCAACTATAGCAAAAAATTGTAAATAGCAAAGTTGTAGGGCTTAAAAAAATGTACCTAATGATGACTAAAAATTTTACTTTGAGTGGAGAACGAAGATCATATAAAAGTCAAATTGAATTTTTTAAATGGAACTGCCTACTTTTTATTGCATATTCTTATAGCTTATCTCGAGACCTTTCCAAAACACTATAATAAAGTATTTTTTTGTTAAGTATTTTCCGAGTTATAAAGCTTGAAATAATTTCATAATTTTACATAAACTGTAAAATATCTCGTAAAATATTTACTTTTCGATGACCTTACCTCAATACTTTTATGCACAGAATAATGAGAGGAACCAATTGGTGTCAAGAAAACACATAGTTGTTTTTAAGAAAAAATATGCAATTTGTAACTAACAATTACATATTTTTTCTTAAAAACAACTATGTGTTTTCTTTACACCAATTGATTCCTCTCATTATTCTGTGCATAAAAGTATTGAGGTAAGGTCATCGAAAAGTAAATATTTTACGAGATATTTTACAGTTTATGTAAAATTATGAAATTATTTCAAGCTTTATAACTCGGAAAATACTTAACAAAAAAATACTTTATTATAGTGTTTTGGAAAGGTCTCGAGATAAGCTATAAGAATATGCAATAAAAAGTAGGCAGTTCCATTTAAAAAATTCAATTTGACTTTTATATGATCTTCGTCCTCCACTCAAAGTAAAATTTTTAGTCATCATTAGGTACATTTTTTTAAGCCCTACAACTTTGCTATTTACAATTTTTCGCTATAGTTGATCCTTTTCGAGATATTTGACCGTTTCCGGACTTTTGCCCAACCCTGTATATATATATATATATATATATATACATGTAATATATGTATACATACTTGTTATAAGCATATATGATATGTATGATATTCAAAAGAACATTAATTAAAATAAAAATTAATAGAATTTGTTATTTGTTAAACGTAGCGATACCCTGTCGCGTCGTCCTTGAACGTTACAAAGAACCTCGCACCTCCGAGGGATGTTTCCTGCATTGGACCACTGACATCATTGTGGATAAATTCACTAGGGTTCGTGTTGCGCTCTTCACAATTCTTAGCAAACGGAAGCCTGTGCGATTTCCCTAATTGGCACGAATCACAGAAGAATTCTTTTGAATGAGACACTTGAACGCCGTTCACAAGTCCTTTATTCATGAGTTCCTTTAACGTACGCGTGTTTACGTGTCCAAGTCTTTCGTGCCATAACCTTAGACTGGTTGTTGACACATTTGCTTCACCGTCGTTCTTGATCACCCTCGTGCGGAAAAGCGATATACTTTGTTCGTTTGTTTCACTCCGATTGCAATATTTTCACTATGTCGCGTAATTTTGACCCACTCGTTATCAAAGGTCACTTTAAATCCTTTCGCGGTACTTGCACCGCCCACACAGCACGAAAGATTTCTATAAGGTCTCTGAAAGATTTCATGAAAGGATTGAAACCTTTAAAAAAGCTTTTAAAAAAATGTTTCTAAAATGTTTAAATGTCCGTTTTTGAATCCATCAGTAATGTTTTCAAAAATCTTTTATAAACCTTTTCATAAACATTTTAAAAACATTCCTTCAAAGTGTACAGAAACATTTAAAAAAACATTTTTTAAAGCAGTTTGGAAAAGCTTTTAGAAAAATATCTGGAAACGTTCTAAAAACCATTCTTTAAACATTTCTATAAGTATGTTATAAATTGTTTTAAAAACCTTTCAAAAAATGTTTTTAAAATGATTATATGTCCGTTTTTTAATCTATCAGTAATGTTTCCAAAATTCTTTTATAAACCTTTCAATAAATGTTTTAAAAATATATTGTATCATTTAAGAAAACTATTTTAAAAGTAGCTCGTAAAAGCTTTAAAAAAATAGCTGGACACATTCTAAAAATGATTTTTAAATTATTTTATAAATTGTTACTGGAACCTTATAAATATTTCTGTAATTACTAATTATTTATCAAAAAATATTGTACCGATATTCAGATGTTTTCTTGTTAATATTTATAAGTAATATATCGTATAAATAGCATATTAAATATATACAAATATTACTCATCAGAGATATTTTCATTGAGCATTGCAGCCACAGCAGCCCAGGCAAGATCTTTATTAAAATTTTTGCCAGAATATCCCTTTTGCTTCTTATCCCACAATACCCGATTAGCTTTAACAATAGCAACAAGGTCTTTTTGATTGTATCATTTTGAACGGTTTCTTCTTCGTCTTCTTTAAGGCCATCAATGCCTTTCGTATAATATTCTACATTTTCGTTATCCATTTTATAAAAATCACAAATCGCAAATAAGTCGTCCAAACTGTCAGCACATCATCGTAACTAAATTATTTCGCGGCTCAATACGCATCTTTCTTTTGGTTGACGGTATGGCAGTAGGGAGTATGAAATGAGAATTGCCCATTTCGTTACTCCCGGTGTTTACGACGCTAAAAACAGTTTACTCGCTACTCTTACAGCCTTACTACCTTCATTGTAGACGGACCTTAAAACGATTATAATCCGTGACACACTTTGGTTTTGTGATTCTTTCCTTCATACGATAATGAATTTTTGTATTGACAAATTCTTCGGTGTGGAAAGTTGATAACATATACACCTCCCTTCTGTCTACCATTTCATGGCTAGCAAATATTTCGATGACCAGAAACTCGCCTCGCCTTTTTTCAATTTATTATCCATTCTTGGCATACCTTTGCGTCTTTTTCTCACTGTGCCACAGACGTTAGTCCCCAAAAATGTCTTTTCTTGTATCGATGTCTCTGACATCAGACGTGCTTACATCTTCCAATTATGTAATTTATTATAACATCAATTACACAGCCACACAAAAAAAAAAAATTTCGTCGCAGATGGTGAGATTACAGGGTCCATTATAAAAGTAATGCGCATTGTCTGAGAAAAATAGATTTATTGATCGTAGCGGTACAAATGCTTAAAATTCTTCAAAATACTCCCTCCCTGAATCAATATACTTGCGGAGACGTGTCTGCCATGCCTGGAAGGCATGCTGAAACTCCTCGACGGGAATGTCTTTTAGGATCCTTGTAACATGCTTATGGATGTTTTCCACGGACTCCCAATGCTTTCCTTTCAGCTCTCTCTTCAGACGGGGAAACAAAAAAAAGTCGCACGGAGCCAAATCGGGACTGTAAGGGGGCTGGGGGACCCCAAGCATCTGGAATGTTTCGGTTGCATTCTTTCCAAGCCGCACGCAAAACTTGATGGCGTATCGCTGTTCAAGCGAACTCTCCATCGCGCCGTGTTACAAAGACGAAAAACACACTTCACGCGGAGGCACGTCTTTCCACTCGGACTGCTCGGAGCAACCTGGCGACCGGCTGCCTTGGAAGGGCAGACCCCCCACTACATTTCCCGACTCATCTTACCCCGCTGCGATGGATATTCGCGTCACAATAAAATCATGCGCATTACTTTCATAATGGACCCTGTATGATTACTATATGTTTTTCGGGTCGCTGAATCCGAATCCGAGGTCAGTTTTACTCCTGCACGTCAGGGTTTTGACATAACCTCAAAAAACATAGTAAATTTGAATTTTCTAAACATAAATAAAAAGCAAATAACAGATTTGTAGTATTTTAATCATTTTCTTTTTTCGAACTATATCGAGTTCTTTTCTCCTCAAAAGATCGATGCAATGTTTTACGTTTTCTACCTTCCTTCGGTAAGTCTCTTTTCATATTCCAGCAGAAATCTGCCATCATATGTTCGTCCCATTTTCCCTGATAGCGAGTTTCCATAACTTTTATGTCTTGATGAAAACGTTCGTCTTGTTCTTCGCTAAAATCTCCTAGGTTGTTGGGGAATTCGTCAAGATGTGAGTGCAAAAAATGTAATTTCAAATTCATCAAACAACCTAGTTTTTCGAAGTTTTTTACCATATTATTAACAATTTTTTCATACTGTGGACTTTTTGTATTTCCCAAAAAATTGTGTGCCACGTCTTTGAAACTAAGCCAAGCTTTTTTCTCAAGTCCGTTCATTATACTAGTAAAATTTTCATCTTTGAACAGCTTGCGAATTTGTGGTCCATCAAATACTCCTTCCTTCACTTTTGCCTCAGAAAGTTTTGGAAACTTCGATTGGAGATATAGAAAACATTTACCTGTTCTATCTAAAGCTTTAACGAACTGCTTCATCAGACCAAGCTTTATGTGAAGGGGAGGGATGAGAATTTTTGATGGATCTACTAACGACTTGTGAATGATGTTATATGAACCAGTGGTCAACGATGCTCTTACAGGCCAATTTCTTTGTTCGTAATGCTTTGCTCTATCTCTACTATCCCACAAACATAAATAGCAAGGATATTTAGTAAATCCTGATTGTTGTCCGAGTAACATTGATATGATTTTCAAATCTCCGCAAATCTGCCATAAGTGCTTATTATAGTCTATTTTTTTCAATAGAATTTGCATGTTATCGTACTTCTCTTGCATGATAGTTGAGTGTGCGATCGGAACTGGAGCATAAACATTTGTATTGTGGAGTAAAACTGCTTTGATACTTCGTTTAGACGAATCTATGAAAAGTCGCCAATCAGTGGCTTTATAACAATTCGCCTTCAATGCATTGATAAGACCTTCAACATCAGTGCAAAATACGAGTGATAACTTTTCATCTTTACTGAAAAATTTTAGAAACTCTTTTTCACGGTTACGGTACACAGAAATCTTAGTTTTTGGTTCTAAAACATTTTTCGCTTTGAGAAATGAAGCTAAGTGCTCGGAACCATCTTTTGGTAAACCTAGTTCTCGAATAAGATCATTCAATTCCAACTGTGAAATCAATGACGGGACTGGTGGTTTTTTGTCATGAGCTGCATACTCCGTATCACTGTCATTGTTGTCATCGCTCTCAGATTCATTTGTTTCAGAGAACTGTTCATCAATGTCCATCGGCTGAGTGTCTTTACATACGCGGTTACATTTAGTTTTCAACGTATTGTTTTCAATTAAAACTGGAGCAATCACACATGTAGTGCTTTTATATACAATTTTCTGCTTGTTTTTCTTACTGAAACCTTTTATTTGATTTAAACAAAAGTAACATTCTTCCTTATTAGTAGGACTTTGCCAAATGGCTGGACTAGAGTACTTTATACAATCTTTGTTTTGATCTTTTTTCCATCGAGTGAGCATTCTTTTACAACAATCACAAATAATATGTGGAACCCAGTTGCTAAGCTGATCCATCTTTAACTTGAAGATTTTTTCATACGCTGAGCGTATATCGACATCAACAGGTTTTCTTAAATAACTTACTTCGAATTTAGCACATATGTAGCAGAAAGCATCATGATCCATAAGACAATCATGGGTTTGCGAAACCTTTTTAGTGATTGTTTTTCTTGTAGCATTATACTTCTTATTGGCCAAGTCACCAACCAATAAGAAGCTGCGGTTGCGTGATGACGACGGCTGCGACGGGCCCGCTTGCTCACCCTGAGCCGCCGATACTGGGTATCCGACTCCCTGCATCGTAAGACACTTTTTCCGTGTGTCTGCCATGACGGCATAACAGCCGTGATCCAGGGACTCAGCCGGATAACGGGCTCTCTCCGTTGCCCGCCGTCACCGCGAGGAGGTGCCCTGGATGCAGACACACAGGAAATGAGATCGTAGGAAATACGACGTACTGTGAAAGATTGAAGTATAGTATGATTTGAGTTTGTTGGTTGGTTGTTGGTTTTGAAGAGTTTCCAGATGTTATATCCCAATCTCAACTTGCTAGGAGGAAAACGGGCTCTGTTTCCGATTTAGAAACCCAAAAAACATACAAGAAACATAGTCAATTCTGAGGACCGTAACTTCTATTTTCATGGGTTCATGGGTTGATGGTATCGTAGGGTTATGGTGTTATGGGGTTATGTTGTTATGGGTTCATGGAGATATAGGTTTTAGAGGTTGTTTATTCGAGTTAAACAGTTAGATACATCGCATTGTTTAAAAAATTCAAATTTACTATGTTTTTTGAGGTTATGTCAAAACCCTGACGTGCAGGAGTAAAACTGACCTCGGATTCGGATTCAGCGACCCGAAAAACATATAGTAATCATAATCTCACCATCTGCGACGAAATTTTTTTTTGTGTGGCTGTGTAATTTAATAACTATTGCGAATATTGCGAATAACCCACCCTGTATACATACGCCCTATAATTAGTGTAATCATTTAAAAACGACATTTGTTCGTAATAACGAAATCCTTTATTGTTTGGCGTGCATTGTGCTGCAGAACCGCTAGGGATGTAGGCTAAATTTTTCTTTCTTGCTTTCATGTAGCAGTCTCTAAGGTTTCTCCAGCGTCTTTTGATTTCTTCCACTTTAAAGTTATCTAAAACAAAGTATTAAATATAAAAAATAGTTCTCTCTACAATATTATGTAATGCGTTAACATTTTAAATTTAACAATACGTTAATATAAAAATAACATTACCGTTTAATTCCTTTTCCTATTTCCTCCCATGCTTCTTTAATTTTCAAGGAGCCTCTACATTTCACTGGAATTTCATGATTCCACAGACATGGTCTGCTTCGCACTGCCTCTACTAAAATTTCATCTACATCTATCCACCTTTTGTCCTCCTTGCCTTTGTTCTTCTTTTCACTTAATGTATGCGTACTACTTTCTCTACATTCAGCATCCTCATTTTCTTGTATGTTCTGTACATTTCTATTTGCTAAATGTAAAATAGATATTTATTATACTAATAATTTATATATATATATATATATATATATATATATATATATATACAAGAAAAGCGATATACGAAAAAAATGATACAAATAATAACAGAGCATATAAGACAATAAGTCCGTCCTGACCGGGACGCCAAAACGCCGAGGAATTATAACGCACGATATTATATTACTCGGCCGAAAATTTCTAATTCCTCAATAATAGGAATTAATTTCATATACTCACACCTAAATAATTCATTACAAGTATTCACACATAGGTCTTCCTTGTTCACATCTATGTCTGCAAAACAAGAGTGATCTAAATAATTATAATTTTCTTTGGGTAAGGAAAACTTGCAGTATATGCACTGGTAATAAGTCATCTGTAACAAACAACAGCAAATTACAAAAAAATTAAATTTTTTTAAACATTTTATGCACGTTGACATTATCTATTACTTTTGTATAAAAGTTTGTTCTTACCTCGTCCATTTTAGATATTATAAAGTTTAAAAAAATGTTATTTTGTTTTATTAATACAATCTTGGCCTTTTAAGTATTAATATATTTGTTCAACAATTAATTTAACAATTAATATATTTGAACAATCACAGCTGTATCACTTGTATAACCTATAAAATCACGGATGCGTATTTACCGTGCGTCTACTGGGATAGCATTAGCCAAACAAAGCTATCCCGCATCACGGATGCGTAGTTACCACCGTGCGTCTGCGGGATAGCGCGTCCGTCATAGCATCAGCCAATCAAAGCTATCCCGCATCACGCATCACGCACCCATGTGACTGTACCCTAAGGGTGAAATCACACGATACGGGAATCAGCGTGCGGGACAGAGGATGCGTGATTCGAATAACCAATCAGCACTCTTCCGCATGTTTCTATCCCGCATGTTTTTCGTGCCCTGTGCACACAGTGCGTGAAAGACCCGAAAATGACGCGTTTTGGGAAATAAATACATAATTTAAAAAATAATTATTTCATTAAAACAGTAATATTTGTTAATTTTATTTAAGTATACTATTTAAAATGTTGAAATAAGCATTACTCCGATAGTATTGAACAAATTTTATTTAAAATTATATTAATACAAAAATTATTTTTGAATTCTATGACGCATTTTTGGTCACTTTCCCGTATCGTGTGCACAGGGCACACTAAAATCATGCGTATGCGTCACTGTTGATCTGTGTCTAGAATTTTGTAGCAAAGATTAAAAATGGATGATAAATTGTTAATGATACAAGAAGCTATTAAAATTTTAATGAAATTTTATGTGAAAACTCCAATGTCACCTTATCGAAAGAAAAAAATGAGATCAACGTTAACCAAACTTTTTATATTATATGAAACAATGTCGAAAACAAAAGTTCAAAGAAGTGTATGGGTTAGACCAATTTATACTGTGGAACAACTTCTTCAAGGTTTCTTCAAGGAGACAGTAACAATTTAGTTACAATGTTAAGAGCAACAGATCCATCCTTGTATTTTAATTATTTCAGAATGCAGGTGGATATATTTGATAAACTGTTTGTCTTAGTGGGTCCTAAAATTGAAAAAGAATGTAATATAAGGGAACCAATTCCCTCTCGAGCAAGGCTTGAAATTTGTATTAGATATTTAGCCAGTGGTGATAGTATGAAGTCTGTAGGATATGCCTTTAGAGTTGCTCCAAACACAGTTTCTAAAATTGTGCATGAAACTTGTAATGAAATTTGGAAAACATTAAAAGATATAGTCATGCCTGTACCAAGTACACAAGAATGGAAAAAAATAGCGCAAGATTTTGAAAAACTGTGGAATTTTCCTCATTGTATTGGAGCGATCGATGGAAGGCACATGGTAATAGAGGTAATAATTAATTTTAGCTTTCTCTTCTCTTTATTTAGCGCAGAATTGCAATACGTGATTTATCCGCCTTGGTTATCTGGGAATATGTTATAAATGCTTAATTACATTTCAGGCTCCTCCGCATAGTGGTTCCATTTATTTTAATTATAAAAAAAACTTTAGCATTAATTTTACCGGTGTTTCTGATGCACATTATCGTTTCATTTTGATTGATGTTGGAGCAGAAGGTCGTCGCAGCGATGGTGGAGTGTTTGCTGATAGCAGTATACAATCAGGATTACATTCAAACACTTTAAATATACCTTCGCCTGCTCTAGTTGGTGAAAGGGAACTTCCATATATTTTGGTTGGCGACGAAGCGTATCCTTTAGCACCATACTTGATGCGACCTTATCCAAGAAGATCAGATCTTGACTTAAGAAAAAAGGTGTACAATTATCGTCTCAGCAGAGCAAGGCGTATCATTGAAAATGCCTTTGGCATTTTGGTAGCAAGATGGAGAATCTTTCGTAGGCCTATAAATACCTCCATTTCCAGAGCAAAGATGATTATATTAGCTACAATATGTTTACATAATTTTGTTATTACTAACGAAATGGAAAAGCGTCCTCAAGAAAGACAGTATTTGTGTTACAATGATTACGACAAGCAGCAAATATCATGCTTAACAACTTTGCCAAAAAGAATTAGCCAAGGTCTAACTTCACGTAATTTGCCAACGATTTACAGAGAAAGATTTGCTGATTATTTTTTCAATGAAGGTGCAGTAGAATGGCAATGGGAGAAAGCTGAAAATAACGACTTTTAGCTTTTATTTTTTTGTATTGTAATAAAGCTTTATTATTGTAATAAATTATTAGAAAGTTAACGTTAAATTTCTTTTTTATACATATCATTTCTGTTGTGTTGTACTTAATAACTATTACAAATATAAATATAAAAAGCATAAACAGATTACATATTAAAGAACTAATCATTTAAGAGACCCGCTTTTTCTTCAGCTTCTAACGCATCATTCATGATTTTCATTTGTAATAATCTACAATCCTTGTAGGGTAACCTTCTTAAAATATCACCTAGCTGGATCAGAAACCCTTCAATACCATCAGTAGGTGTGTTTTCACTTAAAAGTTGCATCAAAACTTTTTTGAACTCTGCATCATCTGATTTTGTTCTTCGCCCTAAAACAAAAAATTATTTACATTTATTTACAATATATTATAATATGCATAATAATATACAATTCAAATGTCAAAAACAATACAATTGTATTTATGATCATATAAATCTATTTTGATTCATATCTTCATTCATTCTATTATCATTTATTCCATGCATTATTTATTTAATTTGTTAATAAATTGTTTACGTTATTTAGGACATAACAAACTTACGTTTTTCATGCGAAGAGATACTACTTGTACGAGACACACTTTTTCCTACTCCAGAAGTACTTTCATTTGTATTGTCCTCTTCGATCATTTGGCTATCTGTAATACTGCTCTCATCATGTTCTGTCTAGCATTGTGGAGTGGTCGTCGGTGTCTAGCTTATCATTCACCAGTTCAGGTTCTTTTGAAACATTACTTACAGAACTGTACAGTTTTTAAAGACATAATTATCTTAAAAATTGTATAAAATGTGTATTATTATTGATGGAATATTACTTACGGCCTTGAAATTATGGAATCATTTAAAAATTGCATTTGGTCAAGAAAGCGAAAACCATCTTTTTTTTTATCTGAAGTTGGTGCTGCTGAACCACTTGGTATGTATGCAGTCAATTTTTTTCTTGCTTTCATATAGCAATCACGGAGATTTCTCCAGCGTTTTTTAATATTGTTTACATCAAAATGATCTACAATAGATTAATAAATAAATATTTTAAAAGAATTTTTTATAGAAGCTCATTAAAATGTCTTGTACAACTAAATGATAAAGAAAACCGCCTTCAATTTAATATCATAGGCTTTTGGTTTATCGATATACAACATACACTCATATAAATAACATATACTCATTTAAATAGTATATGTACAAAAATTTACAATCTCGAAGAGCCTCATAAAAATAACTCATAACATTAAAAATTCAGTAACAAAACTTTTATTTAAAAAAATTGTAAGTGATATAAAAATTATGGTCAATAAAAATATTTACCTTCCAATTCCTTGCTTATTTCCAACCACGCTTCTTTCACAGATAAGGAACCTCTTTCCTTAACAGGGATTGTATGATTCCATAAACATGGCCTGGTACACCTTCTATCAATATCTCATCGTATATATCCCACAGTTTGTCCTCTTTATTCTTATTATGTTTAGCAGATGTTTTTTCTGTTGTACCACCTTCTTTATTACTTTCTACTGAAGCTGTATTAGTACAATCATAATTATTTATTATGCATTTTTGATATAAATTATATAAAGAATTATAAATATAGAAAATGATAAATATTGTTATGAATGTATCCAAACCTCTAAATATAACATTTGTGTCGTCCACATAAATATTTTCTTTTGTGAAATCAATATCAGCAAAGCATGTGTGTTCCGTTAAATTGGAATTTTCTTGTGGCAACAAATAATTGCAATATTTGCACTGGTAATACTTGAAAAAAGTAATTTATTGTAGAAGACCTGGTTACAGTTAGACGGAATAGATTAAGTAAGTGTCGGATGGCTCGCTCTTATGACTCTCGGAGACTGACTGTCGCTAAAAATCAAGGCTCGCGGGGCCTCGATCGCGGGGCCGCAAGGAACAGCCAATCAGACGGACTCACGCGACACCGTGGAACCAATCGCTTTAGATTTAGGAAAAACGGCCGGGCTCGCGGACGTTACAGGAAATTTCCTGTCGACGAGGATCGGGAACTTTCCACGGTCGGCTCGAATACACACAAAAAATGCCTACAGTTCGGCCATTCTGACAGTTTGACCGTCTCGGTCAAGGAAACACACAAAGTAATAAACAAACTTAAGCTAACGACTCGCCAATACAACAGAATCGCATACTTAAACATTACAAAGTTCTCTCGCACTCAGCGGCGAATATAAGGTCGCATTCGATCGGGAGCTACAATCCCCGTATACGGTCGCTGAGTCAATTGGAACCCGTCTGGATCGGTGATGACGTATCGGTCGTGATCCAGGACCTTCCCGACAACGTAGGGTCCCTTGAACCTCGGTAACAGTTTCTTATTGACGCCAGGCGTAGACTCGACGTTTCGAATCTCTACATAATCGCCTATTTTATACTCACGCGCTGGTTTCCTTCGTGAATTATAACATTTTTCATTTTTGGACTGGGACTCTTCAATGTTTTGATGCGCTTTGTCGCGAATTTGTTCAAGATTTCGCGTCGTGACCATATCAAGCGCATCTCGCAGCAGGTCGGTTACTCGTCCTCTCTGTTCGACTCCGAACAACAGGCGCGAAGGAGCCTCATTGGTGACTCGACAAACGGTATTATTCAATGCATACTCGACTTTGTTTAAAACACGATCCCAACGAGAGGGAGTTTCACTCAATTTTGCCAGCATCGGAGTGATAACCCTATTAAACCGCTCGACTTGCCCGTTTGCCCGCGGCGTATGTACCGCTGCGAGAACATGCTCGACGTCTTCATCCTTCAAAAACTCTCGAAACGCATCGGAGGTAAAGCAAGTACTTCTATCAGAAATTAATCGTCTCGGCTTACTGTATGCACGAAAGTATTCTCGCAAACATCCCATCGACTCTTCCGACGTTGTTGACTTGCAGGGATAGATTCTGACGAACTTAGTGAACGCGTCTATAATAATTAACAAATGTCGGTACCCTTTTCCCGTCTTTTCAAGGGGTCCGAGATGATCCACATGTATCGTTGCAAAAGGCAATTTTTCCTTTGGGATGTTATGCAAAAATCCTTCCGCCTTACCGCTCGGCGGTGAGTATTCGATACATCGCAAACAATTCTCGATATACTCTTTTACTCTAGTCCGCATGTGGGGGAACCAATAAACTTTGGTTACATTCGCGATAACTTTGTCAAGGCCAACATGCCCTATATCGTCGTGACAAGTCCTGATCACATTTGATTCCATGATTCGCGGTACATAGAACAACAATTTCTTATTCTTGTCCTTCCGATATACAATGCCATCACGCAACTCATAAAACTTGACTTCACCATTTTCGAGTTGATTACGGATTCGGATTATGTCATCATCTCGATCTTGGCAAACGGATAGGGTTCTTTCTAACGTACTACCCTCGATTACCAGAACACTGTGGCATCTGCTAAGCGCATCGACGTGGGCCATTCTAGTTCCTGGCCGATGTATGATTTCATAGTCGTAATTTTGTAAGAACAACGCCCACCGAGATATCCGCGGGTTTACATCTTTCTTGCTCAACGTGAGGCGGAAACTGTCGCAATCCGTAACAACTTTAAACTTTTGCCCGGCTAAGTATACGTGAAATCGCTTCAGGGCATACACAACAGCAAGACACTCAAGTTCGAAGCTGTGGTACTTCGACTCAATCGGTGTGGTTCGCTGACTCCAAAAAGAAACAGGCCTCCAAGTACCGTCGCTCTGTTTCTGGAGCAAGATACCACCAAATCCGCTCACACTCGCATCGCAATGCAGTTCAGTATCTAATCGCGGAGAATAGATCGCCAACACCGGTTTACTGGCTAAGTGACACTTTAATTTTTCGAACGTGTTGTTTTCCTCGATACCGAAACTAAAAGGAGTGTTCTTCCTCATCAGATCGTACAATGGTCTAGCCATCGTTGAAAATTGAGGTATGAATTTCCGAAAATAGCTCGCAAGCCCAACAAATCGGTGTACTTCTTTCACATTCCGCGGAATCGGATAATTCACGACAGACTCAATGTTTTCGTCACTCGGACGTATTCCATGTTCATTAACGCGATAGCCCAAATACTTAATTTCCGTTTGGGCAAAGTAACACTTATCCACGCGGAACTGTAAATGATTCTTACCGGCTAACTCGAATAGTTCGGACAAAATTTCGAAATGTTCGTCTAGACTTTTAGTCGCCACCATAATATCATCTAAGTATAATAATATCTGGTGCTTCCTCAAAAGAGGCTCGAATACTGTGTGAACGAAACGTTGGAATACTCGTGGCGCATTCGTCAAACCAAAAGGCATTCGCATGTACTCATATTGACCTAACGGAGTCGTAAAAGACGTAAACTTCATAGAATTCTCGTTCATTTTTACGTGGTGGAACCCATCTTTCAAATCGAGAATCGAAAAATATTTTTTTCCTTGTAACCGATCAATATTATCTTCAATTAGCTCAGTCGGGAAATTATCGCGTACAGTTATCTTGTTCAACTCCCGAAAATCTACACATAACCGGAGCTCGCCGCTCTTCTTTCTCACAAGCACTACCGGACTAGCATACGGCGAATTACTGGGGCGAATGACTTTTCGTTCGAGTAGTTCGTCCAATATTTTCTGCAAGGCTTCTTTGTCGGCAAAGGAAAGTCTGCGCGGGCGCGAACTCAACGGCTGTTCGTGTTTTAGCGAAATACTCATTTCGAAATGAGGTTCGCATTTCTCTAACCGAAAATTACGTTTATACCGCGACTCGTATAGATCGCAAATCTTCTCAATGTTATTCTGACCAATTACCTGATTAATCTGTAATTCATCGCATGCTCGATAACTCTCATTAGTTTCGACATTCAATATTTGCTCGATACTTGTTTCCTCAACACTCTTAATCTCGGCAACTTCCCCGAGAGTAATCCTTAACGATGGGCACGTTAAAAAATCTCTACCGAGAAGTACTTCATACATCATTGTATCATCAGATACAGTGTAAAACTTTATCGGGGTACGCACGCCTTGTATTTCTATAACGCTATGAAAAATATTTAGAAAGCTAAGTCGCGATCCGTTTATCCCACAAAACTGGCTCGCGATTTCATCCACCGGAGAACGCGCGTCGTTCGCAACAATGCTATCCCTAATCATACTGATTGGTGAGCCCGAATCGATCATCGCCTCGATCACATAAGTGTTTACTTTACCGTCCGTCTCACTACTACTAATTTTTATAGCAACCATGTACGGCTTCGGGTGCGGGGCTGGCTGCACAAGATTCGTCGACATCGTTAGCGTCGGTTTCTCGTTGGTTTCGGACGCAGCAGATTTTTTTCGTTCGCCACAATCTCTTGCTAGATGCTCCGACGATCCGCAGACGTAGCAGGTCCTTTTCCCCGTTGGAGCCACCGACTGCCGGCACTGCGTCGCCACGTGCCCCATCTCTTGGCACTTGTAGCATTTCACGGATTTTCCTTTGGCAGCCGCATCCGGTCTCGAACTGGATAACTTCATGTTATCTTTCTTTTGCTTGGAGTCACTGGACTTCTTAGAATCGAGGTTGATTTTCTCGAAAGCCTTCAGGAGCTCGGTCCTCGACCCGAAGTTCATGATGCGCGCTTGATCTCGTAAGCGTGTATCAATTATGCCATCGACAAGATAATCAAGAAGTTCATCCTCCGCAATCGGTACACGATTAGCGAGTATTATTTTCTCATGATAATAGTCACTGAAAGACTCTTCTGTCTTCCACACACGGGCTTCAAATTCCTTTCGAAGTGTCAATTTACTTGGCCTCAAATCGAATATCTGTTTCATCCCTTCCAGCAATTCTTCAATGCTCATCGTCAAATATTCGGCCTTGGAATAGAACCAATCAAGGGCTCGCCCTTTCAGTCTCGAACTGATCAGAATTCTAGTAGCGTTGTCGTCTAATTGATAGGTATTTCGCACTAGCTCAAGTTGATTTTTCCATCGCCAAAAGGTATTGTCCGTCGCGTCAAACTGAGGTATCATCTCCCTGAGATTTCGGACGTTGCCGGTAACGGAAGTGGCACTATGCGTAGTGGATGCGCTGCGCGACATCTCTCGTTCTCTTCTAAGTAACTGTTGCTCTCTTCCCAACAGCTCTCTTTCCTTGCGAATTAACATTAGTTCACATTGCACGTGACCCGGCGGTACATCGTCATCTGTATTATTTGGCCCGCCCGTCGCCTCTTGCGTAGCAGCCGAAGTCGGGAGGTCTTCTTCTGACATCATTCTGTCTCTCTTCTCGTTCAGCGTTGCCCAAATATTCGGATCCTGTTCACTCAAGCGTTGAATCAGCTCGGCCTTTGAGCCTCTCGTGGACAATCCTCTTTCCTGAAGAGCGTCTTTCAATTCCGTCACTTTGAAATTATGACCATCCATTGGTCTCATAGCCGCGCGAACCAGAATTACGATACGTGTAACCGTTCTCGCAGAACGACAACAGTCTCGACGGCCTGCGGATATCTTCGCTCACAGCAAACTAATATCCCGCACGTGACCCACACAGAGTATACCGTACCCGTCGTACTGGGCCAAATATCGTATTCTCTTCTCGCTACGCGCACACACGATAACCTTGTGTCGACGCTCTCGCAGAGCTTACTCGACCCTCGATATCTCCACTAATTGTCACGTTCCGTGTGCACTAGGGACTCGCATCCCACTTCTGAAGAATTGTAGAAGACCTGGTTACAGTTAGACGGAATAGATTAAGTAAGTGTCGGATGGCTCGCTCTTATGACTCTCGGAGACTGACTGTCGCTAAAAATCAAGGCTCGCGGGGCCTCGATCGCGGGGCCGCAAGGAACAGCCAATCAGACGGACTCACGCGACACCGTGGAACCAATCGCTTTAGATTTAGGAAAAACGGCCGGGCTCGCGGACGTTACAGGAAATTTCCTGTCGACGAGGATCGGGAACTTTCCACGGTCGGCTCGAATACACACAAAAAATGCCTACATTATATTTCTTATTATTTATTTTAAATAAACTAAAAAATTAAACTTTTTTAAATACTTACATTACGACGTATTGAATCTTCCCTAACCTCCACGTCCATATCCATAATGTTTTATTTGGTTTTAACCGTTTTAACTATTTACTTATACTTTTTCAATTCAAACTTTGTAGGTTAGATAGGTAGTAACGCAAACGCATACGGGAAAGATACAGAAAAATGCGGAAGAGTGCTGATTGGTTATTCGAATCACGCATCCTCTGTCCCGCACGCTGATTCCCGTATCGTGTGATTTCACCCTAAGCCTGCCGCACACGATACGTTTTTTCTTATTGGATTTCTAACTGGATTTGTTTACTTGCTACCGTACGAGCGGCGGTACTGGCAGTGCTACTGGCCCATACTGGCCGTGGCTTCACACGGTACGAGTTTTCGTACGGGCTGAACTGGAATTTGTTTGATAGAAGTGGCACGTTTAAATGTGGATGAGATAGATGAGATGGATGAAATTATTGCAACAGTGGTACATCGTCGGAAAATTGCTATTGCATTATTTTTAATTATTGAAAAATTGCGACGACAAGTGTACGACGAGTATAAAGTTTTGAATTTTTTGTAACATTTCTTTTATCATCTTATATGTTATATTTTTATTCCTTGCTTACAGACCTGAAGATCCGAGATCTTTTCAAAATTTCACTAGAATGCAAGAAAAGGTTATGGAGGAACTGTTAAATCTTCTTATTCCATATGTTGAAAAGAAAGACACAGTAATGAGAGAAGCAATTTCTCTTCGGATGAGACTGACAATGAGTGTTACGCTTCGATATTTGGCAACTGGCAATTCATTTCAAGATCTTGCGTACTCTACAAGAATTGCTCCAAATACTCTATCGAAAATTATATAGAAACATTACAAGCTATTATTACAGTGTTAGATAAAAATGTGATACCATTTCCATCTAAACCTGAAGAGTGGGAAATTGTAGCTCATAAATTTGAAACTATGTGGCAATTTCCTCAATGCATAGGTGCTATAGACGGGAAACATATTTTATTTCGTCCTCCACGTTCTGAAGGATCTAAATATCGCAACTATAAGGGAAAAGACAGCATCATTCTTTTCGCATTAGTAGACACAGAATATAAATTTATTTTTGTAGACGTTGGTAAAAATGGTCGCACATATGATTCTGCTGTATTTCGTGAAAGTCTGTTAGGTATAAAACTAAAGGAAAACACTCTTAATTTGCCACAACCAAAGACTCTACTGAGTTTTAATTTTCAAATGCCATATGTAATTGTAGGAGATGATGCTTTTTCTTTGCATACAAATTTAATGAAACCATATCCTGACCGTGGCTTGACAGAAAACAGACGAATATTCAATTACAGATTAAGTAGACCACGAAGAACTGTTGAAAATGCATTCGGCATTCTGGCGAATAGATTCAGAGTTCTTCTAAATCCCATACCACTCTCTGTAGAAAAAGTAGAAATCATAACACATGTGTGCTTCTTCATAATTTTCTGTTGAATAAAAATGTGCAACGTTATATTCCCTCTGAATATAGATCAGAAAATTTAGAAATACCTGAATCAGGATTACGTAGTGTGAGTCAACAAGGGGGAAATCGTTCATCTGTTGCAGCTGGTGAAATAAGAGACATGTTTACTGAATATTTTAATACAACTGGTGCTGTTCCATGGCAGTATTCTGCTGTAGAAAGAGGAAATTAATTATTTTTAAATGACAAATCTGTGTAATTGTGTCGAAAATTGTAAAAATACTAACTTAAGATTACATGAAACGATATTTAAAAAATAAAATAGATTTTTAGCCCTTAAAATTAATCCCACTCCGAGTATGACATTCCCGGGCAGTTTTTAACAAAAAACTGCTCGGGAATGTTTTTGGTTTTTTCAGAAATTGTTTACCTTATTATTTATAACTTTTTTTTATTAATAAGGATATATACATTTGTGTGTGTGTGTTCAGGATCATTATATCTTTATCTGATATTTATTCGAATAAAAAAATACATATATAATACACATATCTTTTACAATAACACAATGCGTTTGAAAAACAATTTTTTAAGGGATAACATTATAAAAAAAGAATTAGTTATCTTTTTTCTCCCTGTAGATCTTCAGTGCTAGCACACACATTTATAACCCTTTCAACCAATCTATTCATTACTTGAAACTGTAAACTTTCATTTTTAAAACGTTTAGTGATTTTAGTGATTTTTTTCATTTTTTAAACGTTTTAGTGATCCTATAAATGCATGTATCCACAGGATCTAACACGTTATTTGCAGAATTATTTGTTGACGTGTCTGTTTGTTGTACAGTTATGGGTTGCTTTATTGAATGTGCTAATGCCTCAATAGCTCCAGCATAAACAGTTTCAGAATCTAATTTACGTTTCTCTGTGATTTGGATTGTCGGAGATGGACTAATAGAAGGAGATGGGCGAGGAATATTTGTAGGGAGTTTTACTTCTCTCAGGAATTCTATTAAGAGTTCTATCAGTTCTCTCAGGAATTGTAGATGGGATACAAGAACTGATAACTGGTGAGACTTGGTTATTGACTGATTCTGCAACTTCTGATGAATCAATGAAAGATGAAGTTGATTCGTTTGTCGATTCATCAGCAAAATTTTTGTATTCTTTATCTAACCCATGATATAAAGACAAGGGTATGCTCATACGCATGACCACTAAGCGGCTTGTTCTTGATTACGTCATAACAAGCGGCAAATTTAAAGCATATAAATTCGACATTAGTAATTTTAAAAGAATTTTCGGTTAAATAATATATTAATTTGATTAGTGTGAATAATTGATTAGAAATAATATAATTAAAAATGCAGGTATAAAATTAATCAACACACACACACATTAATACTAGAATTTTATTTTTTTATTAGTAAATTTAATTAATTTTTTTTTTTTTCTTAGTGAGTTTTCTTTTTGAAGCAACAAGTTCTTTATTTATTTTATTTATTCTAATATAAGTTCTAGTCCTAATTAGTCATAATGTCACCTCTTTCGGAATATCGGCGTGTAATTTGGGTGATATTAACCCGAGTCGAAATTTTGATCCGATTTTGAGCCTCCTAAAGTCGGACTTAGTTCGGATTTGGGGGCTCAAAGTCGGACTTATTTCCATGTTAAATTATGTCCGATTTTGGACCCTAATGTCGTACAAATTTCCGTTTTCAGCACTTGGGGGTCCAAAGTCGGACCTGGCAGTAATAAAAATTAGCTCCGATTTTGAACCCTTGTGTCCTATTTTATAATAATAATGATAGAGTTAATAATAATAATAATTATAATAATAACAACTATCAAGTTTTTTTTTAAATATTATTACATTATTATTACATACTATAAGTACATATATAATAAATAAATATTATAATTATTATTATTATTATTATTTAGTAATTACTCTTCAGCTGTTATGCCAAGAAGAGGGACTTGGGTACAAACATTCTAGACCTTTCATAACCCATTCCTTCAACTCAACTCTACCTTATCTCTATCCACTCGTATCCTATCCTGTCTGCTTATACCTTTTACATTTTACATTTTACATTTTTACATCTTTACATTTACATTTAGACCTTTACCATTTTACATCTACATTTCTACCAACATTTACATTTTACATTTTACATTTAACATTCACCTCTGTCTTAACCTTTCTTTCGCATCACCTTCTCTTCCTCCCTCCATAGCTTACCGCGTGCTTTCTCTTTTTCTCTCTCTAGTTTCTCATTACCTATTTCTTGAATTTCCGTGCCTCCAAGGGTATTCCACTACCCCTGCTGCTTTCTTGTTTTTCCTCTTCCTTATTACATTCCCAATTTCTTCCGCATCAATTTCTTCCTCCTTTTTTCCTTTCTTCTCCTTCACCTTGACTGAGCGCACGTCTTCCTCCTCATCTTTTTTCCCCTTCTTTCCTTCTTTCCTTTTGTTTTCCTTGATATCTTTCCTTCTCACTTTCCAACCTCTTCTTAGAGAGCTCTTCCCATTTCTCTTTCTCTACTTTGTCCCCTGTTCCTTTCATCCTTCCTCATTTCCTGTTTATAAACTCCCAAGCTTCCGCACTGTACCTTTCAACTTCCATAAATCCTCCTCTTCTACTGTTTTCTTCACCCTAATAATCTTCCATCCCCTCCTTCATCCTCTTCTTTCCTCCATGTATCTCTCCTTACTTATCCTTCCTCTACTCCATAACTTCAGAGATCTGTGCACTTTCCTTTTCACTTTTGTGCCTTTCCTATCCCACCACTCCTTGTATCCTATCTTTCTTAACCTGCCTCCATTGATGCTTCCTCCTCTTTCCTTTCCCGTCCCCTCTGTTCCGTTCCATCGTTCTTTCCTTGACTATTTCCATCGTTTCCTTATCCCATCTTATCACCCTCTTCTTCTCTTCCTACATTGATTCCTCCTCTCTCCTCTTCTTCTCCTTCCTCTTCTCTCTCCTCTTCTTCCGTCCCGTATCTATCTTCCCTACTATGACCATGTGATCCGCGTCCCCCCTATCCTCTACCTTAAATCTATTTACAAAGCTAGTATCCTTATCCATTACATTCGCAAAATCTATTACAGAACATCCTCTACTTCCTACGTATGTAAATTCGCCTATCCTATCCCCTACCCTCGTTCCATTTAGGAAAACGCCTCCAATTTCTCCTACCAATCTACTCAATCCTTTCCCTTTACTGTTCAATTCTATCTTTACTCCATCTTTCCAGTTCCCATCCTTCCTCCTCCTTCCCTCCCTCTACCCCTATTCTCTCATTAAAATCCCCTCCCCCTGCCTCTTTTCTTATCCCTTGTTGCGTAACTACCTTTCCCAATTGTCTCGCTTAATCCTATAAAATCCCTTTCCTCAATATATTTCCACAAATCCCTATTTTGCCTCCCTATACCTTCAAAGATTTCTCCTCTCTCTTTCCTTCTTCTCTCCTCTCCTTTCCTACCTCTTTCCGACTCCTTTCTCCCTCCTCCCCCTTCCTCTCTCTCTCCCTCAATAATTCTTCCCTCCCTACTATTCTTCTACCGCTTTCTATCTCTTTCCACCATATCCACTTGTCTTCAACTTTAACTTTACCAAACCCTATCTTTATTCTCTTCCCTTTATCCCTTTCCCCCCTTGCCCATTGTCCTATCTTCTCCTGTGTTTTTCTTTCTTCAAAGGTTAAGTCATTTTCTATAAAAAAGTTCTCCCCCTTTAACCTATTTTTCTTCCTCATTACTTCCTTCTTCATTTCCTCGCTCTCCAAGCACACCACTATTACTCTTCCGCTCTTCCAGCTCTTTCTCACTTTTATCTCTACCCTTAACTTTTCCCAAACTAACTTTTCTATCCCTCCCCTCTCATCTATTTCTTCCCATTCCAAACCTCTAATTATAAAATTCGCTCTTTTTTCTTCCCTTTCCTTGTCTCTGACCATCCTTCTCAAAACTCCCAACTCCTTCTCACTAAAGCTCTCACTCCTTTCCCCTGTACTCGCCATACTTCCCCATAAACTTCCCCGACTACTTATCGCCGACTCTCTTCCCCCGGTGCTACCCTCTGATCCCTCCCTTCTGCCCGTCCGCTCCTCTATCTCCTTTCTCCTCTCCTCCTCCCTCCTTCTATTTTCTTCCCTTTGTTCAACCATAAATCTTTCCATTAAGACTATCCTTACCTCCCTATCCTTCCATTTCCTATCCCATTCCTCGTTTAATTTACCCAGCTCCTGCTTGTAGATCTCCCTCATTCTATCCTCCTCCGTATCCATTCTAAAACTTACTCTCCTTTCCTTTTTTCCTTCCTCATCCATCCACTTTCCTTGTTCCTTTATCCTGCTTTCCTTCCCGCCTTTCGCCCCTTTCTCCTCCCTGACTCTCCGCATTATTACTACCCTAACCTCTTTCCTTAACCTCAAAATCTCCCGCCCACTCTTTCCGTCTTCGCTCACCCCTTATTCCCTACGATTATCTTCTTCCCTCCACTTCCCCTTCTACGCTCTCCTCCAAACTCTCTCCTTCGCCTATTTATTCCCCTCTCCTACCTTTATTATCCGCTTTAACTCTCAATTCACCTTTTTCGCTCGCTACACACACACGCTCTCACTCACTCCTCCTAACCAAGTCAATATTATAATTATAAAATTTTTATTACATAAACATTTTTATATTATTAATCTATAATTCAAAGGTCTTATACGCATGCAAAATAGGTATATAATTTTTGCTTATTGAGTATTGTTTCAATATTAGTAGTTTTTTAATTATTTATAAGTATTTTATACTTAATTACGCTACAAGTTTCCAGTATTTTGTTTATTGTTTAAAAAATCACTTTGTCTATTAAAAAGTTGTGAATTCGCTAATTATAGACAATAAGATAGTTGCTTACACTTCAACCAACTTCTATCTTAACGATATTTTACACTGAGTAATTTCGAGGCTGTATAGCTTTTTGTATCCGTTCTACTTTGAGTAAAGCAAATAATCATTAAAATAAGTGAGTATTAGATGATTACATTAAAAAAACAATATTATTGATTAATAAAAATATACAGTGATGTTTGATTGTGATGTTTATGTTGTGATTCTGTGGTGTTTAAGATACTTGGCATAGTTAAATAGTAGTAGCTGAATATTTGTGATTTATGTAATTTTACGATATTACATATAATTTTTTTGTAAGAAAATAACTAGTGAGCTTTGCTTGAATAAGTTTAAGATGAAGTTGAACTATAGCTTGATAAGTTTTATAAAGAATAACAAACTACTCATTCTATAACTATAATTTGTTGTTTAGTATTCATTGTAATCAACATATGTTATAAGTAGTTTTTAAAAGCTAAACTAAAAAATCATATTAATACATCTGATATAAAAAAATTTTTTTAATGCTTACATAACAATAATTAAAATATTTTGTCAGTGATTTACAATTCTAAATAATATCTTTCAGGATGATTTGTTGAATCTGTAACAAGCAAAAATTCAATTTATTAACTGCACGATTATATGTACGGGAATTCCGTTAATAAATAAACTCATTTACGTGACTCGTATTCATTGTCTTGTCTCCGAGAGTCCATTTCTTTATTATAGGGTGATTGATAATTGTAGCTTGAAGGAATCTCGTAACGATTGTAGTTGTCATTTTGTGGATATCCATAAGTATTACTCATTTCACCCGAGTATATTTGTTGAGGATTTGGAGCTAGTGGCGCAAGAGGCGCTTTTGGAGTGTAATAACCTGCCCACTCATAATTTTCTGGCTGTACAGTATTGGGTATAGTAATAGATGATTCCGTGTGTTCAGAATGATCAGGAGTAATTGTATCCTGATATTCATGATGTTCATTTCGTGTTTTTTTTATCAAATTTACAGGAGAATGTTGTTTATTTACTGCAGGTCTTTTTTGTTAATTATCATTTTTTTGCGTAGGATTATCAGCATCCAAATCAACAGGGTTAGTTTTTAATTTAGAGTTGACTAGAAAAAAAATGAAGAATCACATAATTGATTATAAATGCATTTAAAAATTAAGATACAGAAATGTTCGAACTTATAAATACCTTGATGAGATTGTACTGTGTGCAAGGTTCATTCTGTAAATTAATAACTTCTTTCTTCCGATCACCTGTACTTCTACGTACTTTTTGCGCCTTATATGCCCGTTTGTTATCACAAACCTTACCAACTCGTTTAGTTAAAACATTTTTTCTGAAATCTTATTGTCAAATTTACGATTGACCCATTCTTGAAAATAAAAAATATTGTTATAGCCATGTACAATAAAATATAACAAAGATACAATTAATTAATATTTAAACATACCAAATAATCCCTTGAAAACTTTTGGATCAATACCCGGATGTTGTCCTTTCTTTCCCTTTGCAGTGTACTTAGAAAGACTAGAACCATAAATATCCTCCAAAACTTCTTTTACCATTGATTTCCAATCATTTCTACAGACTGCATTAGTTTCAATAATTGAAGCACGTGCCCGAGATAAATAAATACCAATATTCGGAGAGAGTTCAACCTATAATTAATAATGTTCAAGTTAGCAATTTAGCTGTTGGAATAAAATTTCACAATAACTATATGTTACTTTTTCATCTGGTTCTCCTGGTATATAGTAGTGATCTTTAATCTAAAACAGACAACATTCATTTAGTCCAATAAGTATCAATATATGTTATAAAAGTTTTAATTGGAATTAAAAATATTACCGGTGTGTTATTTTATCTGAGTCATTTTTAGCTTCCATTTGACTGGCATATTTCGATTTCATTGCTTTTAATAATTGTTCTTGGAAAAAAATATCCCTTGACGTAACTATGAAATATATAAGTATTAATTGTAATAACATAACTATCAAATAAAGTAATTGAAATTTTCACGGTATTGAATATTTTAGAAAGCAATTATAATTGTCCTTAAAAGTTGTCTTTGTGAAATTAATAAATTTAAATAATTAAGAAAATAATTTAACGGTAAAAAAACATTGTGAAGATGTAAAAAAAACATTATCTTAAATTATTTTTATTTTTACCAGCTCCTAACTCCATTCTTGATAAAATTCCACAATCATCGCCAGAAGAGTTATCACCAGAAGAATTTTCATCATCAGTACTGTCGTCTCTTTCAGTGAAATCTGTATCACTTCCAACATTTTCTTTATTATCTAATACGTTCACACGACCAAGCTTATTTAATTGTGATTTGAAAGAATCGCGATTCAAATCAGAATTTTCAGTCAAGATCGTTTTTTTTTTTAGTATTAGCATTTTCTAATACCTCCTTTTGATCTGTAGATGATAAATTTTTTTGAAGTTTAGAAATTTCATCACTTGAAGTCAATGAACCCGCTAGCACTGGAGTGAATTGCATAGTATTGGCTTGATTAGCATGTGGTAATAAACTATAACGCTCGGCAAATTGACTTCGTTGCGTATTATACATGAACGGTGGTTGAGTAGGAATTAAAGCCGTTGATGTCGAAGGGTTCGGATGTCGAGGAATTATCGGATCACCAAAAATGGGTTGATTGCTTCTTATTTTTATATCTACTTTTCGTTTGTTGGACTCTTTCATATTATTGTAAAACTTTTTATCTTTACTTGAATTTTTGCGATATTTTATCACGTTTTCAGTAAAAATTTTTCCTGAACGATCATGGATTTCTCCTTCTGTTGTTACGGTTTCACTTTCTAATTCTTCTTTATCTAAAAAATGAAAATATTTATTTTTATTAAAAAAAACATATGGAGTAGATATGAGTAATTGTAGTAATAAGTATTTTTAATAAAAAAAAAATTGGTGTATTTTAAAAATAGATTTATGTTAGCCTTCAAGTTGATAATTGAATTGTGTAATGCATGCAAGCTCTAATAAATTAGAAGAGTTACTAATGTTATTAATTATATACGATCGAATATTGAAAAGAGAAAATGTGATGCTACAATTAAGACACCTAACTATTTTGTTACAATTGAAAAAAAAAAATCAATTTTAGTAAAAAAAATACTTTTATAATTTTACATTTACAATTTTTTTTCTAATTTCTATAAAATTTTTTATGATTGTAAATCTAGCAGGCATTAATTGTTTAGATTTAAAAATAAAGTTATAAATAATTAAAAAATTGTTTATTTAAAATGAATGCTCTTGTAGATTTTCAAATATAGTGAAAATAAATGTTTCTAATTTTTTTATTAACTTATGGTTCACTAGTTTTTTTTCAATTCTTAAAGTCAAATGTTTGCTGCATTGAGTCATAAATTTCCTCCATAATAATTTTATTTTTATAAAAATCAAAACAATTTTTAGACTTTTCATCGTTTCAATATTAATTAATATTTAATAATTTATTTATAAAATGTACTTACAGCCAATTTTCAATATTTTTATGTCATATTTTTTTGTCTTCGATGTGTCAGTATCCTTCCAGTCCACACTGGTTACGGTGTTAACCTTACGATCCTTTTTATTAATAAACGATAACTCGATTACATCACTTTTCTTGCACTTTATCCACCAAATTAACGCATATTTTTTCCTTCCGACGGGCGACATTATCAATGAGTTAAATTATAAATGAGTTTATAGGATAATTAAATTTAGATTTAGAAGACAGACTGTGTAAAGCTAACAGTAAACAAAGCTTTACTAAAATGGCGGATCGTGATGAGTCGGTACTATCAGTATCCTCTTGTAGAAGTACTGCATTACCCAGAGAATGCTAAGGCTACTTTTGATGGTTTACAATAGAATACTTTAATAAGTGTAATTGGTTACCAAACAACTCCATCTTGACTTTCAACTTTCCCGCGTTTCTATATCCAATAGGAATTTTTTGCTTCTCCAACTGTCTACAGCTATGTAAATTGAGCTTAATGGGTTGAAAAATAATACGAAGATGTCAAAAACACTACATTCGATTTTATATAAATATAAATCCAGTTAATAATTAAGTTAAATTGAAAACAAACATAAAATCGTATTCTAATAAGACAATTGAAAAAATTTAATTACGAAAAAAAAATGTTGCAGTTTAAAATCTGTTTGTTTTTCTGAGACAAACTGTATTATTAGCAGTGAGGTTATATTATTTTATAAAACATACATAAATTTAATATGAAATAGTTTTATTTTATGTTGATCATTTTATATATATTGATATTCCATTTACAAATTCATGCACAAAGATTAAATTTGGAGTATTTATCTTTATATGTGATTAAATACTAATGCTGGAATAAATAAATCGATCAATTATTCCATTCTTATAAATGGTGTGACAACGCATTTCTTTTCTAAAAACAATTCAATTTTAAAATATAGTCATGGCTTATAAATCAATTGATAATGTTGGTGTAAGACAGCTCCGAAATAGACTTAATCGTTTACGCGAATATGTTAATAATAATGAATTAAATCCAAATATTGAACCAGTGATTCCTAATGAAGTCGAGTAAGTTAAATATATTTTATTCATTTTTAGCTTAACTTGTTAAATATTAATTAAATTACACTCTTTTATGATTATTGTAAGTTCATAAATTTTTTTGTCTCAATATACTATTTATTTTATAGAGAAAGAAATGAGCAGTTGAATTTTGATCGTCTACAAGATCGAAACGATGAAGTTATTTTTCCAGCTCCACTCATGGATAACAATGAACCATATGTATTATACAGTTATCATCTTTTGTGAAATAACTTTAATGAAAGATCTACAAAATCATGATTGTTAAAATAATGCACAATAGTTATTTTAAGATTGATAGAAAATTCTAATAAATAATAACCACTTAACAATATTTGGACCTTACGAAAATTATAACATTTGTGTATGCATTATTTTGAATCATTGATTTTCATTTATTTATTAATTTATTTATGATTGAAACATGGTTGCATGACATTAGTTAAATTTTTTTCAGTCAATAAAATTATCTAGTTATATTCCATTACTTTAATAAAAATCCTAATTTTAGTATTCTTTTTCACTAATCATATATTTTACAGAAATGATCGTCGAGTTCTCTTTAGACTTGAAGAAATGGAACTTTCGGATCATGAAGTTGATGCTAGTGATGGAGGTTCTGATGATGGAGATATCTTGGAAGCAGGTGTAAATAATAATGATCAGTTAGATGATGAAGATAATAATAATAATAATGAAAATGATGGCGATAATAATAATGATAATGAAGACGATAATAATAATGATAATGAAGATGATCTCAACGAAGATAATCATCGAAATCGACAACATAACGACAATATAAATCAACAACAACCTCTTTACAATGGTTCTCATATAACGGTTGGAGATAGTATGTTAATAATTTTATCTCTTTTGTTACGCCATAATTTGACAATGGTTTGTATTGAAGATATTATCAAAGCAATAGAATTGCATTGCTTGCAAGATGGATTAAAAAAAAATAGTTTATATAAATTTAAAAAATATTTTCAACTCGATGAGGCAACAAACACAATAAGACATTATTATTGCAAGAGTTGTGTTCGAGAACAGGATGATAAAAACGATGAATGTCCATCTTGCGAAAAAAAGAAAAACTCGTACTTCGTCCAACTGTCTATGAAAACTCAGCTTAAAGAAATGTATCGACGACAAGGCTTCTACGAAAAATTGCAATGGAAATTCAGAAGACCAGTTCCTCCTCCTGGTACTATCACTGATATATATGAAGCTGAACTTTATAGAGAATGGTATTATAACGGTTTTTTAAGTAATCCTGATAACATATCGTTCAGTTGGTATACTGATGGTGTACCTGTTTATAAATCATCCCACATCAGTATATGGCCATTTTACCTGACCATTAATGAGTTGCCTTTTGAAGAGCGTAAAAAAAGGGAAAATACATTACTATTAGGTTACTGGTTTGATGATAAAAAACCAATCATGAATAATTTTATATATAAGTTTCGAGAGAAATTACAAGAAATTGCTCAAGGAGTTGAAGTTAATCTTCTTGGTAATATTCAAAGAATCGTGAGAGGTGTGGTGCTCATGGGTGTTTGTGATCAGCCTGCGAAAGGTGATTGTTTTAATTTTGTGCAGTATAATGGTGACTATGGCTGTACGTCTTGCTTGTCAAAAGGAGAGCTATTACATACAGAAGCAGGTGGTCATGTTCATGTATACCCTCATGAGCTTCAAATACATCCAAGAACCTCTAGACAAACAGTGGCATATGCAAATCTTGCAACAGCAGATGAACCTGTGATGGGGGTGAAAGGAAATTCTGCTTTATTTTTAATTATGCCTGATTTTATTCGAGGTACAGCAATAGACCGAATGCATTGTTCAGATGGTGGTGTTATAAAAAAAATGCTAACTTTGTTATTCGATGCTGCCTACAGTGATGAAGTATTTTCATTACGCGCTGTTATGAATCAAATAGATGATCAACTGATAAGTATTAAGCCGCCCAAGTTTATACACCGCATGCCTCGTTCAATAAATGATTTAAAACATTGGAAAGCATCGGAATTTAGAGTATTTTGTTTTTACTATGCAATTCCAATATTCGAAGGTATTATGCTCTCGACTATTTTCAACATTTGTTAAAATTGATTTGTGGATTATATATTTTAAGCTCCGATGTTATTGATGTGTGTGTTAACATGATTGAAGTAGCTCGCGATCTTTTGAATTGCTTTGTTCGAGACTTTGAACAATTGTACGGATTAAGATATTGCTCCATAAATATACACTTATTAATCCATTTACCTGACTCAGTTAAAAATTTAGGACCTTTATGGGCTCATACGTGCTATGAATCTGAAGATCTAAATGGTCAAATTTTAAAATTATTTCATGGTACATGGCATATTGATAGTCAGCTAGCAAGATCTCAAAGCCAATTCATAAAAATGATAAGACTTATTGAACTATCAGCAAATGAAAATGTACGTAATTTTTGTCAGGACAAAAAAGTACTCACAAAAATTTTGGATCAAATTTCTGATAATTGTTACCGTGTTGGCAATTATAAGACTCTTGAAAATGATGATGTTCCATTAATAATTATGCTTGCATTGCAGCAAAGTAGATTATTAATTAATAATATTTCAATAAAACTATATTTCAGGCTTATGAAAAATAATAAACTGTATGTCTCTGAAATGTATAAAGATAATCTGCAGACACAATCTTCGGTGGTGCAATATGTAGAAAATAACCAGTTCCGATTTGGACTAATTTATTGTTTTATACAATGGTCACGCTGTATATGTTTACAAAATGTTTGTAATTGTAATATTAAACGTCACTTTGCTATTATTCGTGAACTAGTCGCAAATGATGTATTTGTTACTAATGGTGATCGTTTTTTATATGATAGCAGATCATTTTTATGTAAGTGTAATGAAACTGAAAATATTAAAGCTATCGCGGTAGATTCATTAGTAACACCTTGCTTCTATATAAAAATTCAGGCACAAATCTATGTAGCAGTACCGATAAATAACAAGGAACGAGAATAATAAAAGTATCCATGAAGTTTTATCTTGATTTTTATCAAAAATCTATTTCAATTTTGTGAATTAAATATTTAATTAGAAATATATGTGTATGGCTTATTTTTTTTATCAATTAAAATGTATCTAAAGTAATTAACTACATTTTTATTTGAAGAATACATATTGTGAAAAAATTCTTTACAATTAATAATCATTTTTAATAGTATCTTCTAGTAATTTACTTCATTACTTAACAACTAACTGTATTTTGTAATATTAATATATTTTTGATGTATTTATTAAAAATTTCTGAAAAAATTTGTTACTTTATTATTAACTATTTCTCGAAAATAATTAAATTTAACATAAATTATATTGCGCTTCAGGAATTATAAAAGCATAATAAATGTATAGAGAAATAGAATAAATCTATGTGTAAGTCACAGGTTAAAAAAATATGCACAGTAATTATCTTTATAATTATTTTATATTGCTTAATAATTATTTATAATTGATAAAATATTATTTATTACTTCGCATCGGACTTAGGGGTTTAAAATCGGATCTCTCGTTGAACAGTCGGACTTAACGGGTTCAAAATCGGACCTATCGATAAAAAGTCGGACTTCAGGGGCCAATGTCGGTGCAAGTCGGACCATTGGGCTCTGAATGGGTTCTATTCCGGACCAAGGGGGTCAATATCGGATCAAAATTTCGACTCGGGAAGTTATACAAAGTTTTAAAAATATATTTTTTTTTGCGCAGAATTGTACCATGAAATTTTTCAAATTCTGTATTTACTATCCTAGCAGTCTGCAACCACTGAGGGATGCATACATTTTCCGCGTGAAATAAATTGAAGCCAACTTATATTGCTGGGAACATTCATATGTCTCGTTTCTAAACCTAGTATGTTATATTTGTTTTTAAACCGGAATGCAACATATCCAGCTACATATTTTAATGCTTCTTCTTCTATGATGTCGCTTATATTTAATTTATCTAACGATAACAACTGTTCTTCTTCATAAGTTGGTGTGAAAGAACATAGTTCGAATAAAATACAATTATTATTTTCGCATCCGCACGATTCATTGCAGCAATGCAGAGATAGATTCTTCTTCGTTGATTTGTTTCCTACTATCTAACGATGCTTGCATATTTATTAACAAAGATTCATCGAGATCGGGAGAAGAATTATCCATTTTTTCGCTTTCTTGAATATTTGCTTTTGATGATAACAAATCACTTGAATGTTTACCTAAAACACAGCGCTTTAAACGAAATTTGAAGTCCAGGGCATTCGGGTGATCGTAAGTAGCTCCCAATGATCAGATGAAAGAAAAGAAGTGTTCCAGTACGTCCTGGTTTAAGCTTACGTCGTTATGTAAGAAATATCGCAGGTGTCATATTTCTTCTGTAAGTACGGCAGTAACTGTGTTGTTTACGCAAATTCCTTTTTGAAAGCTCAATATACTCTTATGCTTTCCGATTCGACATTCGCTTATAAATGCAGCATTTGATCTAATATTTCATTTTGTTTCTGGATATGCACACCATAAGCACATTTTCCTTCTACTTTATGAAACTTGGATTTAGCATTGAATACGTCGAACCAATCATTGCAGAGCTGAATAAATGTAATGGTATCTTCAACCTCAATATTTTGCAAAAAGCCTTTTTCAGAACACCATCTTATTGCATGTGCTATTGTATTAGACAGTAGCTGTACAGCAGGCAAAACCTTTTGCCTATCTGAACCTTGTACGGTTAAATGATCATCTGTAATTTTATGTACTATTTTCAAATCTTTAGAATTTAAGGATATCAATTTCTGAATAACTGAGCTTTCTATTTTTTTTTCTTTCCAATAGAAACCATCATCAAGAAAATGATTTCTTAGCAACTTCAATAGATGTGGCATATCTGCAAACACAAATATTTGCAAGTCATTGCAAGCTGGATTCTGAAAATAGCATTTTTTAGGATGCATGCCAATCTTTAATTCCAACCACAATTTCATATTTCCTGGTCCCATGTCACTCGTTATAGCAATCACTGTATACTCAGAATCATGCAATTTTGAAATGATCTCGAAAAGAGTGCTTACATCCATCGATTTATCATACTGATAATAAATAGGCTGTTTCCAGCTCGAGAAAAGACTACGTACCATTACGCATTGACAGGTTCTATGACTTGTTCTGTTTCCCGATCTATACTTATTTTATTACTCAAATACATTTCGTCAAATGTAAGCACAACTAATTTTTCGACATCAGACATGCATTTTTTCTTAGCTTTCATCACATCAAGCACAACAGAAAGAGCACATGGCTCGATACGAACTCGGTTTGCCCACCTTCGAAGTGTTGACAAACCAGGAAGCGTAGTTTCATGACGTTTTTCATGTATCGGTATCCCTTTGTGGGCTTGCACATCGCAATGATACAGCATTTGCGATGTCTACGGAAGACCACTTGACTTTACTCAATGATGGATTTAATAGAAGTCGGATCTGTCCTGGAGTAAAAAATTTTCCCAGCAGGTCATGCATTCTGTTTTCAAAGCGTTCATTTTTTGTTTTTATCCGTTGTTCAAGTTCATAAACTTTTGCTTTCATCGCAGCGTTCTCGAGTAGAATGTCTTCTCTGAAAATATAAAATAAAATTAATAAAGTAAGTATATATATAATTGTAAGTAGTAAGTATATAGTTGTAAATTTCTTCAAAGATTTACTATGATTTAATGCTTTTTTTATTACATTCTGTCTTATAAAACTTACATTTTAGAAAATGGCAATGCTTTATTATCTGTGGATACTGTAGATGATGAAGCATCATCGGATACTGGCAAAGACACTGGAAATGCTTCAATAGTTATTGGAACGTCACTGGTTCCTGGCATTACTTCAGTCAACGAAGCATCACTCGACATTTGCTGAGACATTTCTTCGTGAAATGTATTTGCAATTGATACTGGTAGAGGCACTGTTGTATGAAAGGCTCCTGCAGTTGACAAAGTTGGCTGATCGAACTCATCCTTAATTAAAATACTGGATGTTGGCAGAGGAAGATGCAATGTAGGAATAGCATCCAAACGTAACTTTCTCCCTTTACAAGGACTATAATGAAGCATTTGTTGCTGCAAAGACTTCACGAAGCACGTTTTATCAAAATGCTTAGAATATATTCTAGCTGGACAAACAAAAAAATTAACTTATATTATTAACAATGTTGGTGTACAATTTCCATAGTGTCGGTATATAATTTGCTTACAACAACTCCTTACGGAAAACGTCTTTTAGAAGTTGCGAAAATACTATAAATTTGAAGTTTTGCTGTAAATTTTTACATTTTTACTGCGAACTTTTGCAAACTTACCAGTTTGAACGTTCACATCTTTTCCGCATGCTTTGCGCCACTGTTCAGCAATTTCGGGGTCTTTTGGAAAAGTAAAATATTTAATTTTATTACTTTTCCCAATTTTCCTCGTTTTTTCCAAATAATTACCGCATCCTTTCACTGTACAAGTCATCGTAAAAACTTTAGCTCTTCGATTAGTACCATGCATGAACGCTGTATGAAATACGGTCGAGAACAACCAATCGCGTACTCGAATCAGAACCAACCAATCCGCGTATACCGAAATGTGACGTAGTCAAGAACATGCGCGGCACAAGACCAGTTTTAGATAAATGATGAGCATACCCTTGTCTTTATATCATGATCAAACCATTCTTCAGCATAGGTATCCATTTCAGGCAATTGTTGAATATTTGAAACTTTTTCATTCTAAGTAAATAATTTATAAACAATATAAAAAATAATTACTTTTTATTAAGAAGCATACAATAAATTCAAACAATTTAGGTATTTAAGTTATAAAATTAATTTGTAGTATTTCAGAAATTATTTAATTTTAAATCGCGTTTTACCTTATTTAAAGTAGATATCAATAATGATGTTTTAGGAGAATTTTTTTCGGCTTTTAGAAGAATTATTAGAATTTCGGCTTTTTCGAGGTGTGAAATAACTTTCTAAAAATTGTAAATGTTCGAAGTACCAGAGATTCGGTTTGTATACCTGTAAACATTTTTTAAGACAAACTTAAATTTGGTAAAAATAAAAAAATAATTATTAAGTACATTTTTAAGAAAGATTGTAAGAAGAGGGTTACATTTTTATACTTACATCGTTAGTACCAATTCCAGATTTCATTGATGATTTTATTTTTGCATTTTCGACGTTAAATTGGTTTCGCAAATTATAAAATTTTGTTGAACACTTTTTCTGTAGTTCCAGGTCTAACCCTTGAAACAATGGTACACACATTCTTTAATGCCTTACTTCTACTGTGTTTATTGTGGTAATTTGGTGTGTTTACTGCATATAAACACGGTTCGTCTTTGTAGGCTTCTATTAAACATAAAATACTTTCTTTGGACCATTTTGCAGTCTTTTCATTTCTGCACGACGTCATATTTGCGAATTGAATCCACTTTTGAATTTGATGTAAAGACGACACTTTGATCTGCTTTGATCGTATAACCTGGTATAACCCAGTATAACCTATACAGATTGCGTCCTGATTGGCTCTCACAAAATCCAGTACAAAATCACGCAAGAAAAATAGGACCGGTTCTATTACGAAAATCCAGTACGCGAGCCAGTAGCGTAGCTCGTAAGCTACCCATTTCCCGTACGGGAGCACGTAAGACTGCCAGTATAGGAGCACGTAAGCAATCCAGTAAGAAAACACGTATCGTGTGCGGCAGGCTTTACACTTTGACACATTTTACGTCAGATTTCAGGTTATACGAGCTCGGTTCTCTCGTTAAAAATGGCAGACACATATTGCTTTTGATTGGTCAGTCATAACGTAATTTTAGTTCTAAATCGGAAGAGATGGAATTTGGCCATCTCCATTCAGTCACTGACTACTGACTTATTATTGTCTTAAGGTTCCTTTTCATGCGTCGCTGAATCGCTCGAATTTTAGCGACAAAACTCATCGATCGCTGTTTTCTTTTGGCGATCATGAAAATAGAATGCGCGATAAAAACTAGCGTCATTATAACAATTACAGCTGACTTTCGTTTCACAGTCGACAATTTATTTTGAAAACTAAATAATGTCATTTACTGCCAAGTATAACCCAGATAGCACAGTGAATTCGCAAAGTATTCTTCAAGTTTTCTCCTTTTCTGAATTGTAATTCCTTAGGAATTCATAGAAGAATACTATAAGAATGATTCAGGAAGTTACATGCACCATAATTGGAATTCTTGAAAACTTTTTGGAGTATTCATATAGTATTATTCCATATGAACAGATGTACACTTTATGAATTCAAGGGGAATAGTGTTTAGAATAGATAAAGAATTACAAAATACTCAGTAAATACACCAACTAACAGTAACATTACGCCAATATTATAATTTCTTACTCAACAGCGTAAATGCACTATACATATGTATGTATATAACATAACATTGTTGAGTGGTAAATTATAATATTGACGTAACGTTATTGTTAGTTGATGTTCAGTGGATAACAGTCCTCTTATATCCAAATAAAATAATAAAAATACATTTAATTTAACCTCATTGAAAAAATTGTGTATAAACGAAAATAAATAAAAGATTATTTGTTTTAATTTTACTATAAAATGGACTGTATATGCAAATACATTCTTTTTGCATGCACATTTCTAAAAAAAATGTATATGATAGCTAAAAACAGATTCAGGAAAAAGTAAAAAGCATAAAATAAATTGTAGACATATCAAATTTTATTACACACATAATATATTGTACACACATTTTCATAGAAAAAAAAGTAGCAGACATCATTATTATTTATTAGTTTAAGCATGACTTTTATCAAGTCGCGCATCTGTAAAAATTCCAAATAAAATGTCATACATACATACATGTACACACATATACATAGAATAAAATGGAATTTTCTCTATATTCTCTTCAAATCTATGATAATTGCGGCTCCATTTGCAGCAATGTTCTAACCAATGAAGAAATTAAAATTTCAATTAATAACTTACGCTGATCCTCATTTTTTCCTCCTTTTTTTTTACGATCCGATGCGTGATTTAACCAAGATTGAATAGCATCTTCCATGGTTTTTTTGTTTCCTGATGTGTACAGAGACGCCACAGAATCTGTAACGGATCGAATATTACTTTACGTGGAATAAACCGTTTTGGGAGAAAAATGTGCGTGAAGAAGAAGCGTTGAAGAAGAAACAAATTTGGAAATTATTAATTCTCATTTTGGAAGATGTTACATGTACACAAAATTGGGAATAAAATACATTAATTAAATATTAAAACTATGAATGTTATACTTTTTTTACGACTTACTCAGAATAAATTTTGAAGTAAGCAAATCTTTAAATCGGATTGTATTTTTCTGCCCGCTCCAGGAATATTGTACTGCTAAATCATCCGTCATTAGCCTTTTCATAGTTCGTCTTATGTGTTCCCCTATATTTTTACCGCCTTCTTGTTTTATAACGTTTCTCTATATAATTAAAATATTTTTCCGTGCTTTTATAAAGAAATAATTAAATGAGAAATGTAATATATATTTATCCCACTTATACGATGACGTATTAATAACATCACTGATGACATTAATACATTATTAATGTAATTTGTTATCATGTTTGCTATACATTTGACTTTTCAACAATTACGTTTGTTAAATTTACGACCAAAGAATGACGGCAGAAACCGTTCTACTGACAAAATTTGTAGCCAGATACTTGCAAAATCCACTTTCGATAGATTTAACACATGAGAAATGTAATTTATACTTACAAATTGTTCTCGTTTTTTTGCGTCCATCGCAAGCATTTTTTCAAATTCATCAAATTCTTCTTTTGTCTCTAGTTGTACAAATAATTCAACATTTTCCTGTCTTGTACTATTATTATTAGTATCATTTCCATTTTTCGATTGCATGATGTGATGTATAACCATATCCAATTTCCTATTAATCTTCCCTAGAAAGTTGCCAAAAATTAATATACTATCTTCTCTTGAAAATAAGCATTTCCAAATCACTACAATATTTTTTAAAAATGAAGTGCGATTTGTAATAACTTTGTAACACTGTATGAATTTTTATTAAATATATACCAATGCAAGGGCAACAATTCATGCAGCCTATGTTAGATCTGTTGTGGTTCACATTTTTTGTGGTTTTTGGTGTCGTTATCACTGTTTGTGATGTACCTTTAAAAATAAATAATTGTAACATCATTATTAATAATCAGTTTAATTTGGAACACATTAACACAAATTTATTTTGGAGATTATTTTTTAGAAATGCAATTGTTAACATAATTGCCATTGATTGATGTAGAAGATTAAAAATTATGATATGATAAATATAATTGATTGTGATAATATAAGTGACGACGTTAGATATTAATATATAAAAATAAGCTGATTTTAACATTTGTATAATGCACATAATTATTTCAGATATTAAATTGGAGAATGCACTTTCACTTTCTATCATAAAAGTACCATTATCATATGAATAATTGTTCGAATATTTCGTTTAAAATAATTTTTGTATTACCTTCAGGAACGTTGGGAATGTTAATATTATTTTCATCATCCACGTAAAATGAAATATTCCTTGTATGTAAGTCGTCTGAAAGTAGGAAAATATAAAATTTTTCTTTCACTGTTACTTTTCATCTTTGCTCAATATAGATAATAATAAGCATACTCTTCAGATTGTTATATTGTAATTCAGACATAAACATTTGATTAATATCGCGTTAAAACACAAATTTCAATAAATTGTACATTTAATATTTTGTGCAATTGCGTTAAAACATTATACAGATTTTGAATGAAAGTTGACATTTCTGGAAGCATATGTGTTTTAATGCGAATTGGGACGGGAATATATTTCATAATTACTAAAATTGACTGTTGTTTTGAAAGTCGGGAGTATCTTGCAGCAGTATATTAATAATATGGTTGAATTGCAATATAACAATTGTCTCACCTTGGTCATGAAGTGAAATAAATATCGGATTGGTATGCACAGGTCCAGCAGGCAACAATTCTGTTTCTTTTTCTAAGTCGACATTGTCATCTGCACAAAGATTTAAATAAATGATGGAACGTAAGTTATACACACACAATCCGGCATAATAATGTTATATTTACTAGACATATAGTTCCATTCGAATTTCTCGACTACACGTTATGTGTCTATTGTTTCCAGGAAGTGACAGCGTTACCTCGAAGTAGCCTTGACATTGACAGCTTGCAATGTATACAAGACAGGTTATTGTTTGAAATCAAATCATATCATGCTCTTTTGATGAAATTATTAGAAAATGTTTCTCACCATGAATATTTTAAGACAAAATTTTATGCAGATATAAAGGTAAATTCACTTGCTTTCGAACAATATACATTGGGAGCTGTCAATGTAAAAGTTACAATACTTCGGTATAACGTTGTTGCTTCCTGGAAATAATCTACAGTCACGATGTACGAATATGTAGACACATTGTGTGTGATTAAGATATTCGATTGGAGGTAGGTCCAGTAAATGTTAAGGCTATAATATCGTATTATATACACATAATAAAATTAAACATGCTACGCAAGTATTAAGAATGATGCTCTTTCAATTGTGGTACAAGTACAAATACAACTGCTGCTTCAAACTTTAGTGAAATATGTTAATATCATAATGTTCATTTAGTTAATGAATATAATGACTTTTATTCCATCGATAGCATGTATACCTATATTGGGATAACGGAATGAATCGCAAGTAATGTTCTTCTTACCAATAGGTACAAAATTCGATGACGATGGCAATGGTTGTAATTTGGATATATCACTGTGTTTAGTCTTCGCCTGTTTTGGCGGATTATCATCTGTGAATGAAGCACACATGAAAACTATTGAAATGAAAAAAAATCACATTTCAATAATCCCTAACAGTACATAACGTTTACTGGATGTCGAGAAAAGTCAGTGGACATTGGGAGATTCAGTGAATTTTCTGGATATTCAATAAACTTTGTGTGCTGTTATGGATAATGTCATTAATAAATCTATTATTATATAATTCAAAATATTGATACGGATTTGTATAAAATGATAAAATGACAACATTAAAATAGTTACATACAACAAATTGAGAAAAAAAAACAATTGTACCCAACTTTAATAATATTTTTCGATCAACTTGATTAAAATATTCAATCAATATTAAAATAACAACTGGTCCAGACATTTAAGAGTCATACAAAAATGGAATTTTACAAAAGTCTTAGACTGATATAAAATAATTACACGTGTAGTAACGCATCAATTATGAATAATAATTATACAATACTTCACATTGATATCATTTATTTTTATAATCTCATTCGTGCGATTGAAACGTTTGTTATTGAAAAACTAGCATCGATACACACACACACACACACATATTCCATATGCATAACGTTACCTTCGGATTCTGAGGATTGCTCACTATTAGTTTCGTCGTATTTTGGATTTCTTTTTCGAGATCGTTTTTGCTTATTATTACTTGTGTATTGTTCATACAATATTTCGTCCTGGGAAGAGTATCCTGTGCATTGCTTTTCAAAATTTTTGGAATCCTCATACCTTTCTGCAATAAATTATAAAAACGATATAGAAAAATTTATAAGAAATCATAGAAGAATACAGATATTACAGGACTTTAAATTGTAAAACTTTTAGACTCTTACTTACCGAATGGTCCAAACAAACAAGCGTACTTGTATTCCTTCCAATCTGATTTGTATGGTACTTCTTTTTTTATCCACATTGTAATAAGCATGGATTTCTTTTCAGTAGGCCAATGGATAATTTTATTTATTTTATCCACCCAGTTAGCTGGGATCGTTTGAAACCACTTTTCAACATGAACGACATAAAACATCTGTAACCAATTGTTCATTTTATACCATCCTTATACTTGTACAAATATACAGATGTACAGAATAATATTAAAGAAAATTTGAGATTTGTTATATTAACAGTTAATTACTAATTACTTTATTACTTATTTCGTTTCATTAATAAAGTATTAAGAAATAAAGAACATAAAATAGTAGTAAAAATATGAAAAGATATAAATAAGATACATACATTTTCCAAAATATAAGAAGAGCAAATGATGAAAAATAATATGGTGATAAGTAATAGTACACGTTTATTTATCCAGAACATTACATAATGTCCATTTAAGAAATCAAAATGAACAGGAATGTATAAATGGTAATACAAAAGCAGAATTTTCTAACGTTATTTTTATACCTTTTCCTTTAATATGGTCAACTGTAAATCTTTCTAATATTTGATTTTCGCCTGTAATCAAATGTACACCAAATTTATTTGACTCTAGTGGATAAAAGGGTACATCAGAAACTGTCATTTTATATCCTATACAGAAGATTTCCGAATTAAATGTTACAATATATTTTATATTATATATATTGTTGTCTTTCAAATAGCATATATTGTTTGGCGTTGTTGTACGCAAAGTAAACTTCTCAAAAACTAACCCTTTATAAGAACTATCACAATTATCAAACGGAATGGTCAATTTAGCCTTATTTTTAGACATTAAAAACGGATACGTTTTTTTTTCCAAATTCATGGCATTTGAAAGCGCAGCTGCCTCCGATATTCGTTTGAAAATTTGCGCTACTGGTTTATCGTGTTTACGCAGGTATCTCTTTATATTTTTCATTTCATTCTCAAATGGAAAACAACTGAAATCATCCAGTGGCATTCCAAATGTACCTACGTCATCAGCAAGATGTATTAAATTATGTACGTTATACACAACATTTTCGGTACCATACAGGCGTTTAAAATTCTGCACGAACCACAGTAATAATTTTTCTGCATAGTTTTTGTTACGTACGCAATTTAAGGGATCACATAAAATTCTAATTGCACAATGAAAAGCAGAAAAATGTTGAATATACTCATTTGGTATAACATCATACAAAATGAAAGGAGCGAAATACAAAAGAAACGAACGAAATTCTGTGGCTTTCCACCTATTAAATTCATTTATGTTTGTTCTCGGTTTTCTTGATATTTCGGAGGGTACGTTTTGATTTAAACGTAATCACTCGTTTAGTACTTTATAATTACGGCTGCTAATGCGACATTCTTTGACACCTTTTATCCACAATAATATTAATCTTTTCATTACACCAAGCAAGACTAAGTGCATATAATCGACTGGAAAAGCACTGACCATTCCGATTCCAAGTCTCTCCAATGGAGAAATTCCATTATGATGATAAGGATCAAGTTTAATCTGAAAACTGTGGTCAGTTCTTTGTTCACAATTACAGTCTAAAAATACTACTTTATTGTTATATTCCCCTCTTATTATACAACGTTCACATCCGCTATAACCAGTAGAATATTTAATGCATTTAACAAATGAACGAGCTGGAGCATCACAGATCACAGCTCTAATTCGAAGAAAATAATGGTTACCATCCCAATCAAAACCTTCATCTCGCAAAATACAATATTCATCGACGAATTCATTTAAAAATTCTTCAACAGAGGAAGGTTTTGACATGCCATGGTAAATTCCAATAATAAAAGATTGACTTGCATTGATGAATCTACCTTGGGTAAAAGTTCATATTCACAGACCCCCCTCCGATGACCTTGACCTTGACATATATTGTCAAGGTCAACCCCCTGAGTGACCTTCAGAAGGTTTTAGCCGTCGCTCGTTTTTTATTAAAAAGTTATTAACAAAAAAAGATTTGAAAAATAGCGAATTGGAACACATCCACACGCACACACATACACCCCAACTTTGACATATGTTGTCAAGGTCATCCTTCTGAGTGACCTTCGGAAGCTTTTAGTCCTCGGTCACTGCTCGTTAAAAAGTTATGAACAAAAGAAGTTTGAAAAATTTGGCACTTATTTTGAATACACATTTACACATTTACCGCCAATGATCAATGAACAAAAGAACTTTCACCACATTGTGTCCACATTGTGTTGTATATGGCATTCCTACTATTGTTGATATTTTTATGATTTTGAAACGGAATCCGAAAGTAAACTAATATACGATAGATTTTCGTACAGATAACATTCTGATAATTTGTCTTAAAATGAAACCTCACTTCGCATTGAAAAGTATACGCGTGGAGGCAGTGTGTTCCGCCCCCCCTACGGGGGGGCTCCACTACTGAAAAACTACACACATAGGTGTGCGTGGAACTCGCTTCGCGTGGAAAGTTGCGGGTTCTACATGGGTTTACAACTTTCCACGCGAAGCGAGTTCCACGCACACCTATGTGTGTAGTTTTTCAGTAGTGGAGCCCCCCCGTAGGGGGGGCGGAACACACTGTTTCCACGCGTACACTTTTTAATGCAAAGTGAGGTACCACATGGGTTTGCAATTTGCCATGCGAAGCTAAGTTTTGCATGTCTGTGTGTGTTTCAAATTCATTATTTTCCAAATTTTTTTTGTTAATAACTTTTTAATAAAAAACGAGCGACGGCTAAAACCTTCTGAAGGTCACTCAGGGGGTTGACCTTGACAATATATGTCAAGGTCAAGGTCATCGGAGGGGGGTCTGTGAATATGAACTTTTACCCTACCTTGAATTGGCCATAATTGCCTGCTTGTACTTTTAGAAATTGGTAATCCATCAATGTTTATGTCAATCATTATAAAGTTATTGATGAAATGAGGCGTGTTTCGTCTGAAATGTTCGAGTAAACCTTTTTTAAGACCGTAATAAAGAAATTCTCCATCACCGCATGTTTTAATGATACATTCTCTCGGTGTATGTAAAAACGCTCGGCCATCACTTCGGATCTTTTCATTTGGATGATATTTTTTATATAATTTTAATAGTTTTGACAGAGCATCATGAGAAATATTATTTGTAATAGCCCATGATTGTAATCCTGATGAGAATGTTTCATTAAGATCTACAAAATTTGTTGTGTTCATTGTCTTATTATCATTCTCCAGTGTATCTTCAATAAAATCAATTTTTTCTTGTACATATTCATTAGAATCATTTGAATCACTTGAATATTGTAGGATGTCATTCAAGTCCGTAGATTGTGAATGAATAATAGGATTTTCCACTTGACACTTCTCAATGGTTTGTTCTTTACTTGGGATGGCTATATCTGTACTAGTTTCCTCTTCAAAATTATAATTTTCAAAAATAGCTTCGTCGATACTTTGACGTAAACGTCTATTTCGTTGCCATCTCGATAATTCGTTGAATGGTTTCACTCGACGTTTCATTTCCGTAAATGTAAAAATGAATGCATAAATGGAAGTAGTAACTTACTTTTGCTATTTTTCCTATTGTATGCAAGTTGCTTCTTAATTCAATAACTTGAGTAATTTGGTAAATCTGCAATAATATATGTGAAATTATACAACATTACAATTGGAACATACAGGAAGAAATTAAGGAATGTGAAACGCAATAAGTCATATAGAATTTTACATGTTATTATTTATTAACGAAGCCACCACAGGTGATTTTTATAAGAAGTTATGGCCATGAGTAACATTTAAAAGGATATAGCCGTCGTTCATTATTTATTAAAAAGTTATTAACAAAATTAGTTTTAGGGAATTTATGTTATGTTTTGACGACATGTATAATGTCGTAATAACAATGAAAATGAAGAATCATACTGTATGCGATTATTTCGAGGTTATATAGTAGCAATTTGTAGAAATATATTAAATGAATCTATAGTTCAACCGTACTTACCATTCAATAAAACGTACGTGGGATAATATAACGCTGCACGAAACTCCACGAGATCACACCGATCTGTATATATATAAGGGACTGGCTAATTTAATTAATGGAGAGGTTATCCTCTCTTTAATTAAAATACCCGAACCGTAGTCAATCAGGAATAAGGGCCAGGAAGGGCAGACTAACGGGATTGATCTTAGCAGTGGAAGGTGACCACAAAAGACATATATCTCCGAATAACAATATATTTAACGGTTACACTTTGTACCTTTGTAGAGCGAGTCCCGCATGTTGTGTTCTCGCAAACGACGCAAACTCAGTAACTCAAGCGGCCAATCCCGCGCGGTACTCGCGCATGCGTAAATTGTAATTCCTCATACATTCTCAGAGTATTCAAAATATAAGTCGCAAAGTATTCGTTATAATGAATTTTTGAGGAATACTTCAAGATGAACTGATTGTAGTTAATTCTTCAAGAATTCTTCAGATATTCATTTTTCTAATTCTGTACGTATTCTTTGAAATGAATTCTCTATGAACTTCTATACACCTATGTGCTATCTGGGAACGAGTGGTACAGTCGTACTATTCAATATGTACAAGAACACCATGAATGGCAAAGGAAATGTTTAGAAGTGAAAAAACAAGAAGAAATTAGAAAGAAACGACTGTTTAGTGCAGCATTTGTTGCGATTATGTGTTTTGATAGAAAAACATATAAAAAAAAAAGATTTTGGGAGACTCCTATTTGTGCACAACGGAAATTTCATGGCTTTTATAATGCAATTAATGCGATGTGACGGCATTTTTTGACATTACTCGTGCGGGTACTAACACAAGCACTCGAACAGCAATAGAAGTACGAGAAGAATTTTGTGCTTACTTTAATAACGAAGGTGCCGTTAGCTGGCAGAATGATTATTTGTAAATCATATTGATAATTAATAATTTTTTTAATTTTAAATAACTGTATAAGAAATTCGTGTACTTTATATATTTTTTTTCAAGACATGATATAATAAATAATAATAATTAATAAGAGGTTATTTCTTTATTTATTTAGAATTAGTGAGCCCAACAATCAAAGGCAATTAACATAACATCATATATAATAGAAGCAGTTTTTAAGAAACTAAAATAACATTCTTTAACTAAAATAACATTCTTCAATAAGCCTAATAAGTAACATAAAATGTAATAAGACTGAGCATACTGTTTCTCTTTGGTTTTTCTAAATATAATATTTTTATATTATACTAACATTTTATATAATTTTAAATATTTTTTATTATTTAATAATTATAAATATTTAGATAAAATATTTGTTACGTTTTATGAAATCAATATCAATTTGTATATTTCTTTTTTCCTTATGAATATACGTATGAATATTTAACATGATATCATTTCTCGTGTTATCGTTAAGTGAACGTAATTCATGTCCAATCATGGTTAAAAATGCATCAACAGCATCCATAGGAGGTGGAGGTGGTGGAAAAACAGGTGGTGCAGGAAACTGTATAGCTGGCTGTGTTGCGCTTAGAGCGTCAGCTAATCTGTCGATTGCTTCTTCTTTGGTTCTACTTTTCTTCCGCTTCGATGCTTGAGTTTGATCTTCTGGGGCTTCATTTTCATCATGCTCGTCGTTATCATCATCACTCATATTAATATTCGACACAGTTATTTTATTAGCAAGTTCGATGTCATGCATGAATGCCATTTGCTCGTAATACATCCATTTACTTTTTCTTTTTTTCGCAGATCCACTATGAACATTTTTCTCCTCTTCAACATATCTTCGGTGTGTATCACAGAGATTTTTCCACTTTTTCTTAGCTGATTCTATTGTATATTTTTCTTTCATTTCCTTACACACTTCCATAACGCAGATTTTATTTCTTTGCTCTTTTGTGCAGGTGGTAATTTAATATTCCATAAAGGTTCACGAATCTCTATCGCTAAGATAAATGCTTCATCTGAGGCATCTGAGGAACAATTATTTTTGGAATTGCTAACTATCTCGGTGTTAACAACCAATTCCTTTCCACCAATTGCTTCTTCTAAGGGTCGTACCATCATCTGTAAATTTGTTTCCTTTACTATATTTGTACATATTTATATATACTTGGATATAACATACTTAAAAAATAATAAAATATTTACCACACTGAGGATAAAAGTAGAAAGAACTATCGTCTAAAAAATAGCTTTCAAACCCTTGCAAGCATGGATGTGGTGAAATATCATCACATATGGTTTTGCATAAGCCACATACGAAAGGTTGTACAAATTCCTAAACACACAGATTTTTAATTATTATTTATTAATATTAATGTAAATATCATTAATCATTACTAGTTTTAAGTATGTATTTTATTTTTTAGAAGTTAAAGAAATATACTACACTAAATGCTATTATTTTGTACGGTTATTTATAAGTCTGCATTAATAAATATCAACATTATATTGCTCACTACGTTTTCGTGCTCGGCCTGCTCGGTTTCTGCATAATCACTCATTTTTTTGACAAATTCAAATTGCAGCGATTATCGCTATTGTTGCTACAACATTGACCAAATTGAACTACAAAAGCGACTGACAGCGACGACTTTCAAACGACTGATGAAATCACGTGACTCTTCAATCGCAAAATAAGTAGCGATGATCGTCGCCATGAAATGGCACCTTTATAATGCACTACTGACTCGCTACAACTTGCTTCTGACTTCAGATTTATTACTAATATCTTATTGTAGAAGGCCTATTAAGCATAGCGCATAAAGGTACAATTTCATGGACGCGTTTTTGACGCGCGCGTCACGCGTCATTTCAGTATTAGTTACTAGATTCTGGTTACGCCTCGTTCGCCTGCCACTCGTACAATTTCATGGGCGCGTCATTTGTCGCGCGCGTCACGCGTCACGCGTCACCGCTATTTTCAAAACTAAAAAGAAACATAACCTCAAGATTATTGTTGGTTGTTGTGTCTATGTAAATCGTGCAAAAAGTGAAGATTAAAATGGCTATGAACGCTGAAATCCACGCATGGTTGGTGGAGTGTACTAATGTCATAAATGCTTACAACGTGGAAATTGTACGACGTCGCAGAATACTTGGTGCACTTGCACTCCGAATAGCGAAAAAGGAGAAGAGGAGATACGCAAAGAAGCGTTTCTGGGTTGCTCCCCTCTTCCAAAAACGCTGTGATTATGGTTTTTATAATGCGCTGCTCCCAACGCTGTGACTGGAAGATTTACGGTTCCACAATTACTTCCGGATGACTGCAACACAGTTGGAGGATTTGTTGGCGATTATAGGACCCCGGTTGCAAAAACTGTGCGTTGTGCGGGAGCCTATAACTGCAGCAGAACGTCTGAGTTTAACTTTGAGGTAAAATGTTTGTCAAATATTAAAATGCGTACTTCAGTGCTTGAATGTAATTTGTTACATTGATGTTAATGTCTGCGTCTTATGCCAATGTTTCAGATTTCTTGCATCGGGCGACTCCATGCCATCGATGACCTACCAATATCTGGTAGGCAGTGTTACCAACTCGAATTTTTTTAAATCCGTAGGTTGGTATAAAAATTTCCGTAGAATTCCGTAGATCTCATTTTTTGAATTCCGTAGATCTACGGACTTTCAAAAACGATAAAAATGTTTTAGTTCCATTATAAGATCGATAAATTTTTAATGAAATATAATTGTGCAATGGAAAAATCTTACCATGAATTACCCTACTGTATAAAATAGAACCTCATGATCCAATAAAAAATCAGTTCCGTAAAAAACGAAATGAAAGGTTATCATTTTCGATTAATATTTGTCATTTTCAGAAAAACAATAAATAAAGTTCTACCATCAGCATATTGTTACTCTAAAAAACTACCTGATAAAAATTACGCTTTAAAATTTTACTTATAAAATCTAATATTAATTAAATCTCATCTTAAAGAATTAACAAAATAAATCGGAGAATATGGAAAATCGACCCAGTATGAATTTTTTAGTGACCGTGATAACGATTCGGATATCCTGAATCGAATTCGTATTTTACGATTATTCGCTAAAATCGCTTCCAATTAAATTATTTGAGATTTACCGAATGTCAAAACAATCACGTGACAGGTACTTGTATCAATTTAATAATAACGCCTTCTATTTAAACTTTCTATTAGCATTACAAATATTTTATTGAAATTTTATAAAATTTTATATTAATAACAAATCATACATTATCTCTTTTTGCAAACAAGATAAATCTGACATTGTTAACTGTCAGACGTGTCAGAATCATTATTCTCAATGGAATGACTAGTTTTGTTTCTTTTTTTAAAGTCATACATATTTGTATTAAACAATTTCTTGTGGTCTTCAGATAGTTTTACGTCATAACAAGGAATTTCTCGATCACTTTTCGAAAAAAGTAATCCTGAAAGAGTATTAGTATTGAGTGGATTCCTAATATTAGTTTTCATCATATTAATTGATGAAAATAAACGTTCTACAGTTGCACTGCTGTGTGGCAAGCAAAGAAGAACTTCAGTGAAGCTTGCTAGTAAAGGAAACATTTTTGAATTATCACTTTTAGTGATTCGAGAAATATGGTCCCAAAACTTGTCAACTGTGACATTGTCTTCACGTTTGAATGGTAATTTTGTATTACGAAGAAGTCTCCACTCACGATCAAGCTCTGTTAAATTTTCAGGACACAATCCTGTAAACAATCAACAATTTGAACGTAATTTATATGAACAAAATGATATTAGAAAGCAAAGCACTATTTGGCAAGAAAAGATAGTCTTGAATGAAGTATAAATATTATTAATTTAAGAAAATTTAACTCAGATCGAAGTTTCAAATAAAGCAATGAATTTTATAGAGCCAAAAAACTTTTCTTAAATCAAGAAAAAATTTTGATTCATAAAAACATCTACTAAATCTAAAATAATCGGTTTTACTGAATATTTTTCTATTTCAAGTCAATCTTTTTGCCGCGCAGATATCATATAGAAGCAATAATTACCGGGGAATAAAGCTCCTAAATTTGCAATCGATGACTTCCGTTTTTTTAAGTTAGGGTCCAAGAGTGTCTCGGGATTCAAAAACGATAAATTTTTAATTTTTTGTTTTTCTTCAAAAGGAAATCGTTCTTTCAATTGTTCCACACTTATTAAATAAAAATCAAGACATTTCTTTCGAAATTCATCAATCTCTTCTTTTGATAAAAGATCTTTGCGTAATTGAAGTGTAGCCGTAACGTTGCCTCCAAGGTAAATTTCTTCTAAATCTAGATGATTTTCAGTATTAAAAATATCAATAGCTAAAATTTTTCGTTCTAACGCATCATCTATATCACATGTATTTTTCAGCTCTTCATTTGATAATTCTAAGCACTCTGACTTCAAAAAACATTCTAAAATTATTTTGTATGTAATAAAAATTTTATCATACAATAAATAAAGTTTGGGAGACTCTGACTGCATTTCTTTGTTTAAATCATGAAAGTATGGTAAAACAAACTTCAAAAATTCTAAGTACAATTCAGTTGAAGGGTCCAAGCATTTTTCCAGAATAGAATGAGCAGCAACTAAGCGATCTGTCAGAACAGCACTTTGAAAAAAAAGAGTCAAAGCTGGTAGCTGTTCCAAAAGTCTTTCTACCACCGGTAGTAAAGATAACCATCTAGTTTGCGATGGATGTAAAAGTTTATGAGGCTTAACTTCCACGAAATTTTGAAAGAGATTATAGTCTCCAAATCGTTTGGGACTATTTTGTATGTAGTTGTACACATCGCGTGCAAAATCTTCAATTTCTTTAGGTAATTTTTTACAAGCATAAGAGGCACATAAGTGAAAGGAATGACAAATACATTTCATGGTAAACAAATGCGGTATATCATCAGTTAAAAGTGTAGACAAAGAATGTTTGTCACCAAAATTCACATTTGCACCATCAGCAGCAAATCCAATCATGTTTTTACAATAAGGAATATTTTTTGAGTTGAAAAATTCTATTAATTTACTGTATAATGTATTAGCAGTGCCATCGGTAACAGGTATTAAACCAAGAAAATTGTCTTTTATTTTAAAATCAACAGCAGTTTTTGCTAAAATAGCAAGATGTTTGGTTTTAGATTTGTCCGTACTTTCGTCTACGATGATAGAGAATTTGTTTTTTTGGAGTAAAGAAATCAAGCTATTTTCCGCAGATTTTCCTATGACGTTGGTGACTATAGCTTGTGCCTTCGTTCGCCCACATTTTAACTCAGGAGCAATTTTCGAGTCAGGGCAAACCGATTGGATCAATTTTGTTAAGTGCTTAGATACATTAAATGGTAGATTATGTTCAATCAAAAACGATGCTATTTTTACTTCTCCAGCCATTATTTTATCTTTACTCGATTTTTTTCTGTTTTCTGGTAGTATAGAATTGATTGCTGGTTGATTCACAGTATCTACAGATAAAAAAAAGTTACAATTAATAAAATTCTTGTAATTAATAAAAAAATGGGTAACGATAACATCATATCGGATAATCGTTAGAGAAAAATTTAACATAAAAAACAATTAAACCATAAAACACCAATAAAACAAACACTAACCTTTAACCCGTGATAAATGTTTAACAGACTTTGCATGCTTATCAATATCTCTTTTACCACTCCCACATTTTAAATCACTCTCACAAACTTTACAGTTAAAGTATTCGTTACCTTTACTACTTTTATTCAACCATCCTTTGTAATTTGGTACAATTTCCCAAATCGATGAATATTTTTGATTATAGTGTATTTTTTTTAATTTTTTTCTAGGAGTACCTAGTTCAGTACCAGGTACGTCACTTTCACTGCTAGAAAAATCGGTGTTCATTTTTCAATATTTATTATTTCAAACAAGACTGTCACAAATAAACAATATAATAAAAAGACGTATTGTATCGAAAAATGGCGAAATCGTGGAGGTAAAGGAGAGAGCATAGAGCCGGGAGGTTGAAGTCGAGGTGGGGAAGAGAGGGATAGCCCTTAGGGCTGTCGCACACAAAATGGCATAAGCTGTATATGCACAACATAAGACCAATGAACGTCCAGCATAAAGCCGCCATATTGATTTACATATCACGTTCATTGGTTCAGCGGCCTTATGTTGTGCATATGCAGCTTATGTCATTTTGTGTGCGATAGCCCTTACTCTTTTACATGTAAACATACGTATACGGAAATAATTTTAGCATTTGCCACGAGGTGGCAGTAGCGTTTCACGCGCTTTCATTTGAAATAGATGAATAACTCTTACCATTAATAAATTAAATGTTTTATAAAGTATTTAAAATTCTGAATATATTAAAAAACTATTGAGTGCATTAAAAAAATAAAATAGTTTTCATGAAAAGTAAATTCCGTAGATTTGAACTGAAATTCCGTAGGTCCGTAGATGATAAAAAAATTCCGTAGATCTACGGAAAAATCCGTAGAGTTGGCAACACTGCTGGTAGGTTTAACGACGGTGGTCAATATCGTTGCTGAGACGTGTAAAGTGATCTGGGAGGAACTATGTCCGGTAGTCCTTCCGCCTAGCTTAGACGAACGGGAATGGCGCAGTATCGCTGAGGATTTCAAAGATTTGTGGGATTTTCCACATTGCATCGGAGCAATCGATGGGAAGCACGTTACGATTCAAGTATAGTGTATTTTGATATTAAATTAACCTTATATATGTGTGATTGTTTCCTTGATGTTTATGCATATTAAAAAATAACAATGTTTCTTTAATTTCAGTGTCCAAACAATGCTGGATCTAATTTTTTTAATTATAAAAACAGTCACAGCATTGTGTTGCTGGCTATTTGTGACGCCCATTACCAGTTTCGCTTTGTCGATATTGGTGCTTATGGCCGGCGTAGTGACGGAGGTGTCTTTAAAGAAAGCCAATTTGGACAGAAATTGGAGGCAGGTGAAATGAACCTCCCAGCAGCAGAATCTATCACCGATGGAGGACTATCGGTGCCGTATTGTCTCGTTGGGGACGAAGCCTTCCCGCTGAAGCCTTACATGCTCCGGCCCTACCCGGCAGGCAAAAAGAAGTTGAGCACCGAACAGGACGTGTTTAATTATCGGCTGAGTCGTGCCAGAAGGGTCATTGAGAACACCTTTGGCATTCTAGCAAGTAAATGGAGGATATACAGGAAGCCAATTATTGCTAGTGTAGGAACAGCGATGAAGATGGTACAAGCTACGATCTGCTTGCACAACTTTCTTCGAAGAGGTGAAATTGACGACGAGTATTCCGTACCATCACGTCTGCTAGATGGAGAAACGGAAGATGTGGTAGTTCAAGGTGCTTTTTCCGATATAACGAAATGTGGTACAAATACCAGTACTCGAGAAGCAGTGCGAGTTAGAGACTACTTCTGCGACTATTTTATTAATGAAGGTGCTGTACCGTGGCAGTGGGATCGGTGAATTTGTATTACATTAAGGAGTAATAAAGTAGTAAGAAATAATAAAGTAGTTTTGTGCGACATGCGATATACCGGTTCTTCAGACCGGGAGTCCCACACTACCCGCCGGACCGGCCGTTTTATATGTATTGGAAAAAATATGATCAATAAATGAAAAAAATGCAATCGACATGTAGAATGAAAACGACAATAAGGACACACTTATTGGTTACTTTTACTTTCTTTTTATTGCAGTAACTCGTTATGCAGCATCTCGTACATCCTAAACATAATGCACCGCATGCGGTCTTGCGGCAACGTACGAAGCTGTGCGCCCATCATTGTCACGTAGCTGTTGACTTCGTCAGCTACAGGTGCTTGTGGCATCTCCAATATGGGCATCGGCTGGTGTAATGCCTCATTTATTTCTACCAGTATATTATCCTGGTGGGTCGCTTTTCTCTTCCTGCTGGTCTCTGAAAACATCATGTATGAAATTTTGTATTATAAATCATTTTATTGATCATGTATGAAATTTTTAGATTATGTAATTAACACAACTCATCATGAGAAATAATAGTAACGTACTCTGTGCATCCCCATTCAGTGATAAATCTTGCTCCTCGATGCTCACCTCCTCATCGTTGTCATCGTTGCAAACTGACATGTTGGTCGCTGTTCTGAAATAGTGATAACAATTATTGGTAACTGAAATACATTTTCGGGAATGCTCGTGGTACTGGCATGTGTTACTTGTACTTACTCTTTCCGAAGTAACGTGTCCCGTCCCGCAGAAACTGCAGCGATTTATAAAATCGCCACTGTTTCTTGCTTCCGCTACTCGCTGCACCGCTCGACAACTTCTCGGATGCAACTATCCGCATGAACCGATCTCGCAGGTTCTTCCACTTCTTTCTGGCTTCATCGGGTGAATATTTTCCTGCAATAATAAAATGATACTTCTTTGTATGATACTTTCTTGAAAATATTGTGCGATTACGACAATGCTGTCTATACCATTTGTCGCTTGGCTGACTTCATCCCACAGCTTCTCTATCTTCCGTCTGTCTCGTTTTGTTACCGAAATCTGCTGATTCCATAACAATTCCCTTAAATGTACCTCCGCAATGATTATTTCCTCAGCATCAGTGCTCTGCGGTACATGTTCCTGAGGCCGGCGAATAGTTGACGGAAGCTGCGTGCTCTCCGCTACTATTGCCTCTTCTTCATGTAAGGCACTCCGACGCACGATTTCTCCATTAGCTGCGGAACAATGGATCATTACAATAGTAACAAAATATTCATTCATTCATTCATTTATTTGTTTCGCTGTCACTTACCACATATAGGGTAAAAGTAATTATTATCATCTACATGCATCTGTTCGAAGCCTTCCAAACAGGGATGTGCGGTCATTGAATCTACGTTTTCGCAAATCTCCTCACACACACCACATGTGTACACCGGCTGCAATATATAAAAAAAATATCAGTCACTATTAAAAGCGATGCAATATGCAAATAACGGTGATAATAATATGCAGTTTTCAATTGTTATCAATAGTATTTTCACCGAGTTTTCGTAAAGAATAACCTTATAAACCTTCAACTTCTCAATATTAACATTATGCTTTTCACAATAAACACAAATTTCATTTATTAACCTGGGGCATGTCCATTTCTTCGGTGTTTTCCATTATTCTCAGTATTCTCAATATTTTCAATATTACTTACAACTCCCGCGATTTTTCAAACCCTGCGACAAAACAGAATGATGTTGATGTTGGCTTAATCCAACTGCAACGCGTCAAACTCGACAATGCCAGGCGTAACCAGAATCTAGTAACTTCTGAAATGACGCGTGACGCGCGCGTCAAAAACGCGTCCATGAAATTGTACCTTAACGTAACGCGCAGCAACGCACAATGCAATACATAAGCCGGTATGCATAAGCTTTAATATCCTATACCAAACAACGCAACTATAGTAAGCAAGTGTAAGAATAAATTTATTGTAATTATTAATTATTATTACGGTTACTTTAGTATTGATAATTATTAATTATTACGGTTTTTTATAGTATTGATTTTATAGTATTTTATAGATTCATGTCGTTTTCTTTCTGGCGGATGGCAGATAGTCTAACCTCTCAATAAAGACGTTAGAGTATATGTAAGGTAAGCATGATTTTGTAGCTGTGGGCTTGAAATTGAGAAATGAATCGTATTCATGTTATAAGTTATAACTTAATTATTATAATTTATATTAAAAGTCTTACTAAATCTTCTTATTAAAGTTTACTTTATATATGTATAAAGTAAGCTTATAAATCTCCCAAACTTATGAACCGTGACCTATTTATTAAATAAAAAATATATATGATTCAGCTTAACCTTAGCGGGTGAAAAAAGGAGAGGAGTAAATTGATTAATTTACAAAAAGCCGTTTAATATAAGTTATACTTTGTATAATTATTATAAAATAAACTATATATATTTTTTGTAATAATATAGAAACATTGTAAGAAACATATTTTAAGAACTTTTTTATAATAATACAGAAACATATTGTAAGTACATTGTGTAATAACATAAAAATCTTATGTACTACTACATATAATTGTAATAAAATAAACTATATATTTTCTTTCCAAAATAACAAAGTATCCTTATGTACTATATAGTATATATTTTTGTTTTAAAATATATCTCACTTGAATATCACATTAGATATCATATATAATGCGCAATAATTCTTTCTTTTTATCTGTTTTTCTATTTGGTGACATATTTATAAGTGACAAGAGTATTAACTGGCACAAAGTTACATCTTCTTCTACTTCGGGTTTTAGTGTAGATTGCGAAGTAGATTGCAAAGTAGATTGCGAAGAAGTTGAATATTTGTTTTCCAATAAAGATGTTACCTTACAAATTGCATTATGCAAAATATCCGATTGTTTTCCTTTTACTTTTCTTTTTGACAATAAATCTCTCTTCTGTACAGCGGCAGAGGTATTTAATTCTGATACGAAATTTGTTTTTGATATATCGGATGAGTGTATACTCAACTTTGAGTCCTTACTGAAATACACAAAAGATTTGAAATATTAATTTAAATTTTTATGTATTCTATTTTTTCTATTTATGTATTTATTGTAGATGTATATAAAATATATAATTTCTAGTAAAGGTATTATACTACAAATTTGAAGCAATCTGAATAAAAAATATAATTGCTATTTTTCTCATTCCTAATAATTATTTTTAATTTTTCATTAAACAAAAAATTACTTTTAATAATAATTTATATATGTATATATTCCGAAGTTTTCTTTTTACATTCAATTTCTCAAAAATTTTATTTTTATAAATAAAAGCAACTATACCTCAGATCTTCTGTATATGTATTTAATAAATCTGTATTTGCGTTTACGTTTATGTTATTTTTATTATTTTCTTTTTCATTAAAGGTATTGAAGTTTCTGAAATTAACAATTTGCAAATATACACAAATATATGAAAAATTTTCTTCCAAAAATTAAAAAAAATATAAAATCTTATTTAAAAAACTAACGCTTGTGAAAATACTTACCTTATGTTTTGTGCACTACAAGATTCTGTAACCGGAAACTGTTTAATGGTTACCATTTTTGCAGAAGAGATTTGCTGTCCCATATGTGAGCCGAAATTTCTGAAAAACAGATTCTAAAGTTTTCTTCTTCTTCGTCTTCTATGACTCGTAGGCTTCAGTATTGCCCATATGCCAGTTGATTCTAAAGTTTCCACTGATACATCAATGGTTTGACTGATTTATAAACACCACTTTAGTTTTATAAAGATTAATTAAAATATTAAATACTTTTGAAGACTGGAATATTTTCCCACTGGAGGTGCTTGGAAAGTTTTCATGTTCGTTATTGTTCTGAAAAAGAAAAAATGAAAAATAATCGTTTTATATCATAAAAAAATTTGTAAATCTTCTTATCATACAATACATTGTATATTAATATATTTAAACTCGAAGTTGCAGTATTCTTGAACTAAATAGCTCGCGTGCATTACTATCTAGATGTTTATTTTGTACGACGTAGTTATTCACACAAACACAAAATGTTTTAATTTTCTCTTATAAAGTATAAATCTTCTTATATATTTATACTTTATAAGAGAAGTCTTCTCTTATAAAATATAAATATATAAATCTTTTTTATTTTTAAATATATAAATAATGACAGAGGCACAATATATTAATAATACAATTTCAAAAATACAAGCATCAGGGACTTGTACATACATTCTTCTTTTAATGAACCGTTCTAAAAACTGCATATTTTCAAAAAATTCAAAGGGCTTTCTTTTGATTGTTCCACTTCCTGTAGTTTTCTGCTTTTCTCTGCTTTTTTTCCCTGGTGTATCGTTCTCTTAATCGCGTCCATCAAGATTGATATTCTTCTGCTACAATGAAAGTTATAATAAAAATTATTTTGACACGTAAATTATAAAAATATAATAAATTTCAATTAATAAAAAATAACTGATAAAACAAAAAATAATTCATATTACTAATAATTTATATTACTTTAATTGCATTTAAGTAATTTTAGTGAACATTAATAATTTTTCACTAAAATTAGTTGAATAAATAATAATAAATTAAAAGATATTTGTTTACCTGTCATATTTAAAATAGTTGCGATTTCTGCTCACACATTTTGTTTTTTTATGTTATTTGTCTTTGAAGTCTGTCAGCTCTTTATTGTATAAGAAAGGATAATCACGCACTAAGGATATTAATACTGCATCTTCATCTTCATACTCCAAACTTCCATCTTCATTTATTACGGAATAATAGTTTTCATTTTCCAAGACATCGTCTTGTTGATATTGCGATTGGAACGTATAGATATTATGATTCATGTTTCTAAAGGGTGTTTTTTTAGAGGTATAGAACTTTAAAATGAAATAAAACACATAAAAGTCATGGTCATGATTATAGTATTGGCTTTATTGAGAAGATAATTTTACGCCATTAGTGTTTAAATATGATTTCTGGCATGTGGACGCCGCGGCTGGCTCGAATGAAGCGCAATTTCGAAGTCCAATTTTTGACCACTTTTTCGAGCAGCTGAGGCCGTATATCGGCAATAACACGGCTAATGTCGGCTTCCAAGTGGTCCAAAGTTTGTGGTTTATCAGCATAGACTAGCGACTTTACATATCCCCACAGAAAATAATCCAGAAGTGTGATATCGCACGATCGTGGAGGCCAATGCACAGGTCCATTTTGCGAAATTATGCGCTCATCGAACGTACCCTGCAATAAATTGATTGTGTCGCGCGCTGTGTGACATGTTGCGCCGTCTTGTTGAAACCAGAGCTCTTCCACATTAACGCCATTTTGCAGAATCTTCCATAAAGTTGATGGACACAGCTCCAATTGCTGTGCACGATGGCGAATCGACTCATTCGGGTCCTCCTCGACACTACGCTCCACAGCAGCGATAACTTCTTCGGTGCGTACTGTACGACTTCTCAGCGGATGCGCATTATCAATTAGAGTATACGTTCCAATAAAATTGCAGCACGGACTAAGGAATAGAGGGACCGAGTCTAAAGTCCTAGTTTAGGCGAGAGGGGATGGTAACTCAAGCGTGCGGGGGGGACTGCTTTCCGCCATATTGATGTAGCGATTCTCACACAGAGATCCTGTGTCTGTGACATGGTTACACTCGTGTAGTGGTGCCACGAGACATAACGAGTGACAAGCGTAAAGAGGTTAGGCGGTGATTTTATGTTTTATTATTGTTGTTATTGTTGTTTATTGTTGAAAAGAGAAATTATTTTACATCTAACAAGAGAATAAAATATATTAATTAGTTCCAATTCTTATTTCTTAATTCACGCATTAATTTATTCTATTCTTTTTATTTTTAAAATAAATAATTCTAATTTCTTATTTATAATATTTAATAATTATTCCTATTTCTATTTTGTTTATTGTGCGCAGGATCTGACTTTCATTTCTCACACGTACGCAAATAGTGAGTTCTATGTGTGGTGATTACTAAACGAATATGGCGGCCCCCCCGCCGCAAACGTGCCTCACCGGTACAGCTTGTGCTCCGTCCCTCTCATTGACATAGGAATATATGGACGGAGCCGTTCTATGAGGGGCAGCTGAGATTAACAGTAAGGGGGGAGTACAGGCAGTTCGGCTAATTTCGGCTTGTTTCGATCATATTCGGTTCCATGTAAGGATCGCATATAAATTCATGAAAATTTAAATTAAGGCTGCGTTTACGATAAGTTTATTTAAGTCGTAAAAAATTGATCGCTTATACAGACAAATCACAAATGAATAATTATATAAAACTAATAAGATAAGAATAATATTATAATAAGATTGTAATTGGTTAATTTCTTACTGTTTAAAACATATTATACTATTTTAGATTTATCCGGCCTAACCAATAAAGATTGAATTTGGGAATAACATAAATAAATAATTAAGGATTACATTATATGTAAAAAACTTGTATAAAATTGTTACAATATTTATTATTTATAAATTTATTTAAAATTAAAAAATTATTTATCAAAACTTTATCAAAATTTATATGTAAAATATACGACCAAAATATATTGAATATATTAATGACATAAATATACAAAAGAATTTAAAAAATTAATATTACATCAATTGCACGTAGAAACGTTTTAGTCATAACTGTGAGGCTGTAAGCAAATTGTGACAATAACAATCAAGCATGTTCAAAATATAATAAGAATAATATTTAACTATGAACGATCAATTTGTTAACGGCCTTACGATTACAACTGAACATTTTTGCATGTATAGGTAAAGGATTTAATAGAAAATAATTTTATTATTTAATTGTATGTGTATGAAAGAAAGAGAGAGAGAGAGAGAGAGAGCACAGACGTGTATATAATAAAACAAATAGAATAAAACAAAATTAATATATCAATATTATGTATTTTTAAATTTTTTAGTGTCCTTTAAATATAACAATTTTATTCAACTTATGCCTATCGCTTAAACTAACATTTTGTTGAGTTTGTATATAATGAGTTAATCTAATTTTAGCATATAAACTTATGATAGATTTTAATAAATGATTTACATGGTTGCTAAAGAAACATTGATCGTTAATATGTTCTTTTAATACATTGAATATTCCTTGACTAGTATATGATATAATGTTTCTCATTATATCATATGTTACAGTGTTTATATTAATATCACTTAAATTTTTATGTACTTTAATATACATAGTTAGTGCGTTATCAACCTGCTACATATATAAATAACATCTCTTGATGGATATAATAGTGATCCTCTGCTTTTTATATTTATCAAATTTTGGTCTGTTTCAGCATCTCTTACTGTTAAAGCATTAATACATTCGACACAATTCAGTTTTTTCATTAACTTTCTAATTATATATCCTGCTATGTAAGAAATAACTTCGTTTTTATATTGTGTTGTGTACAAAGGTAAACATATGTTAAATGAATAATCATGGTCTGTTTCAGCTGTACGAAAAACATTCAACCATTTTTTATTAGAATTTACTGTTTCATTTATAATATTTATTGAATTTTGTGATGAACTTGATGAAACATTTAGTATTGGTATGTCTTCTAAATTGATGCAGTTACCAGTATTTTTTTCGCGTATCTCTGTATGTATAATTAATTTTTTCAAAGCTGATTTAAATTGCTTAGCAGTTGGATTATTATTAAATCCACCATGAGATCTTATACTTCCAAATATTAGTTCAAGATGATCCTGACTAATTTTATACATGGGTATATATTTTAAAAAATTATTGTCAATACAAGTAAACTTATACATTTGAATCATACTTTGAATATTGATTAGGAATCCAAGAAAGCCTGTTTTTACTCTAAAATGTAGTATATTTTGTTCTTTAGATACTGACAATTTTTTAATATATTCAGCACATTCATTGACTTTTGTAATTATTTTTGAAGAAGTTTCCATACTTATTGGCTTTTTAAACTCATGCTGTCTTTGATTTTTAGAATTCAGAATATCGAACAAATCGTTAAAAATTGATGTAAATTTAACTGTTGCCAAACAATTTTGAAACTGTGGTAAATGTAATGTATTTTTGCATAAAAAGAGGGAATGTGCAACTGACATACTTAGTAATTGTGAGGCTAATTTAACTTTCATCTTATTTTTCTGAAATGCTATATGCTTACTTCTGATCTTATTCGCTAAATGCAAACCTTCTGCTTCCTGTAATTTATGGAGTTCTTCAAAATATTTCCATTCGATAGTATTCCCATCTGCATCATAAAGTATTTTTACTCTGCCAATGGTATTTCGCACTATTTTCAACATATGGCTGGGATCCAAAAATACATAAATTGTAGTATCATTAGCTGGATGTTTGAAGAAAGTCTGCAAATTGTTAGGGTCATTAAAATTGCATCCTAAACTCTGTAACATTGTTAGGTTACTTTGCAAACCATCACAAGTAAGCGAAACAATTAACATTTCAGTTTCTTGAATAGCAGTCAAGCATTGCAGAATTAAATTTCGTTTTTGTTCAGCAGTCATACCATTTATTAAATAATACGCAACTGGTCTTCCATGCTTGATTAATACAAACAACACAAAACACTAATGCTTCTTTAGCAACTTTAGTTGAGTCACACTCTATGCAGCTACCACAATCAACGTAACCAATAAACTCATTCTTATAATAGTCCACATGCTGACGAATTGTCATTTCGTCAAAACTTAAAGCCCCTATTAATCTATATGAAACTGATTGTGCATGTAATTTTATAGCATTCAAAGCTTCAGTGAGAATATCTGCCTCTCCTTCAACCGAGCGATACCATTTAGAAATAGTTTTAGCATGCGGCAAAGCGTTATAAAATTTATATCGAACGAAATCGTATGCTTTCGGGGAATAAAAATGCAAAGATAGTGCAAATTTACGTAAACTAGGATTATATTTTCTAGATATGGGCATGCATCTTTTTTTTCTTAGTTCACGTTTCACTAATTCTTGTGTGCCTTCAGTTAAATGTTGCAAAATGTCAGTCTCACCTACTGTGACCAAATTGCGCTTTCGTAATTTTTTTAAAATACTTTTTAAAGTGAAATTTTCTTTTTTTGCCTTTTTTTCACTGTGTGTTACATCATACAGTTTTCTTCTCAGAAGTAGTATTTCTTTTGCATGAATTTCTCGAAGTTGAACCTTTGTAGGAGAATTAAATATTCTCTTAGGAGACACAGATATCGACTGATGAATCATAGTAGGAGTATTTTGTATTGCGACATTTTTAATATTAAAGTGTTTAGAATTTGTGGTTTCATTCAAGGCTAAGATTTTTTCATTGCTAGTATCTATAACAATAATAGTATTTATTAGTAGATGTTTTATTAACATAATGTAAGCAATAATAATAAGTGTGTGTGTGTGTGTGTGTGTGTGTATTTCTTATACATGCAGAAATATAATATCGTGCACTCACCAACTTCAATATTTTTTGTAGTTTTTTCAATAAAAAAGGATTCAGACAAGGGCTGGTTTTTTGTAGGCAACTGAAAATAAATGTTATTTATCACAATATATTGTAATTAATTTAATAATAGTCTTAATATTTACATATGGAATAGCATCTTTTTTAATCTTTTTGATAAAAGATGTGGTTCGTAATCATCTTCCTTAAAATGTGCAGAACAGATAGCTGCTGTTTTACATGGACTCCAATTTTTCATGTTTAATGCTTCCAGCCTTTTATTTTTTCTATCAGTATCTTTAGGAAATCTAATAATTTTATAAAACATTATTTTTTAACAATTCCAAAATAATCACATTATTTCTACTAAATATTTGGTATTATTTTATAAATTTAATCAAAAATAAAAGCTGATATAACCTAGATTTTGTATATTTACTTACAAGTGAAAAGAAAATTTTTTAGAATTATTTTCTTTTTCTAGTTGTTCCCAATTTTTTCTTTTAGAATTATTGCGATTACTACAGCCAGCTACACAGCAATAACTCATTTTAACAATTGTAAAACACGTATTTCAAGAAGTATCAATCAAGAAAAAGTATGATCCGAACGATGCCGAGTCGAACGATGCCGAGTTCAGTCGAATTCGATCGAAGTGCTTGTACAGTCCCTCCTTGCCCTTCTCGAGATCCCCCCTTGTCTAAAATGATAGTCTATGCTCCGTCCATATATTCCTATGTCAATGGTCCCTCTATTCCTTAGTCCGTGGATTGCAGTAAATGCCCTGTTGCGACTGGCGACGGAACATTTGCAACGCATTGTAGAATGGCCCTAATTCTTATTCACTTTTACTCTTAACTCGATCCAGAGTTAGCAACTCGAAAATATTATAATCAAATACATACGGATATGAATCTGGAATAGCCATTAACCACAATGTAATCATAAGCTGCTTCTCTAGAAATATTTGTTTCCTTCCACGGGTATTTAATGCTTTTAAAGTTGGACTTAGAAGCGTTTCAAAAGTCTTCGGAAACACTCTGCAACATAACCAAAGTCAAATATAGTAGACCTGCATTTATCAGTCATTAACCTTTAGAGGGCCGGGATTTGAGAGGGCATATCCGCCTTAGTAAAGTGGTAAAAAAGGTATCTTATATCATGGATTGACCATACACTAAGTGTCGATCATGGGTAGCGCCAATATATTGGCTTTCCGGTCCGGAAGGGATCGGCCCGCATATAAAATTTCTTTCACATCAATTTGGAAGTATAAATATGCGTTTCCGATGTATTTTTCGACGTAGAATCCAAATCTGATGTCAAAAATACAATAAACCTGAAAACAACCCTTATAAAATTACAAAAACTACCCTTTCTATCACGCAATTTTAATTTTTTTTAGTTGGAAGTGCAGATATATGTTTCCGATGTATTTTTCGATGTAGAATCAAAATCCAATGTCAAAAACACAATACACCTGGACATAACCCCTATAATATTACAAAAACTACCCCTTTCATCACGTATGATTTCAAAACACTCTCTTTTTTTGAACACGGGCTTGGGACCGTCTGTGGCAGAATTATGTTTCTTTTTTTTTTTTAATTTTTTTTTTTTTTGTTTTTTTGTTTATTTTCTGATTTTTTTTTAAATTCTTTTATTGCTTTTTTTAATTTTATAAATTACGACAATGATCGTTTAGTGTGATAAATTTCAAAGCAAGGTTCAATGCATAAAGTTTTACAACATTTTTTACACTCATATGATGATCGACTTCTCTTTTTGTGTATAGTGCATAGAACACATTGACGTGATAGCGTTTTACCATCATTTGAAGCTTGAATTTTTCTGGGGAAATGTCGTCCATTCAGTCTAAGATCAGGCGATGTAAATGATGAAACTTCTTGAGAATTTACTTGCAAAATATCTCTTACGACGCTCAATCGAAAATCAGGAAACGAAATCGCATTTTTAGTGAGCATCTTGAATAAACTGTGGGCATTTATCAACATCAAATCAATTAAATGAAAAAACAATTTTCTATACCATTTCATACATTTTCTAATAGATTCTGTCAAAGATAATTGTCTGTCGATATCATCGATTTTATCCATATTTTTGTTATAATCCACGATACAAATGGGTTTTACAATATCTTCATTGGTTTTGTAGTTTTTCCTACCAGTTTTACAAAACTGGTGTTCGTGAATACTTGTCAATACATAAACTTCTTTTTTATCCATCCATTTGATTACCATCCAAGAATCGGTGTGGGCAACTTCTGTTTCACCACGATCTAGCTTTGAACTGAGAGTTGGCATTCCTACGATTTTTTTTTACAGTTCCACAAAGACCAGTATTTCTGTCATGTAAGTAGTCTGACAGTTGTGGAGATGTATACCAATTATCAGTGTATAACACACGCCCTTCGTTACAATAAGGTTGCATGAAATGTGCAACAATATCACCAGAAACGCCTAAATCAAATTTCTCATAATCAGTGTCTGAGCCAGTATATACTATAAAATCTAAGAGAAATCCTGTTTCGCAGTCCGCTAATTCAAATATCTTCATACCAAATCGGTGTCTCTTCAATGGTAAGAATTGTTTGAATTTTAGCTTCCCTTTCCATAAGACTAAACTTTCGTCAATGCAAAGCTTTTCACCAGCAATAATAGTATTACCAAACTTTTCTTTCAAATGATCTATCACTGGTTTGATTTTTTTCAAAGGATGATTGGAAACTTCTTTATTATTAGAAAAGTGAAGGTATCGTAAAATTTGAAGATATCTATTTCGAGATAGACTTTCGCCGTATATTGGAGTGTACAGCAGTGGATCTTGGCTCCAATAATCCTTTAGTTGCCCTTTTACAACATGACCCATGTTTATTGATAAAGCAATCATTATCCATAATTCGTCTTCAGTGATAGGAGTCCACGGCTTCATATGTATTCGATCCGGTTCGGGATTTTGTTCTTGAAAAAGATTGGTTTGTTCTACAATCAAATTTACAAGAAATGTATTTAAAAAATGTTTCAAACATTCTAATGGAGTAGGTTCGTCTAGAGACACGTGATCACGAATATGTGCTTCACCAGTAAAAGTTTTTATAGATGGGTAAAAATAAGGATCATAGTGTACATCTGGTATATTCTCATCACGTTCGTTATCAAGTAAATCAACATCACAAGCAATAGTTCTGTCTGTAATAACATCTTCAGGCTCTGACTCTCCACTACTCCAAGCTTCGTCATCACCTGTATTCATTGTATAGCAAAAGTAATAAAGTACGAGGAAGATAAAAAGTAACGGAAAATGTTGTATCAACACAAGTAAAAAAAATAAGTGTATCTCGAGCCTGACCTAACAGAGAACGCGAGGCGACAGGTGCTCCTACGCGCCGTTCTCACGTATGGCAAGGACGGACGACGATAAACGGGCAGGCCTAATCAATAAATATATTTTTGATCTGCTATTCACAATTTTGCCAAATTGTTTTACTAGTAAATAGCAACTTCAAAAACCCCAAATAAAAATAAATTTGTTTATAATTGCAGCCGCACGCGAATCAAGCATGTATTTGTTTTAGAATATCTCACATGAAAATTAGGGGTACGGGGTGAGTGGGGGAGGGACGGGCAAATTGACATTAAATAATATTAAAAATTGCTAATAATATTAAGAACATTAATATTTAATAAAAAAAAAGAAATTGAACAAGTTATTCTGGTGTGCCAAAATATTGGTTTTCCGGCCCTCTAAAGGTTAACACGAAATACATTCATACAAACCGAAAATGTTTAAAAATTATTCTAGAGTATCCTGGAACAACACGTTCCACATAATCAGTTAATTTTTCTATTTGATTTGTTTCATCCCGCGTCTCATTCACCATTAATATGGCATACAGGATACGCATTTCACTTTCTTCGTCACTGGAATCCTCTCCATTACTACTAGATGAGATTTCGAAGTTATTTTCTTCATCATCAATCTGGCTGCAAATAGTAGAAAACACCATAAAGATGTCAGCCGACATTTTATCCACCATGTTTAAACAACTTAGCGCATAGGTCCGTTCTGTTTTTCTTATGTGCAGTGAAAAACGGAACGAGTCATGCGGTGCTTTCCATCTACAGCAGAAATAGTGGACACAGTGTTACACAGTGTCGTATAGTGTCATGGTGCTTGTTGGAACGCAATTGATGCAGCTGAGACGCCATATTAACTAGGCCTGCAAGGTTATGAACGGCAATATATTAAAGTGTACATACATACATACTTCAATTGGAAAGTTCAATTAAATTTCAAAATAATAATATAAGAAATTAGAATTTTGAAAAATAATTAACAGTAAGTATTACTTTTGTGCAAAGAATATTTATTATTTGATTTGTAAATCACAATTTAATAATTAAAAGCATGTACTAAAGCATGATTTGTATGTAGGCACTATATACAAATTTTAAGTGTATGTAAATATTCAATTCAATATTTCATATTCATTACAGATGTGGAAACGAAAGGCCGTATTTTGTTTAACAGAAACGTTATCGGTACAATGACTCCAGTTCTACTAGTGACAGTTCTTCTTATTATGATGTGGACAGCACTACGACAAACGACAGTTTTTTATATAGCGAAAATGATAGTAATGCATTGTACTTTCCATTAATGCAATATTTATCATGTGGACGTAAACGTAATTACGTGGAAAATTATCTACAGTTTGTGGAATCTTGGACAGAGTATGAATTTAAAGAGCACTTGCGACTATCGCGACAAACAGCACTTCAACTTATAGGTAATTAGTTGTATATAAATAATAGTAATGAATTATCTGTAACTACATTTAATGTTGTAATGTCGACAAAGGTCACTTTTCTTTTGCGTGCATTTAAACTGGATGGACTCACTCATTCAACTATATCCTTGACAATAAAAATATATATTTCTTTAATATAATATACATATATGAAGCTTGCAAATATAATACATATATACATGTATTGTTACAGATGAATATAAAACATCTGAATTTATACCAAATCATTTGTATGGGATCAGACCGATCTCAGGACGGCTGAGCATATATATATTGTTATGGTTTATGGCTAATACGGAGCCGCTGAGAACAATATCGGATCGCTTCAACGTTTCTATTTCGTCTGTTTTCCGAATTATACGTCGCTTAATTGCTTGGTTATTAACTAAAATAGATGAAATTATTACATGGCCGCAACATGAAAAGGTTTTAGCAGTGTGCGAAGGGTTTTTTTCAAAAAGAAGGATTCCACAAGTGTTAGGAGCAATTGATTGTACACACATTCGCATTGAAAAGCCTTCGACAAGTGAACAATTATATTCTAATCGCAAAAAATTTTTCTCCATTCATCTACAAGCAATTGTTGATTCGAATATGCGATTTACAAACGTCTACATTGGTGAACCAGGGGTAAATGTTTACCTTCACAGACCCCCCTCCAATGACCTTGACATATGTTGTCAAGGTCATCCTCCTGAGTGACCTTCTGAAGGTTTTAGCCGTCGCTCGTTTTTTATTAAAAAGTTATTAACAAAAAAAGATTTGAAAAATAGCGAATTAGAACATCCACACGCACACACACACACACCCCAACTTTGACATATGTTGTCAAGGTCATCCTCCTGAGTGACCTTTGGAAGGTTTTAATCCTCGGTCACTGCTCGTTAAAAAGTTATGATCAAAAGAAGTTTGAAAAATTTGGCACTTATTTTGAATACACATTTACACATTTATCGCCAATGATCTATGAACAAAAGAACTTTCACCACATTGTGTGTGTATATGGCATTCCTACTATTGTTGATATTTCTATGACTTTGAAACGGAATCCGAAAGTAAACTAATATACGATAGATTTTCGTACAGATAACATTCTGATAATTTGTCTTAAAATGAAACCTCACTCCGCATTGAAAAGTATACGCGTGGAGGCAGTGTGTTCCGCCCCCCACCCCCTTCGGGGGGGCTCCACTACCGAAAAACTACACACATAAGTGTGGGTGGAACTTGCTTCGTGTAGAAAGTTTCCACCCGTTAATTTTTGCGAAACGATTTTCACACCCATGCGATTTTCCATGCGGAGCGAGTTCCACCCGGCGAGGGGGGGTGCGGGTGGGGGGCCGAAGGCCCCCCGCACCCCCCTTCGGTGTGTGTGTGTGTGTGTGCACGCGCGTGTCTGTGTGTGTGGATGTGTTCCAAATTCACTATTTCTCAAACTTTTTTTGTTAATAACTTTTTAATAAAAAACGAGCGACGGCTAAAACCTTCTGAAGGTCACTCAGGGGGATGACCTTGACAACATATGTCAAGGTCAAGGTCATTGGAGGAGGGGTCTGTAAAGGTAAACATTTACCACGGTTTTTCCTAATGATACTTTTTTACTTGGCGATTCTGCATATCCGTCACTACCGTGGCTTGTTCCACCATTTCGCGATAATGGCCATTTAACGCCACAACAAATCGAATTCAATTTTATACATTCATCTACCCGAATGGTAGTCGAAAGAACATTCGGCTTCTTAAAAGGGCGGTTTCGTCGGATCAAATTTTTTACAGAATATAGAAATATGCAATTTATTACGGATATCGTAACGGAAGTCCTTCGGATGGAATTTTTACTCTCGTACTGGAATTTATCAAAATAAATAAGGATTAATTAACGTAAAGAGAAAATTAAGATATCAATACGCACTAATCTACATCGTCTACTGATTTCCATAGAGATGTAATATTTTGGCACTTTGTTTTTTGTAAAATAAAATTGAAAGCCTCGTTGTCAAAATCTGTGAACAATCAGATAATTAAATCATAGAAAATGTTGCAACTTAAATTTTGTACAGCAGTTATACTTATACATACTCTTTAAACGTATATACATGCTAATTTTTAAATCAGTGATTTTAATAGGATCATCGTCATTTATTTTAAACCACATGTTGAACCTTCTTTGATCTTCATCTCCTGTAACAGAGGATATCATTGACAAATAATGAAATAATTTATTAATAAATCAGTTTTTAACCGATATTTATAATAAATTTTACTTCTTTCATCCATCTCTGTTAAATTAACAAATAATGCCAAATGAACTAAAACTATATTTAACACAACAAATAGCACCAACAATTTAAAAAAATGAAAATTGGATTTCGAGAATTTTTTACACATGTATGTAATGACATATTTTGTTGGTTTTATTACTATGGAGGTTTTATTATATCACAAAGTGTATAAACATGATGCCACTACAAAAAAACATAGTTTTTTCGTTTCATGGTTGGTACTTCTAGCGACACAACACTGTAAGGGTACAGTCACATGGTGCGTGATGCGTCATGCGGAATAGATCGTCCGTCATAGAAAGAGCCAATCAGAGCTATTCCGCATAACGCATCCCGTACGAGTTGAGTGTGCCCTGTTCACATGGTACGGAATATAGCCAAAAATGCGTGATAGAATTCAAGTAAAATTTTTTTAAGTTAAAAATTTTATTAACAAAGTTCTTAATAATGTAGAAATAATGATTAATTTAACATTCAGAAGTATTATATGTTTTATAAATAAATAAAATTTTGTAATAAAAAAATTATATTTTAATTTATATTTTTATTTACGCGTGTCATAGTCCCTCTTTTCCGTACCATGTGAACAGGGCACACTCAACTCGTACGGGATGCGTTATGTGGAATAGCTCTGATTTTTAGGTTATTTTTATATTATTTTGTTATTTAAAATTAGATTTATAATTATATTTCATGTATCGCATTTAGAATCAATCGATTATCAAATCTTTTTTTTCCTTTTTCCTTATAGATGCTAGTAAAATTTGATTTATTAGATACATTAATGTGTATAAAATGTTACACTTTATTTCTTTCTTTTAAAAAAATGCTAATATAAAATATTTTTTTTATTTTTTCTACAGATGTCAGTTTTGCTGATTGAGATGGGTCTTGACCTTGTATGTTTTGATAAATTGTATTGTATTGTACCAGTGTGTCATTGTTAACAGACAAAATTTAAGTATTTTATTAAACTGATTAAAGTAACTAACTAATATGAATAATCAATTAATTATGATAGAGAAAGCTTTGATGCCATTATTGGAGATCTATATTAAAACTTCAATGATGCCTTTTCGAAAAGAAAAAGTAAGATTAACTTTAGTTAAATTATTGATAATGTATAAGATTTTATATAAAAAGCAGAAAAAGAAACGAAGTATGTGGGTCAGACCAATTTATACAGTGGAACAGCGTCGTCTCCAAGGTGACAGCGATAATTTAATTGTCATGTTAAGAACAAATGACCATTCATTGTACTTCAACTACTTCAGAATGGATGTGAACAGTTTTGATGAACTTTTTGCAATTGTGGGCCCTGTAATTGAAAAACAATTTGTTATTAGAGAACCAATTCCTGCTTATACAAGGCTACAGATTTGTTTGAGGTATTTGGCCAGTGGAGATAGTATAAAGTCAGTGGGATATGCTTTTCGAGTTTCACCCAACACAGTAGCACAGATAATTCATGAAACTTGTCATGAAATTTGGTGTCAATTGAAATATACAGTCCTACGTGTTCCGGATAGAAAAGGATGGATAGAAATTGCTAAGGATTTTGAAAAAATGTGGCAGTTTGTTCATTGTATAGGAGCAATTGATGGGAAACATATTGTATTACAGGTAATTTGTTTAATTAATAATTTTTTTGTAGACTTTTTCCTTAGAATAATGGTTTCCATAGTACACGAGACTTTTCTCATTATAAAATAGTTTAATATAAATTTAAAATTTATATTTCAGTCTCCTCCTTACAGTGGCTCAACGTATTACAATTATAAAAAAACGCATAGTATCAACTTCACTGGTGTTTCCGATGCACATTATCGCTTTATTTTGGTAGATGTTGGAAAAGAAGGTCGTTGTAGTGACGGTGGAGTATTCGCAAATAGCCCCATAAAGTATGGGCTAGAAACAGATACTTTTGATGTACCTCCGATTGCTGAAGTTGGTGAAAGGGAGTGGGAGTTACCATACGTTTTAGTTGGTGATGAAGCATACCCTCTTTCAAAATATTTAATGCGACCCTATCCAAGAAGTTCAAATCTTGATTTAAAAAAAAAAGTTTTTAATTATCGTTTGAGCCGGGCAAGAAGAGTTGTTGAAAGTACATTTGGTATTTTGGTAGCACGATGGCGAATTTTCAGACGACCAATTAATACATACGTCTCAAAAGCCGAAAAATTAATATTGGCTACAGTCTGCTTGCATAATTTCATCATTACAAGGGAACTTCAAAAACCACCTCAAGAAAGACGTTATTTGCAGTATAATGAATATGATGAACAACTTACTTCCTGTGCCATTACAAATATGACAAATCGTACTAATCAACAAGTAATATCAATAGGAAATTTAGCTAGTATTTACAGAGAGAGGTTTGCTGATTATTTTTCTAACGAAGGTGCTGTAGAATGGCAATGGGACAAAGCTGCAAATAATGAATTTTAAATCAATTACAATTTAAATTTTTTAAATATTTTGTGCCATTAAATATTTTGTTTTTAATTTTTAATATTAAATGTACAATAAATAAATATTTTAAAGGTAATTTTGTTTTTTATTGTGTCCTATCATTAACAATATTACATTAACATATAAAAATATTCTTAATAATAAAATAAACAATTTTTTATAAAATGCCTGCTTCCTCTTCAGCTTGTAAGGCATCGATCAATATTTTATTTTGTAATAGTCTTCTATTTTTGTAAGGCAGTTTTCTTAAAATGTCACCCAACTGTAGCAAAAATCCATCCACGCCATCAAGAGGTTTGTTGGTTTCAGTTAATATTTTAAGTAAATCATTTTCTCCTTCAGTCAAGAGATTTCTTCGCCCTAAAACATCAAAAATATATTGTTTCACCATTCTCTAAATATAATGTACTTCATTAATCACACAAACTAATTGAAAATATTTATCATAAATTATAAATTTGATTTACTTACGCTTAGTAGGTACCTCTAACGCTGCTTTCAGAAAAACTTGTTCTTACACCTGACGTGCTATCATTAGTATTGTCATTGCTTTGAATACAACTCGTGGCACATGAGGCATCCTCAGAAATGTCTTCATCCATGAAGCTATCAATTGCACATGAATTATATAAATCCATTGAAACGTTGCTTGTAGAACTATAATATAAAAAATAAAAATTATTAATAAATTTTTAATAGCTTTAATAAGCTATAAGATTTAATTTAAATTTTTTACGAACGGCCTATTATTTGTGCAATCATTTAAAAACAACATTTGTTCGTAATATCTAAATCCATCTTTCTTTCTTTCTGTAGATGGTGCTGCAGAACCGCTAGAAATATACGCTGTAATCTTCTTCTTAGCCTTAACAAAACTGTCCCTAAGATTTCTCCAGCGTTTCTTGATTTGTTCTACTTCAAATTTATCTGAAACAATATATTACATGTAAAAGATAGTTCTTCACAATATTATGTAATACATTAACATTTGAAATTTTATAATCCACGTATACAAGTATAACATTACCATTTAATTCCTTTCCTACTCCTTTCCATGCTTCTTTAACATTTAAAGGACTTCTATTTTTCACAGGATTTGTGTGATTCCCTAAGCACGGCCTACTTCGTACTGCTTCTATTAAAATTTCATCGTAATCTAACCAAGTTTTGTCTTCCTTGCCTTTATTCTTTTTTGCATCTAATATATTACTCTCATCAACTTCATTTTCATCAACTTTCTCGGACTGTTGGGTATCTCGAATATTTTCAGATTGTTCAGCAACTTTCTTGGATGACTGTGTATTGATTTTTACTAGATATACAATAACAAATTTATTTTAGTAGTCATTCATACATATATAAAAGTTATTCAATAATAGGAATAAATTTCATACATTTAGTTAACATACATGTATATAATTGATTTGAATTGTTCACGTACAAGTTTTCCTTTGTAATATCCATGTTTGCAAAACAAGAGTGCTCAAAATAATCGTAATTGGCTTTTGGCAATAAAAACTTGCAATACATGCACTGATAATACTTGAAAAAAATTAGACAAACAGCAAATTATAAGTAAATTTTGCAATAAATTTTAATTAGGTAAAATAACTTTTAATTTTAATAGCAACAAAAGCATTAATTATACTAGTATCTGCTATAATTGACTCAAACAGTAAGAATTCTATAGTATGTGGTGTATATATTTTACATAAATGTTTTAAAGCACTGTGTTCTCTGTTCTGCACAAGTATAATATTCTTTGTTTTATTAAAGCACCAAATATGCTGTAAAGAACAAGGAATATAGTGCTTTAAAACATTTATGTAAAATATATCCCACAAATTACCAATTTTAAATAACTGTTTTAAATTTTTTATGCATACTTACATTAGGGTCCATTATATTTTTATGAGAGTTCGTTCTTTCCTCGTCTAGTTAGATATTTTAAAATTATTATTATATATTAATTTAATATCCGTTATAACCTTTTATAACCTACACTAGCAGCAAAGCGAATGCTGAGTTCCGTTCCGTTAGGGTGACATCACACGGTGCGTAATAGGGCTGCGGAATAGAAAGTGCGTCATTGAAGCAACCAATCAACGCTATTCCGCTCTTTTCTATCGCGCAAGTTTTGTGTGCTATGTTCACATGGTGCGTCAAAGAGCTGCAAAAATGTATCAAGGATAAATATAATTTTAAAATTACTAATTTTATATTAATAATTTGTTTATTAAAATAAAATATAATTTATTTAATTGTAAAAACAATTATTACTGCGTTAATATTTAATATGTATATATTAATATTTCCAAATTCAAAACAATATTTTGAACTGCTTTGACGCATTTATGTCATTTTTCCGTATCGTGTGAACAGGGCACGCTGAAATCGTGCGTAATGCGTCATTGTTTCTATATATTTCTTGATGTTGACATTTATATTTGCGTACTCCAATTTGGTTTCCATAGAAGTTTGCAAGTAATTTTTAATATCATGGATAATAAATTAATGATGGTGACTGAATCTATTAAGTATTTAATGAAAATATACTTGAAAATTCCAATGATGCAGTATCGAAAGGAGAAAATGAGATTAACTTTATTAAAATTATATTCTGTTTACGTTGCTTTGTCAAAAAGAAAATCCAAAAGAAGTGTATGGGTCAGGCCCATTTATTCAATAGAGCAGCGGTTTCAGCAAGGTGATAGTGATAATCTAATTACCATGCTGAGAGAAACTGATCATTCGCTGTATTTCAATTATTTAAGAATGGATATTGACATTTTCGAGCATCTTCTGTCAATAGTAGGCCCTAGAATTGAAAAGCAAACACATATTAGAGAACCAATTGCTTCTAATACGAGGCTGCAAATTTGCCTCAGGTATTTAGCTAGTGGAGACAGCATGAGGTCAGTAGGATATGCATTTCGAGTTTCTCCAAACACTATTTCGCAAATAATCCATGAAACTTGTGATGAAATCTGGCTTAAATTGAAGGATGTAGTCATGCCATTACCAAGCAAAGATGCGTGGATAAAGATTGCAGAAGATTTTGAAGCATTGTGGAATTTCTCTCACTGCATTGGGGCAATAGACGGAAAACACGTTGTAATAGAAGTAATATATATATTAACGTTTTATTCAGATATTTTTTGTATTTAACATTCATATAATAGACAAATTTAAAATTTAAATTATAGGCTCCTCCTCATAGTGGATCGTTCTATTACAATTACAAGAAAGCACATAGCTTAAATCTTACTGGAATTTCAGATGCGCATTGTCGATTTATTTTGGTAGACGTAGGAGCAGAAGGTCGCCGTAGCGATGCTGGAGTTTTTGCCAATAGCAAAATAAAATTAGGGCTAGATACAAACACATTAAATGTCCCTCCTCCTTCTCCAGTTGGTCAATACGAGTTGCCATTTGTTCTGGTAGCTGATGAGGCATACCCACTATCATCATATTTGATGCGACCTTATCCGAGAAGATCACAGCTAGATTTAAGGAAAAAAATTTTTAATTATCGACTCAGCAGGGCCAGACGAGTTGTGGAAAGTGCTTTTGGCATGCTTGTAGCGAGGTGGCGAATTTTTCGAAGACCAATCAACACTTCTGTCCTAAAAGCCGAAAAAATTGTGTTGGCCACTGTCTGTTTACACAATTTGATTATTACTAAAGAACTTGAAAAGCGCCCACAAGAAAGGCGATATTTACAATACAATAAATACAACGAGCAGCAAATATCGCTTGGCATTGAAAATATACGAGATCAGGTTAACCAGATATATTATTTCACATAATTTATCTAGGGTTTACAGGGAAGAATTTGCAAATTATTTTGAAAATGAAGGCGCTGTCGAATGGCAATGGGAAAAAGCTGCGAATAATGAATTTTAAACTGTAGAAAATGTATAGTTGAATATATATTTTCATTATAAATAATTTTATAAGCATACATAAAATCCTTTTTTTGTACTAAAATAAGTTTTAAGTTTTGTACTTTCTTATTTTTAATTATAATAAATGATTAATAAACGATTAATTAATAATAATTAATTACTAATGATTAATAAATAAATAATTAATTAAAACAAACAAAAATGTAACTTGTCAATATAACTTTTAACTTTAACTTAAAAGATATTTTTAACTTTAATACTTCTTTTTTAAATGGAAATTATAAAAGTCCTGCCTCTTCTTCTGCTTTTAACGCATCCATCATAATTTTAATCTCAAATTGCCTTCTATTTTTATATGGCAATTTTCTTAAAATATCGCCCAATTGAAGCAAAAATCCTTCAACACCGTCAGGAGTTTTACTACCCTCTGATAATATTTTTAATAGATCCTTTTTAAATTCAGCATCAGAGGATTGTTTTCTTGTACCTGAAACACAATATAATAAGCTGATAAACATCGATATTATTAAATTGCTTGTTAATAATTCATAAAATTACGTACTTTGACTTTGATTGTGTTGGACTAGAAATTATTTTTTAAAATAATTTATAATCCAACTGCGCGAGATTTTATTGAGACAAATTCAATAAAATATTGCGCAGTTTGAACTAAAAATTATTTTAAAAATAGTAAAAATGTTTTACACAGAATATTATTAAGCACCAAGATCCGCTTTCACTGTAGATGTGGTCTTTTTCATATATTGTGCTTAAATAATATAATATTTTAATTATTTGTTTCACAAATAATTCATTATATACACTATAGCCTGTATTCAAAACGCGCTTTTAAAGATGTTAGCGCGTGTTTTTGTCATTCTATCTTTATTGTTCATTATACGTGAAATAAGAATAGATTGACAAAAACACGCGCTAACATCTTTAAAAACGCGTTCTAAATACGGGCCTATATATAGTGTTTGTTTTGGCACTTTAAGCGCTTCTTTTTTTTCTAAAGGAGAAAGACAAAGAAGAAGCGCTTAAAAGCGTCAAAGCAAATACAGCCATATTATGTACTTATATTACATACAACATAATCGAAGTAATCAATATAATTCAGTTTTAAAATTAAAAATTATTTAAGTACCAAAACTAATATTTATAAAAATTATTTAAGTACCAAAACTAATATTAATATACTTTCCAGCAAGCGACACAGGTGACACAGTGTCTATCATTGTCCATTAGTGTAAGAAAGAACATATCAGTGTGTCTCACTTACACTAGTGGACACTGTGTTAAACTGTATATTTGCTCATGTCAAATTCAAGCTTCGCACATTCAACCTTCATTTTCTATCCCTAACGAGAAATCTGTGTTGAATATAAGCATATACTTGAAATGTTTCATAAGACTACTTGAATCCGGAGAAACCGACATAAAGAGATGTCCATTAAATAATAAGCGAATAATTACATCACTTAATTTGCATCACATAAATCAACGTAGTTGATAATTACAGGATATTTTGTTAGACATTAGCTGAGAACATGTTTTCTCATCTTTAATATTCCCATTAATAAGGACGTAAATACAAGTTTAATTATAATAAAACTAATTTATTAACCCACTATAATCGATATCGCTATGTTAAAGACGTCTGATTATATTGAGAAATAAATTTACAATCGAGATTTATTGCATTTACTTCGCTGTATTAACATTGTATTAAAAACGTGCGACGATATTCAATCAACAAATAGAACAAACACTTTGATAACTAAAATAATAAAGCAAGATCCGTAACGCATTTACCTCGTTGGTATGTCCACCGCGTCTGCCTCCAATCTGCCGTATAACATATTTTTTTAAGTATCGCGCCTCTTATCGACAGACATCGCGACTCTCGGCATGAAATCGGCCGTCTATAATAATACACTATCCAATTCACTTTGTTGTAGATTGCACTCGTGAAAGGCTCGCCATACTCGACACTGTGTTAAACACTGCCTTACTGGAAAGCTCCCATTAACTTACGTTTAGTGTACTCCGAGAAACTGGTAAAATCGGACACACTTGCATTTATTTCAGAGGGATTCTCATCATTCTCTTCATTCTCCATATCTAGACATTTGTCGAAATTAGAGTTGCTGGAACTTGCCTCGTTAAAATTCGAAGCTTGTGACAAGTCCTCTGAAATGTTACTTGTAGAACTGCAAAATACATGTATTTAAAAATAATTATTTTATATGTTTTACATTGTAGTTTTTAAAATTGTAGAATTGTTGACTTACGGTCTGGAAATCATCGTGTCGTTCAAAAATTCCATTTGGTCATAGTACCGGAAGCCATCTTTCCTATTTTCGGTTGGTGGTGCTGCTGAACCACTGGGTATATATTCGGTCATCTTGTTTTTGGCTTTTTTGTAAGAATCCCGAAGATTTCTCCAACGCTTTTTAATTATTTCTACTTCAAACTTATCTAGAAATTTAAAATTAAATATTTTTTATAAAATATTTTTCTAATAAAAAAAGAATTAATTACATCTATATTTTAAATATTAAAATAAATATTACTGTCTAATTCTTTTTTAACTTCAAGCCATGCCTCTTTAACCGTTAATGGACCTCTTGTTTTTGGTGGAGTGATGTGATTCCATAGACAAGGCCGTTTCATAACAGCATTTATTAACAATTCATCATAATCAGTCCAAGCTTTATCCTCCTTGTTTCGGATTTTCTTTTTTCCAACAAACGAGCAAGATTGTTCATCAATCTCACTAACTTTATCGTTAGCGTTTGATTCTTGATGAGCTGTCATATCTGCGTTTGATTCTTGATTAGCTGCCATATCTGCTGTACCTGTACATAAAATACTTTTATGACACATTGGTAATAACTATAAATTATATCTAATAAAAAAATTAAGTGCGGTTAAATATATACACTGATATTTAATAAATTAAGAATTAACTAACCTCTAAATAAACAGTTACAATTGTCAACATAAATATTTTCTTTTGAAATATCTATATCAGCGAAGCAAGAATGATTCAAATAATTATAATTCTCTTTTGGTAGCATAAATTTGCAATACGTGCATTTATAATACTTGAACAAAAAACATAAATAACATTATTATATCAATCTAACAAATATTAAAATAATTTTTAAATAATATTTAATATTTTTGATGTAAACTCTTACATTATTTGAATCTTCTTTATTCATCTTGAGCGATTCCATTGTATCCATCATTAGATATGTAATTTCACGTTCTACCATCTACCAGTGTGTTTATTACTTTAACCTCTAATCACCGCACTCCTTTCCGCAGCATCTAAACAAAATATAGAAAAGAGCGGAATAGCGTTGATTGGTTGCTTCAATGACGCACTTTCTATTCCGCAGCCCTATTACGCACCGTGTGATGTCACCCTTACTGAATTTGTTCATTGCGTGATACAGAGTGCGGAATAGCTCTGATTGGCTCTTTCTATGACGGACGATCTATTCCGCATGACGCATCACGCACCATGTGACTGTACCCTAAGGGAATAGACCAATCACAATTGAGTATGCATTTAGTCCGTAGCCCGTAGCCGTAGTGTCGAAAAATTCCGTATCGTTGAAATTTTTATGCTTATGTATTGCGGACAGCCAATCACAAATCTTCTTAAATCTTCCCGCGCATTTAAGGAGGCTCCTACGTGAGGGGGATGAAAAAACCCCAAGGTGACATATATCAATTCTTATAGAGAAAAGTCTGCTGAATCCAATGGTGACCTTGTTTTTGTCGCTTATGGGGCAAAATCTCGAGAAATTTGAGCTCAAAGTTTGCTCATTTAACATGGGCTCTTACGAGGCGGAGTAAGAAAACGAAATGTTTTCGTTTCTAACGAAGCTAAATCAAAAAACCGCTGCAGAAGATGAATATACGTTTTCTAGATGAACTCATCCTCTTTCAAGCGCTGCGCTGTAAAGTAGGGGTAATGGGCCTTTTTAGCGAGATATTTGCGATCGAAATAAATAAATAGCCGTTTCTCCGGACGTTCGAGCAGACACGTCAGAGCAGACGGCTTGTGTACTCAACCGCGCGTAATTTGAAAAAATTGAAATTAGTGCAGACTAAAACTGTAACTTTATTGACTTATATTAAATAAATAATATGAAATGATTAATAATTGTATGCTTATTTTAAGTATGTAGGGATTTTGTAATTATAACGTAATATGATAATGTTGGAGGTTAGGAATTATGTAACAAGTAATGACGAAGAGGTTAATGATCATTATACAGAATAAAGTGTCAAGTGAAAAAATTTTTTATTAATAAATAATATTCTAATTATCACAGTAAAGAAACTTATAAATTATTGTTTTACAAATGTTAAATAAAGTTTCTCCACTAATCAATAAAATCTATGTTTATGAATGACTCCACGGTGTTAACTATTCGTAGCTATTTATTGTAATTAAAATTTATTAGTATCACATATTTCTTTTATCGCATTATTAATTGCACTTATAATTTGTTCGGAAGCTGTTACTCGTATTTTATTATTGACACTAACGGATAACAATACTTTAATTCCCTCTGTGGGATTTTTTTGGTATGCATCAATTAGAATCTGTTTGTTGATTCCTTCTCTAGCCATTTTACCTATGATTCTACAATTCACAATATTTTTCAAAACTTGTAGAGACGTTTTGTTGTGCTCAATAATGATTTTATTTCTTCTGTCATTGTCCAGTTTTTGAACACTTTGGCGTTTTTGAAAGCTTTGCGTAATTCCTCATTAGAGATGCCCAATGTTTCGACTAGTTTTTTCAATGTTTTTATATCATGAACGGCATCGTGTAAAAGAGAAATATTTTCTTCGGGTAAATATTTAGACACCAAATTTTCTTGCGAAAAAGAAATTTTCTCACTTTTTTCCCTTGGAATTTTTTTTTTGAACAATTTCAATGTATCAGAGTATCCATACACTAAACTCTGAAGTCTTTCTAGTAAGCCTAACTCTGTGGCTTGTTTTTTAAGTTTCACTGCATCAAAACTAAAAAAGAATATTAATTTAATATTAGAAAAGATCAATAATACGTAAATGTAAACTACATTACCTAATAACGTTGTGTCCAACTAGAATAATTTTACATGAAAGAGAGGAATTCTGATTTCTGACTGTATCCAGGTAATCGAAAAACGTAGCAAGAGCTGTTTCTTAAGAAATCGTGATTATTTTATTGCCACGGCAATATAATTCTCCTTTCCTAACAGTCAGTCCAGTCTTTTCAGTAGACTTTGCTTTTATGGGCACTGTAGGCATAGAATACACATTAAAAACAGTGTTTCCATCGTAAACAGCAATTTGTAAGAAACATTGATTGTTTGTAAAAAATATATTAGGTGTTTGATATGCACATAAATGACGACAATTATTACTTGGATAATTTGATCATTATTTCCAAGACCAGTTGTTTCTGTGTCAAAGTAGACAATTTTGAAATCGGTTATTTCACTACTGTCGTCACGGACAGTTGAAGATGGGGCAATGTTCATCGGCATATCTACGACACCGCTCAAACCAATGTCACTTTGATAAGACATTCCTTCGTTGCTGTGACCATTGCTGCTTCTGCAGGATCTTTTTTTTTTCAGCAATTTTCTTCGGATTTTACCTTCACGACTGCTCGCAAAAAGCCTCTTTTTTTTCATTTTTTCTTCTTTTATTTTCCTAAATTTCAAGCCATTTTTCAGCGGGCTGAGGCCCAATTTCTTAAAAACTTGATCAATATAAGCATGCCCTTCGTTTCGTTGACACACTGCTGCAGCAACTCTATAATTAAATGATTCTGAGCCAGAGTAATGCTTCGCCTTGGGACACTTTGTAGCTACTAAATGATTAAAAGCTTCGTTGCTCTGCGTGGATGCTGCAGGAGCAATTTTAGCAACATTATTAATGTATCTATTCATTAGATCTTCTAAAGAATTTCTCAGCCCTTGACCTTCGAGAGGTTTTTATATTCATAATTGTCACTATCGTGAAATGTACAAAGGGTGTGGTCACCAAAAGAATGTGGAATTAATGTCTTTAGTTTTTCAGCCAAACCACAGGTTCGTTTTTATGACAGGATATTGCATTGCTGATTGTATTTGAGAAATAATCAATAATTGATTTGGGTAGGGACATTGCCCACAATGAATTAGCAAAGGCTTTTACTGTATGGTTTTTATCTGCCCACAGTTTTATGCTGTGGGATGATACCGCCCGCAAACTGACAATGGTGGCTGAATCATTATCCATCGTGATTTGAGCACCGAAAACTTGATGTTTTTCAAATAGAGGATTATTAACAAATAGCTCTACGGCTATATCAGCCTCCATGCCTTTCGCAGAGCCCTCATAATTTTTCCTGCAGTCGTGATCATTCCGGTTGCACCCCATGTCGCACAATCTACAAGTTTTTGAACGCACACCATAAGAAGTTATTTGCTTTGAATAATGGCCAACTAAAATACCATGCCCTGCAAGTACAGTACACCATAGATCATTTTCCTAAGCACTTATTCAAGATCTTTTCATTGAAAAACGAAATCAATCAATAATTCATATTCTATTTTGATCTACCTGAGAGACTATTGTATGACCGCCCAGTTCCTCTCCTTTGCCATCCCATATCGTAGCTGAACGTACATCCTACCTTGCCTTGTCCTGACCTATGAATAAGGATTGTTTACTTATATCTACTGTGGTACAACAAACACAAACATTGTTCATTAAAATTTTTTATTTATTGTCAGAAAAGTACAAGATCACAAATATTAAGCACTAAAGTGAAAAATAATCTTACATGATAATAGTAATAACAATTAAAAATAATTGTAACGTAATCGTAATATAGATCAATAGTGGATGTGGAAAGTCCGTACAATAAATTGATTACAAAAAGTTTATATAATTAACAATGATATGGTATCTGATAAAATAAATGTAAAAAAAATCAGCGACTCAATGATTCAGTTTGGTTGAACATTTCAAAAGACAATATTCTAATCAAAATACACTACTTTGAAATGCACTTTTGCACAATGTAATGCTCGTAACAATTTGTTCATGTAAAAAAACATAATAAAAAAATCTCACTCATCAGGGACCGCATCATTGGCTGACAATGTCAGTGACTTCTCTTCCTCCAAAGCTTTGCTGCAACTTTCTACCTAGGGTTGCCAACTCAAAATTTTTAAAAATATGGAGATTGCTCGAGTCCACCCGGAGATACCTATTTAATAAATATATAGATTTAGTTAAAAAAAAAAAGGTTTTTTGTTCTGGATAGCTAAAAAAATCATAACAAAATAATTAGATAATTAAATAATTAATTTATTTATTTCAAAATAATTAATAATTTAAAGGTATAATAATTAAATAATTTTGAAGTTTAAAATTTTTTTTATTTGTTTGATACATATATCAATAGTAAAACAATATTAATGGTCAGTATTATTGTCACTTTATAAAAAATAATGTTCAATCTTGACGAACATTTTCGTACGACAAACAGCGTCGTACGATAAAATATCTCTAGCTAGAATTTCTAGAAAACAAGTTCTGTGATTGGATATCGGACGTCGTACATCGGATATCGGACGCAGTGTGAATCCTCCATTAGCTCTACTATGAGTGCGTTCCGTTATGCACTGCAAGTACTGCCAGTACTACGAATAGCGTTCCAAAATAGGTAGCAGTGTACTGTGACAGCGGTGCTGCCAGTCGGGCCGAGTTGCCCCTCCAGATTGAATAAAATCAATTATTATTGCGAGAGAAAAATAAAATTTTATTTTTGATAAAAATAAAAAATCCGGAGATTATTTTTCGTAAACTGGAGTCCGGAGAAAACATAATTATTCTGGAGTCTCCGGACTAAAACTGGAGAGTTGGTAACCTTATTTCTACCGCAACAGCTTCTATTTCTTTACCAACCATCCTCTCGTGCCTCTTCAATAGATTGTCTGACATCGGTTCAATATTCAACGATGATAGCAGTGAGTTGAATTACGTTTCACCAATACCACAATCAATAATACCTACACATAATATTACATTACATTTTGAAAAGATAAACATGCAGTTTTGTAAACAAAAACAAATTAAGAATTACCCATAGCTGCTTTGGCATTAACAGTCAAGTATCGTTCTTGTTCTCCGAAAGAAGCACTTGTTTTCACAGTTCTCTGGAAAGGACACTTACAGCATCGAACTGTATAAATGTGACCCAAGCCTTTCTGTACCTTTTCAATAGCAAAGTCTAAAGACAGCGGGATATTACAATTGGTGTACCACATTTGACTGGAGAAAAATTTGGAGTCGATTATTTCCCTTCCTTCAGTGCAAACACTTTCGACAGCAGTTGCTGAATCCTACAATCAAATAAGACATTTTCATAAATTTTTTATAATAGTAAAATCTTACAATTATGTCTCCATGCAATTATTATTATTTTATATAAATCATTCATAATTTTTATAAAGAATACTGCAAATACATACATGACATAACCTCTTCCGTGCATTACTTTTCTTATGCTTCGATATATTTTTACTCTTCATGAAACGACTCTGTTTCGGCCCCTTGATATCCGCAGAGAATGCTTTATTTTATCTAATGCTTTTCGTGGGACTTGCTCCATTTTACGTTGTAAAATATTTCACATTTACGTTTGAGAAAACGTGTTCACGTGCAGACAAATTATATAGCAGTCATAATATATATATATCAGTCCTCTGTCGACACAGAGTACGGAGTCGCAAATACGCATGCGTACAGATACTGTAACGGTTAGCGAGATCGCAATGTGCAAGGCGATCGTCGGCCGTCACAGTCCAGGAAAGCTGGACTTAAATTCCCAGGTGTGGGATCTTGCACAGTTCGCGGGAACGTGACGTGAGCGGGGTATCGGAGGGAGTCCGGATAGGTAGAGCTGCGGGTTAATTAACCCTCCGAGAACACACCTCTTTTTTCAAGCATGAAGAACACTCTGGGTCAATCTGACCCGACGCTAGCTTTAAGAGTCCGCCATTTTAAAACGACGTGTTCGATCGGCTTGAAAAAATTCCTGGATATACTTGAAACTTGAATAAATGATGTTGTAAATATTAAAACTGTTTTTATAAATATTAACATATCTAAAAAAATTGTCGAAAAAAAATTTTTTTTCAAAAAATTTTATTTTACATAAATAAATCAAGAATTTTTTTAATTGAATAAGAAGAGAGATAAAGAGAGATAAGATATAAGAAAAAAAAAGGTACGGGTCAAATTGACCCAGTGTGTTCTCGAAGGGTTAAATCACTCCGATTTTAACAATACTACATTTCATTTTTTGCTCATCTTTGACTATTGCGGTAGTCGTAGGAGCCTCCTTAAGAGTAGTTCGAGATTTGATACGCGGGTAGTAAGGTGATGTGCTATTAGGTGATGTGATAAAAAAAATTTGCTGCAAAATGAGTGATCATAACAAATACTATATCAATTTTGTCGATCATTCAAATGTTCCATCTTCTGCTTCTAGCACAGC
>CABEGB010001240.1:0-96312 GCA_901521435.1 Crematogaster levior | reverse complement strand
CATCTCTCTCTCTCTCCCTCTCTCTGTCTCTCTCTTTGTCCCTCTTTCTCACACACACACGCACACGCATACACACACACACATTCACTTACCTTATCAAATTCGACACACCCCTACTCTCTCACACACACACGACACACACATCACACAACACACACACACATTCACTTACCTTATCAAATTCGATGTCTTCGTATACCGCTTGACGGATAAATAATTCCATTCGAAATTAACAATAACACACACGTCTTATTTTACACGTATTTTACACGTAATGCAAATCCACGATAATACACATGATTGAGGATACGATATTTTTTTTCTTTCACGTATGTCAACACTTTTCGTATCGAATTTATTCACGCTTTTAAGTGATTTATAAATCGAGTCAATACTATTAATCACTACCGAGTAATCTCACTTCGCGGCTTATTTTTATAATTAAGAAACAATACACACATTGCACACAATCACAGTATAATCCACACAGCATGCATGTCCAAAAGATGTACAGAGGACATTCCAATAAGAATATCTTTCAGAGATACGATCTCTTTGGGATGTCCTACAAACGTTTCCTGGATATGCAAGCTGTGTAGGAATTAATCCGCGAAACTTTTTGTCTTGTACGAAGCCTGTCACGTATCAGTACTTTCACACACTCACACTCGACTCGAATAAATCTGTTCGTTGCTGTTAATCACTACCGATTAATTTTATTCAGCGACCGACAACAATCCGAAGAAAGAAACGCGTTTACACGACACACGTAACGCCCGGTACGCGATGCGACTGTAGCATCGTCTCAGCTGTTTCAAAAAACATAACCTGCTACAGTCGCATCGCGTACCGGGCGTTACGTGTGTCGTGTAAACGCGTTTCTTTCTTCGGATCGTTGTCGGTCGCTGAATAAAATTAATCGGTAGTGATTAACAGCAACGAACAGATTTATTCGAGTCGAGTGTGAGTGTGTGAAAGTACTGATACATGACAGACTTCGTACAAGACAAAAAGTTTCGCGGATTAATTCTTACACAGCTTGCATATCCAGGAAACGTTTGTAGGACATCCCAAAGAGATCGTATCTCTGAAAGATATTCTTATTGGAATGTCCTCTGTACATCTTTTGGACATGCATGCTGTGTGGATTATACTGTGATTGTGTGCAATGTGTGTATTGTTTCTTAATTATAAAAATAAGCCGCGAAGTGAGATTACTCGGTAGTGATTAATAGTAATGACTCGATTTATAAATCACTTAAAAGCGTGAATAAATTCGATACGAAAAAAGTGTTAACATACGTGAAAGAAAAAAAATATCGTATCCTCAATCGTGTGTTTTATCGTGGATTTGCATTACGTGTAAAATACGTGTAAAATAAGACGTGTGTGTTATTGTTAATTTCGAATGGAATTATTTATCCGTCAAGCGGTATACGAAGACATCGAATTTGATAAGGTAAGTGAATGTGTGTGTGTGTATGCGTGTGCGTGTGTGTATGAGAGAAAGAGGGACAAAGAGAGAGACAGAGAAAGGGACAGAGAGAGGGAGAGAGAGAGAGAGAGATGTGTGTGTATGTGTATTTGGGCCTGCTACGTCAGCTGATCGCAGCGGGCGCCTCGCGTAAGCGCCCGCGTGTAACGGTGAATCGCGGCTTGCGCCGTCCCTGCCTGCCTCTCGTACGCGGCTCACGATTTGCTAACTATTTTCATTAATAACTCAAAATCTAAGCTTCAAATAAAATTTTGGCAAAGGAAAAATCGTCTCAGAATTCACTCAGGAATACGTCTGTGTCCGGACAACTAAGTCGTTCTGAATCACCCTGTATATATATATATATATTTTTTAAATGGGTTTTATATACATATATACAGGGTGAGGAAAAAGTATGGAAACCTTTAAATATTTCGGAAACTACGCATTTTAAAAAGAAATGTTTCAGACAAAAGTTGTTTGGTTTCGAAGGGGCCATAAGATGATACCATTGGTTTAACCTTGAAGAGTCATTTAAAGGTCACGTGAAGGTCACTTTAATTTTTTTAAATGGCACTCCCTATTTTTTATTACATATTCTTGTAGCTAACCTCGAGAGCTTTCCAAAACACTATAATAAAGTATTTTTTCATTAAGTATTTTCCGAGTTATAAGGCTTGAAATAATTTTTTAATTTTACATGAACTATAAAATATCTCGTAAAATATTCACCTTTTGATGACCTTACCTCAATACTTTTATGCATAGAATAATGAAAGGAATCAATTGGTGTAAAGAAAACCATAGTTGTTTTTAAGAAAAAATATGCAATTTCTAACTAACAAGAACATTTTTTCTTAAAAACAACTATCTATTTTCTTTATATAATTGATTTTGACTTTTGTCTGAAACATTTCTTTCTAAAATGTGTAGTTTCCGAGATATTTAAGGGTTTCCATACTTTTTCCTCACCCTGTATACCACCTTGATAAAAAAGTTCTCGGAATTCATTCAGAAAATTCAAAATACAAGTTTATTCATCAAGTGATATTGTTCCCTTCAAAGTACTCCCCATCGACTGCAACGCACTTATGCCAGCGCTTGATCCAGCTCTCGAAACATTTCTGGAACTCTATTTTCGGTATAGCTATCAGAACCATCTTCGATTTTTCCATTACCTCCTTTCGGCTGTTAAAACGCGTTCCCCGTAGTGGTTTTTTGACTCGATCAAACAGAAAAAAATCGCAGGGAGCCATATCAGGTGAATTCGATGACTGTTGGATGGTATTCGTTTCGTTTTTGGTCAAAAATTCACAGATAATGATGGCACTGTGCGACGGTGTGTTATCATGGTGCAAAATCCACGAGTTGTTTGCCCACAAATCCTTTTTTTTTTGGCGAATTGCTTCACGCAAACGTTTCATAACGAATAATAGTCCTTATTAACTGTCTGACCTTCTGGCAAAAATTCGTGATGTACAATACCGTTGTAATCCATGAAAACCGTGAGCATCGCTTTCTTTTTCGACTGAAAACGACGTGGTTTTTTTTGGTCTTGGCTCATTCGGAGCTCTCCATTCACTCGCCTGATGTCTGGATTGCGTGTCGTACTCATAAACCACGTATCGTCTCCAGTAATGATGCGTTTGATGAATGTTGAGTCGGATTCAGCCTTGGAAATCATGTCTTTGGCGATGTCAACGCGGTCCCTTTTTTGCATGAAATTCAGGTCCTTCGGGACCAACTTTGCAGCAACACGGCGCAAACCCAAATCATTAACTACAATGTCCTGAATGGATCCATAAGCAATGTTCAAGTTCTCTGCCAGTTCTCTGATGGTTAATTTGCGGTTATTGATCAACATTTCTCTCTTTATTGATGTTTTTGTCGGTTTTCGATGTCAACGGCCTGCCACTGCGTTTGTCATCCTCGACGGACTCACGATCACTTCTGAAGTGTTCATGCCACTCGTAAACGGCTGTTTTCTTTAGAGTATCATTGCCGAAACAGTTTTCCAACATTTCCAAGGTTTTCACACCATTGAATCCATTTTTAACGCAAAATTTAATACAAACTCGTTGTTGCAAATTCAACTCCATTTTTAAAACTGTAAAAAATCGAAAACACGTGCAGAGGTAGATGTACTCAAGACGGCGTAACTTTTACAAATGTCAAGCTATGGCGATAAAATTTGGTGGGAATGTCAATGATAGATGTGGCAACCTAACAAAAAAAAACAGAACTCAAATCAGCTGACTCAGAGCATCACCTGGTGGTAATTCCGGGAACTTTTTGATCAAGGTGGTATGTATACAGGGTATATCCAACCACCCGTCCACTTCAATTTTTCCGAAAACGCGAGGCGAAATTGGTGAGAAATGTTAAATCCCAAATCCTATCTGAAGAATTGAATAAAGATATTTCCCGGAACTGACCGGAAGTAGTGGTCACCGGAAGTAGGGATCAACTTTGAAATTTCAAATAGAAACGTATGTCATGTAGGGTGCCGTTGGAACTTGAAAAAAGAAACATCTTTTATTCGAACGTAATCGCAATATCTCTAACCGTTGAGGAGAAACGATTGGAAAACTAAAAAGTAATAGTGTCGAAATAATAAGACAAAGTTTAACATCCAATAAATATTTACAAGATGTTTACATTTTTTTTACCTCAGTACATGTTTTCCTAGAGCTTTCCTATCAATCAGTCTCTTCTTGCGTTTGTTGCTACTAACATGTTTACAAACGAAGAAGCATTTGATATGCTCAAAGGAAAGGGTCGGAAGTGTCCTCCTCCGATTTTGATGAGCTTCTAGTATGTTATTCTCCAGATCAAAATAGGGAGGCGTTTTTTTTATACGTGCTCATACGGTTTTTAGGGGGTGGAACACCCCTTTGAAAAAAGTCGGTCTTTTTCTTTTGGAGCGAATATTTCCGAAACTAAAAAAGATAGAAAAAAAATTCAAACGGGGTATTAAATGGCTTGATGAGTACTATAAAATAATGCAAAATTTTTTCCTTTTTTCATTTTGAAAAAAATCTTACCCTTTTAACTTTTTTTCAAAATTTTTAATTTCTGTTTTTACCAAATTAAAATTATTTTTTTACAAATTCATCCATGTATATTAAAGTTATGTTGCGTAATACCATTTTCGAGAATTAATTATAAACGCCTCCATACATACGCTATTTGTGTCGGTCCATGCACTCGATTCTTCGCGCAAGGCATTTTCCTGTAATCAAAAGATGACGAATATACTTGAAGGACATATCCATATATAATCACGAAAGTTTTCATTACATATAGCTTGAGCACTTATATAAAATTTAAAACAAGTTTAAAGGTCTATAAGACGAATCATTTTATCGTTGGAGGAAATATAAAATGCCGTTGCTTTGCGAGCATTAGTTTAATACGTAACATTGTACATTTTATTAAGTACTGTTAATTAAATTGTGTGAACTATTAATCGTTGCAGTTTTATAGGTTTTATAGGTATTAATATCTTGAAAATATCTGTTAATATGTATCTATTAATTTTTATATATATATATATATATATATATATATATAAAATGTTTATATATATTTATTATTATGTTTATATATATGTAACGAAGCGTACGTTAGCGAGTCACCCCCGGTATAAACAATTGTTTCCGCGCCGCGCCAACCCTCCCGTCACCGATCTGCGAGTATAAATATCACCGATTTTTCGGCAAAGATCATCTTCCCTCCGACCAGCGAGCTGAGCAGGTCTTTCCACCAAAGACATAGTCTCCTGATCCTAACCGCCCGCATTGTTGAGCGAGCAATTCCTCCAAGATGCGAGTTGAGCATCTTCGAGAGTCGTGCGCTGAACGACAATTGTCCGCCTGTATATCAAGCCGACTACGAGCTGAGTAGTCTGTTTTCGAAGACCACGTGTTGAGTGGCGAGTCAGGTGCTGAGTGACAACCCCCGCCTCGTGATGAGAGGCCCTCCACCTCTTCTAACATCCCTTTAATTCGCATCGCGAATTAATCCGCAACCGCACCGCCGAAGCAAGACGGAATCCGCCGATTCCGCCCGATCTCTGTAACCAGAGCCGCGCCGCCAAAATACCGCGAAGCCCGCCGATTCCGCCCGATCTCCGCGATCAGCGTCGCGCCGCCGAAATACCGCGAAGTCCGCTGATTCCGCCCGATCTTCGCGATCAGCGTCGCGCCGCTGAATTACTGCGAAGTCCGCCGATTCCGCCCGATTACAATCAGCGATATCACGCCGCCGAACGACGGCGGACCGAGCCGAACGCTTCCGACGGCTATTAAGCCGCATTCACGCGCACCAGCGCCAGCGAACAAATCATTAATCCGGCAATACCGGTACTTGTATATTGTAAATAGTCATAGTCTTAGAATAAACGTAGTTATAAGGGTAAACGACGCCTATTCACTCAACCTTCGATTCCGCCGCCCGAATACTGGATTCCCGCGGCTATCCGCAGCACAATCGAAAATCCACTGTTACATATATTATTATTATGTTTATATATTTTTTTATACAATTATTCTTTTATAGTTTTTAAAATCAATTAGCACATAAATTTTTATTTATTGTATTTTTTTACAGCATTACGAAGAAACGTTTTTTGGTACTTCATATAACTTTTGTTTAAAAATCATAAAATACAAACGTACTGCATGTATATGTTTATACAATATAATATAAAATTTCTTCTTTATTCAAACAAAGTTTTAACGAGGAACGTATTTATACTACGTATTTACTTAAAAAATAAAATAATATATTTATTTAAATACATAAGTAATATAATGTAAATATAACAAGTATAATAAAACATTACTATTTTTTAATATACATAATTACTAATTATACTTTAAACATATATGTGTATATCTATATATTCATACTTTTTAAGGCAAAATGCGATTCAATCCAAGAAACGTAATAATGTTGCTATTTACTGCCTGTTTTTTAAGTAATAAAAATGTTAAACATTAAGCATACTTTTTTTAACTATAAATACGTTCCTCGTTAAAACTTTGTTTGGATAAAGAAGAAATTTTATATTATATTGTATAAACATATACATGCAGTACGTTTGTATTTTATGATTTTTAAACAAAAGTTATATGAAGTACCAAAAAACGTTTCTTCGTAATGCTGTAAAAAAATACAATAAATAAAAATTTATGTGCTAATTGATTTTAAAAACTATAAAAGAATAATTGTATGAAAATATATATAAACATTATATATATATAAATAATATATAAATTAATAAATACATATTAACAGACAATATTTTCAAAATATTAATACTTATAAAACTGCAAAGATTAATATTTCACACAATTTAATTAACGGTACTTAATAAATGTAAAATGTACAATGTTACGTATTAAACTGATGCTCGCAAAGCGACGGCATTTTATATTTCCTCCAACGATAAAATTATTCGTCTTATAGACCTTTAAACTTGTTTTAAATTTTATATAAGTGCTCAAGCTATATGTGATGAAAACTTTCGTGATTATATATGGATATGTCCTCCAAGTATATTCGTCATCTTTTGATTACTTACAGGAAAATGCCTTGCGTGAAGAATCGAGCGCATGGACCGACACAAATAGCGTATATACGGAGGCGTTTATAATTAATTCTCGAAAATGATATTACGCAACATAACTTTAATAAACATGGATAAATTTGTAAAAAAATAACCTTTAGTTTTGGTGAAAACGGAAATTAAAAATTTTGAAAAATAGTTAAAGAGGATAAGGTTTTTTAAAAAATGAAAAAAGAAAAAAATTTTTTTACATTATTTTATAGTGCTCATCAAGCCATTTAATACCCCGTTTGAATTTTTTTTCTTTCTTTTTTAGTTTTGGAGATATTCGCTCCGAAAGAAAAAACTGATTTTTTTCAAAGGGGTGTTCCACCCCCTAAAAACCGTATGAGCACGTATAAAAAAAACCGCTTCCCTATTTTGATCTGGAGAATAATATATTAGAAGTTCATCAAAATCGGAGGGGGACACTTCCGACCCTTTCCTTATAAGTAATTTTAGCAATAGGATAGAAATCTTCCTGAATGCAAGGACGAATAAATCATTAAAGTTACATTAAAATAATACTTGTCGAAATATCTTAAGAAATCTAGAAAAGATAGAACAACGATTCAAAAACATGATAGACTCCCCTCGCATAAGGATAAACATAGCCTAGAAAAACCAATCAAATTTTTATTATAAATATATAGTTTAAACTTTTAGAATTAAGTCGAGACTCCGTAGAGTCAGAAGTGGGGCTTACGCGGAGCTCTACTCCCCCTTTTCTTATCTTAAGTAAGCAATTGCGAGTATAGGTCCTACCAAACTCGAAGAGTGTTGATTGGTTCCTGAGAGGAGATCTATTAGGATATAAAAGGAGCTGCCAAAAAGCAGTCACATACAGTTTTTTCCAGACAGCTCAGTCAGTCGAATCAAGCAACACAATTCAAGCACAATCCAGTTCGGAACACGGTTCGTAATTTTTTCCGAGTCCTCCTCGAGTTTTTCATAACAAATTTAATTCAAAGTGAGAATCATAGTCGCACTTCCTTCATAGTTTTACGTAGTATCTTTTATAATGTCTTTTAATTTTTTTCTTTCTTTTCTTGTTTTTAATAAATTGAAATAGTATTTATAATTCTGATTGAAGTTGAATCTCTGCTCTGCCTCGAGTCTAAATCCTTACAAATTTACATTATACATAATGATATCCAAGGAGTTGTTACGATTGTCGCTACCATTAGTGTGGCCCCAATCTCCAGGACTGTCGCTGCCAATAGCGTGGCCCCCGTCCTTCCAATAACGATTCCTTGGTGCGTTCTATCGTAACTATTTTTCTTTTATGCTTTTTAAAGGCGGATGACGACTGCGAGTAAAGAGATTGAAATTTTAAATTAAAACAGCTTTTATTTTAAACCAGGATCCTTTTTCTTTATTCCAAAAATTGGCGTAATTAGAAAACAGATACCAACAATCAAGAGTTAATTCAGTGCCCGCGTCTTAATAAATTAAAAATCAACCTTAAATTTCCTAGTCATAAAAATATTCCCAAAGGCGATCCTCGTAGACTTGCTTATAGACTCCGCAATCTCTTCGGAACTGGATTCCGAATCGTCCTCCCCTCTAACTATCCGATCCTCCCTCCTATCAGTCAATCTTAAAACTGCACGACTTGATCTCCGTTTCCAGGGTAAAGTGCTTAAATGCATTGACCCAAAAATAGGAGAAATTTTATTGTTTTAATACGACGTAACATATTAGTTATAGCACAGCTCAAAAAATTCAATTCTGTTGAAGAATATGTGAATGAAATAATGACCACAGCACACAAATTAGATGGTCTCGGTAAAGTACCCGGTGAGTAGGTAAGTATCCTTATGTTAGCAGATTTTCCGGAGAAATATAAACCCATGATAATGGGCATAGAGAGTTTGGGAATAGCGATCACAGCTGACTCTATTAAAACAAAATTACTGCAAGATGTCAAAAACTCAAGAGCGGACAAAAGTTCGAACACCCAAACAGCATTTCTCGCAAAGGACAAAAAAGAAGAACCTCGCTGTTTTAAATACAATAAGCACGGACACCTTACAGCTAATTGTCGTTCTAAACCAAAACAAGACTCAAGAGGAAGCTCATGGAAGTCGGATGAAAAACAAAGCTTCTCAAAAAATGAAAAGGCGTTTATCTCGCTATTATCATCCACAAAGATCTGCAACGGATCTGGTACGTAGATTTATGTTCCTCAGGTCACCTTACTAATAAAAGGACAAATTTGCATCACAAGATTTATAATAATGTTGATATCATACACAGTGACCAACAAGGAGGCCATTTCGGTTATGGCAATTGATAATGTGAAAATTCCTGTGAAAATGGATAAGGATGTAGATGAAATTACAGCGTGCTATACATACCAGAAAGCGCTATAAACTTGCTATCGCTCAGCAAAATAGTAAATAAGGATTTTTCAGTTTTCTTCACATTGAGGGATTCTTACATTAGCGATGGCGAAGGAATCATGTTGTAACCATGTCAGAAGAAAAAGCCATATACAGATTAGACACGCCATAGGAAAAAGTTTATTTTGCTGCAGAAATATCAAACGCAGAACTCTAGAATAGGCACTTGGGACATCTAAATCACAAAAGTGTGCTGGATTTTGCCAAAAATCCCACAACGAAGATTAAAATCCAAGACATAGAAGACGCATAGAAGAACCCATGTGTTGCCCTTGTATCAAGGGTAAGCAGCACCTTTTCCACATAGTAAAACACACTCACAAGAAGTCCTGCAAATAATTCATTCTGATCTATGTGACCCTATGGAAACCACGTCAATTGGGGGATCAAAATACTTTCTGACATTTATAGACGACTTTAGTAAGAAGATTTTTATCTATTTTTTAAAGGAGAAAAGTCAGGTCATGGAAACCTTCATTGAGCTCAAGAATTTGATTGAAAACTAAACCGGAAGGAGGATCAAGATTCTCAGAAGATAATGGACGGGAATATGTTAACAGGGAATTCGAAACATATATGAAGAAATACGGCATAAAACCAATTCATAATTATATATACTCCGCAAAAAAATAGCGTGGCGGAACGAGAAAACCGCTATTATCAAAAAGCCTGTAACGATGCTCCCCAGAAAGCATCGTACTGCCGGTCTAATTGTCCGACCGAACGGCAGAACGGGGCGCGGTGCGCCCCACATTATTTTTAAAGTATTACACACCGAATAACGCTCGAGGCTAACGGCCTCGCGTTATCACGAACCGAGCGAATCCGGGAAAAACCGAGCGCCGAGCGACATCCGAAACCGACTCCCCGCTCCTATACCCGGCACACGTGTACCGATGGTGGGGAACAATCCCCTTCCCGTGGTAATTAGCGCGTGTCGAGTATAAAAAGGCGCTCGTAATTAGAGAAGTACCGATTCCGGAGCGAGCAAGCAGAAGCATCTAGCCGAAGCGAGCGAGCAATCCTAAATCCGTATCCTAGAGCGACAAAAACCAGGGAGTAGAGTGTTCTCTGCTTCCACCGAGCGTTCTCGGTAGATCGCAATCCTCTATCGACCCTGTCTCCGTGTCATCCGCGTGGGGTAGAGTGTTCTCTGCCTCCGTCGAGCGTTCTCGACCGTTTGCCACCCACAGGTTCCTACCAGCTTACGGGGCGAGGGGTAGAGCGTTCTCTGCCTCCGTCGAGAGTTCTCGACCCCCGCACCAGCACCGAACACCCGTGTAAAATCCCGGAGACACCGACCAGAGTGCAACGGAGCGTTCTCCGTTACCGTCGAGCGTTCTCGGCCCGGTCGTCTCCTCCACGCGACCATCCGTAATTCCGCGCCTTCACACCCGATCTACAAAGCGTCGATTACCGCGCCGCGACCAACCATTGTTACGGCTACGAAATACGCGGGCCTTTAAACTACACCGACCATTAATACGCGACGTCGCATCACGCGCCTACCGCGTGATCGTACCGTGGGCTCCGACTCACCACGCTACCGCGCGCACCACGCAATATCTGACGCTACCGTGCGCCCCGAATATCGGGATCCGTTCTACCGTCACCATTACCCTCGCGGTAATCGGGAATCTGAAACTTGTAACATTACACCGCGGAATTCACCCTACATCATTGTATATATCATTATCACGTCATCACCCGCGTCACATCATTGTACATATATCATCCACGACCGCGCCTTGTAAATTCACTATTTGCGAAATAAAGAATTGTCTTTTGTCTCAGAACTCTCGTCTCTCACGCTTACCCCTTCGAACCCCGGGTCCGGCGAGCTGTTACGAGCGTTCGGAAAAAGGGTCTTGTTTTATGGCGCCCGAACAGGGACCGTTGTAGAGTACCGCGAGACACGAGAACCGGAGAGATAAAAGACATGCCGAAAAACTGGATTTACCACCTCACGAAAAGCGAACTCGTCGACGAGGCCGAGAAACTCGGGCTCGAAACCGAGGGCACGCTTGACGACCTCCGACGGCGCGTTAGCCAATACGCGACCCAGCATCCCGACCACTTCCGCACACCACGATCGGACGCGACCGCGCCCCCGCAAACCGCGATGCCCGTCGACCCCACCGACCATACCCACGCGCATGTAAAAGCCGTAAACCAGATACGGAAATGGGGATGCCATTTCGAAGGGAAGGATCCGGTGGCCTTCCTCGAAAGGCTGGAGGAGCTGAAAGCCGCGTACCGTTTAAGCGACGATCAACTCCTCAGCGGCCTCCCCGAATTATTCAAGGGCGAAGCTCTATTATGGTACCGGAACAACCGCGAACAGTGGCTCGAATGGGAGGACTTTGTGCAGGATTTCCGCGAGTATTTCTGGCCGCGACGCTACCGACAACAGCTGGTCCGCGAGATCCAGGCGCGACTCCAAAAACCGGACGAATCGTACCGGAAATTCGCGACCGACCTGGGCACCATGATGCGTAGGGCCGGGGGATATTCCAGCGCCGACCAAATCGATAACCTATACGAAAATATGCACCCGCGGTTCAAACTTCACATACCTCGGGAGACCGTACGCCGGACGGGAGACTTACTCCGACGCATAAGTGAGATCGAAGAAATCGAGGAGCAGGCATCCTTTATTAATGCCAGCACCGCACAGCAACTAGAGCAAGAGGGATTCAACACCGATATGACCGATGGCCAGGTACAGCTGGCGGATGGCACAAGCTCACACACACAGGGCACTGTTACCTGCCCGATTCGCGTGGGACACCAAACATACACCCATACGTTCCAAGTCATGCCGACGCTGGAAAACGCCATGCTAATCGGCATGGACCTGTGGGGACGAACCCGGAGGAGTATCCCGCCACCGCCTCAATGGCATGGTCACCCCGCAACAGCACCGGCCACGGAATTAGCGGCAAGCTCGGATGCCGAGGCGGCCAGGCTAAAGAGCTTCCTACAAACGGAGCTCGCCTTATTCGAAAATGTCCAAGGACCGACCGACAAGATACAACACGAAATCCGGGTCACCAAAGGACCACCAATTAAACAGCGATACCGACCGCGAAACCCGGCCATGCAGGCCGTCATCGACAAAGAGGTGGAAGAGATGTTGAAGAATAACATCATTGAGCCGTCACACAGCCCATGGAGCTCCCCGGTGGTGATAGTCAAGAAAAAGGACGGAAAGCCGCGTTTCTGCATCGACTTCCGGCGGGTGAACCACGGAACCGGACGCGTACCCCTTACCACAGATCGCGGCCACCCTCGACAAATTACGCGGGGCACAATATTTGACCAACCTAGATTTAAAAAACGGTTACTGGCAGATTCCACTCACGCCCGAAAGTCGTCCGATCACGGCTTTTACGGTGCCAGGGAAAGGGTTGATGCAGTTTCGCGTAATGCCGTTCGGGTTGCACTCCGTCCCCGCCACGTTTCAGCGGTTATTAGACTCAATCTTAGGGTCGGAGCTAGAGCCGCACGTCTTTGTATACCTCGACGACATTATTATCTGCAACCAAACGTTCGGACATCTAGAATCCCTGCGAGAAGTATTCCGCCGACTCCGCGACACCCGGTTACGATTGAACCCGGAGAAATGCCGATTCGGCGTCAGTCAACTCAAGTACCTGGGTCACGTGATCGACCGGGAGGGAATACGAACGGACCCGGAGAAAGTGAGAGCGGTCAAAGAATGGCCAGCACCCCGGACCGTACGACAGACACGGCAATTCCTCGGGGTGGTGTCCTGGTACCGCCGGTTCATTCCGGATTTCGCCACCGTAGCCTCGCCGCTGACCGCCCTGACAAAAAAACACGCGAGGTGGGCGTGGGGACCACCCGAACAGGCGGCGTTCGAAAGATTGAAAGACACCTTAACATCCGCCCCGGTGCTGGCATGCCCCGATTTCACCAGGGCATTCGTATTGCAGACCGACGCGAGTGCCACCGGGCTGGGAGCCGTCCTCACGCAATACTTCCCAGAGGGGGAAAGGGTAATTGCCTACGCGAGCCGCACGTTGAACGCCGCCGAACGAAACTACAGCGCGACAGAACTCGAATACCTAGCCGTGATATGGGGAATCCGACGGATGAGGGGCTACCTCGAGGGCTATCATTTCACCGTGGTGACCGATCACCAGTCGCTACGCTGGCTGCAGAAGCTCGAGTCCCCATCGGGACGTCTCGGCCGATGGGCATTCGAGCTCCAACAGTACTCGAGATCAAATACCGTAAAGGAACCCTAAACAAGGTAGCCGACGCCCTCTCCCGACGACCGGTGGTCGCTAATATCGCCGCAACGACATGCCCATGGTATCGCAAGCAGTGGCAACTGACGCAGGCCGACCCCCGGGGCCACCCGGATTACCGAATCACGAACGGCAAACTGCACCGGCACATCTTACATCACCTCGACTTTAAAGAAATCGCACCGGAAGAACAATGGAAGGAATGCGTCCCGAAGGAAGGGAGACCGGAACTCTTAGCCCGATACCATGACCACCCCACCGCGGGGCACCTGGGGACCGCAAAAACCATCGCGCGGATCGCGCCGCGCTACTACTGGCCGGGAATGTTTCGCGAAGTCGCTCGGTATGTGCAAAATTGCCGAAACTGCCTGGCGCACAAGGCCGAGCAACGGCGTCCGCTCGGAACACTCCACGCCACGAATATCGACCACCCCTGGCACCAAGTTACGGTGGACCTCATCGGCCCGCTACCGCGTTCAAAAAACGGTCATACCTGGATACTTAATATGCAGGACCGCTTCACGAAGTGGATAGAGATCCGCCCCCTCCGCCGCGCTACCACCCCCGCCGTCCTGCACGCAATCACCGACGCGATCATCCTCCGCCACGGCTGCCCGACCGAACTTCTATCAGACAACGGCACTCAATTAAAATCCGGCGAACTATCTCGAGCACTAAACGCGTTGGGTATCAAACACGTATTTACGCCCCCATACGCGCCACAGTGCAACCCGGTCGAACGCACGAACCGTACAATCAAAACCATGATTTCACAATACGTCGACCGTCGACACCGATCGTGGGACGAGCATCTGCTGGAAATCCAATTCGCATTCAATACCGCCCACCACGACGCGACCGGTTTCTCACCCGCATTCCTAAACCACGGGCGCGAGTTGCGCCGGCCGGAGGAACCATCGTCACGAAGCGCGGCTGTCCCACCCCTCGCACTACGACAGCGTCTCGAAGACGCATACGAGCTTGTACGCATCAACTTAGCGCGGGCATTCCAACGTCAGGCAAAATACTATGACCTACGACGCCGACAATGGAGACCCGTCATCGGCGACCGTGTATGGAAAAAAGAGCACTCGCTCTCCAACAAAGCGACCGGTTTTAACGCGAAACTAGCGCCTAAATATACCGGGCCACTCGAGGTTCGGAAAATCATTTCCCCAGTGATCGTAGACCTGCGCGACGAGAAGGGAAAATGGTTTCGGCATATCCACGTAAAAGATTTAAAAATAACAGCCCCCACCGACAACAACGCAAACGGGGTCGAATAAACGAACAAACAGAATAACGATAAACACGTTCAAACCGATCATTCCGATCCTAACCAGCCATGGAAAAGGATATTCTGCGCGAGATCGAAGAGCTGCTCCAGGGCACGGGGGAATACAATCCCGCCGAACCAGCCATGGACGAGAGATGGACACGACTCCGCCGAGAGTCAGATCCGCCGGTAGCACCGACACCGCCGCCAACGCGTACCATACCAAAGGTTGGCGCGATTATCCAGCGGTCAGACGCGGCGAACAGGAGGAAGCAGGCTTAGCTCCTGGAAACACCGCCCCCGCTAACACCGAAGGCCCGACTACCGCCATCCGAACCAAAACGACCGATGCTGGAACCCGCACGACCGATAGGGCCATTACCGCCACCACCAATTAGCGTGGAAGTCGCCCCGGGAGTCACGGTAGACGTACCATACTTTGCGGCACACGTCTCCCGCGAGTACAAGGCCCGGCTCGGAGCAAACCGGTGGCACGTGCGCTTCAACGCCTGCGGTCAGGTGCGATCTGTGAGAAAGAAGTAGAAGCGATCCAGCGCTTATATTTCGCGCTGTGCGACGAAGGGGGTGATGTAACGATGCTCCCCAGAAAGCATCGCATCGTACTGCCGGTCTAATTGTCCGACCGAACGGCAGAACGGGGCGCGGTGCGCCCCACATTATTTTTAAAGTATTACACACCGAATAACGCTCGAGGCTAACGGCCTCGCGTTATCACGAACCGAGCGAATCCGGGAAAAACCGAGCGCCGAGCGACATCCGAAACCGACTCCCCGCTCCTATACCCGGCACACGTGTACCGATGGTGGGGAACAATCCCCTTCCCGTGGTAATTAGCGCGTGTCGAGTATAAAAAGGCGCTCGTAATTAGAGAAGTACCGATTCCGGAGCGAGCAAGCAGAAGCATCTAGCCGAAGCGAGCGAGCAATCCTAAATCCGTATCCTAGAGTGACAAAAACCAGGGAGTAGAGTGTTCTCTGCTTCCACCGAGCATTCTCGGTAGATCGCAATCCTCTACCGATCCTGTCTCCGTGTCATCCGCGTGGGGTAGAGTGTTCTCTGCCTCCGTCGAGCGTTCTCGACCGTTTGCCACCCACAGGTTCCTACCAGCTTACGGGGCGAGGGGTAGAGCGTTCTCTGCTTCCGTCGAGAGTTCTCGACCCCCGCACCAGCACCGAACACCCGTGTAAAATCCCGGAGACACCGACCAGAGTGCAACGGAGCGTTCTCCGTTACCGCCGAGCGTTCTCGGCCCGGTCGTCTCCTCCACGCGACCATCCGTAATTCCGCGCCTTCACACCCGATCTACAAAGCGTCGATTACCGCGCCGCGACCAACCATTGTTACGGCTACGAAATACGCGGGCCTTTAAACTACACCGACCATTAATACGCGACGTCGCATCACGCGCCTACCGCGTGATCGTACCGTGGGCTCCGACTCACCACGCTACCGCGCGCACCACGCAATATCTGACGCTACCGTGCGCCCCGAATATCGGGATCCGTTCTACCGTCACCATTACCCTCGCGGTAATCGGGAATCTGAAACTTGTAACATTACACCGCGGAATTCACCCTACATCATTGTATATATCATTATCACGTCATCACCCGCGTCACATCATTGTACATATATCATCCACGACCGCGCCTTGTAAATTCACTATTTGCGAAATAAAGTATTGTCTTTTGTCTCAGAACTCTCGTCTCTCACGCTTACCCCTTCGAACCCCGGGTCCGGCGAGCTGTTACGAGCGTTCGGAAAAAGGGTCTTGTTTTAAGACTAAAAGCATGCTATTTGGAGCTGAGCTTCCAAAGATATACTAGGCTGAGGCGGTGGCGACCGTAGTATACTTAGCAAATCGATCGCCGAACTTTAACATCAAAGGAAAAATGCCAGAGGAGTTATGGTCAGAATTAATCCCGAGTTTGGCACACTTGAGAATTTTCGGCTGCACAGCCTACTCCCACGTACACAAGGAATTGCGAAATTAGATTCCAAAGGAGAAGAACTTCTATTCATAGGTTATTGTGAAGATTCGAAAAGTTATCGTTTTATGGACCCTCAGACAAAGAAAATCACTAGAAGTCGCGACGTGATTTTTTAAGAGAACTACAAGAATAAACACGAAAATTTGAGCACATTACTTATTGAAGATTGCAGCTCGGAAGATGAGAATCGGAAAAGAAAAGTTGACCAAGAATCAACACTACTAGGAGCCATGGGGACTGATCCTGAAATGTCGTCAAAATACTATAAATGTACCAATAATAATGACAATGGGATTGACGAAAATGAACCGACCACAGACGTTGTTCTATTACGAAGGTCTACGCGAGCACGCAAACCAATCAACATGGACGACTACGTCACCTATATTAGCCTAAGCAGCGACACAATGGATCCGGGAAGCGTCTAAAGAAGCTTTAGATTCGTCAGACAGAGCTAAATGGATAAAGGTCATGGAAGAAGAACGATTCTCTTGTCAAAAATGGCACTTGGATATTAATTTTACCAGAAGGGAAAAGAGCTTTAGATACAAAATCGGTGTTTAAAGCGAAACGGGATTCAACTAATCAAATTCAAACGTTACAAAGCATTCAACTAATCAAATTCAAACGTTACAAAAAGACTCGTAGTCAGAGGTTGTAGACAGATAGAAGGCATCGATTATAATGAAACATACTTTCCAGTAGTACGTTACTCGTCGATCTGGTTCCTATGTGCTCTAGCAGCTAAACACAATTTAGGTATGGATTAAATGGACGTGACAGCGGCCTATCTGCACAGGAATATTGAAGAAGAGATCTATGTAAAGCCACCGACAGAACGTATAAAAGAAGAAAATGGAGAGAAAGTGTAGCGATTTCGAAAGGCAATGTATGGGTTAAAACAGAGTGGGCGAATCCGAAACTCAATCAAGCGTTGTCCAATATGGGATATTGGAATTTCAAGAAAAACTGCAAGAGTATTTCCATCATAGCTGTATACGTAGACGATTTGTTAATTTTAACCAGTAATAAGGATGAAAAATCGCTTCTAAAGGAGAAATTATCACGAATATTTAACATGAAAGATCTCGGAGAAGCGAAACATCTGCTTGGTATGGTAATCACAAAAAATCGTGAAACAGGAGAAATCTGGCTGGACCAGAACGCATATACTCAAAAGATGCTCCAGAAATTTAATATGCACTGTAAGCGAATCTCGACACCCTCCGACACCTGCATCAAGCTAAGCAACGAGATGGAGCCGAAAACACTCGAAAAAATTACCAAAATGCGCAAGATCCCGTATCGAGAAGTTGTTGGAAGTCTTCTTTCCTGACCTCAGTCAGGGAACAAGACCGGATATTTCATTTGCGGTGAATTCAGTAAGTCGCTACAGAATGCAGAATCCTGGAAAACAGCATTAAAGCGATAAAGCGAGTTTTCAGATTATCTTAAAGGCACGCTGGATGCAAAACTCAAGTTCAGCAGATGATAAATAGCTGAATTTGGAAAATGTCACGGGTATTGTGATGCCGACTGGGCTAATGACTGCGACATCCGTCGCTCCATCACGGGCAGCATTTTTTTGTTTCAAGGTGCACCCGTTGTGTGACAATCCAAAGGTTCCGTGGCATTATCCATGTCAGAAGTAGAATATATGGTACTTTCAGGAAGCGCTTTGGCTACGCACCCTGACCAGAGACTTGGACCCATCTATAGTTTCGACGCCGATAACTGTACTAAATGACAATAAGATCGACCTATCCAAGAATTTTGGTTTTAAACCTCGGACAAAACATATTGCCATCATTTTATTAGGGAGAAGATCAATGAGGGCAAGGTCAAAATCGAATACGTTCCGACAGAGGAGATGATAACCGACGCATTGACAAACAATCATTCGCTCCTAAATTTAAGAATTGTATTAGAAACAACATGGGCTTAGTATTCTCATAGCATTCTTGCATTGTTCGCCCATGTGGGAGTGTTAAAGTATTTGGTCGAAAATAAAAGTTCTTTGCATCCAAATTTATCTTTGTCAGACTTTTGATCACTACAAATCCGTCATCTATCAGTCACTATGTTTGAACAGTTTTTTTGTGATTATATGTATATCCTAAAAGCGACGTGCAATTTGTAGCAATTATTTTATACGTCCCGGCCTCGGATTTAAAGATTTCAAAAGTTTTTTTAGACATTTTATAGATATTTTATTTTAGATATATTTGTTTTTAAACATATTAACAAGACGAAAAACACGAGATAGAAATTGGAATTGATACATCGGTATATCAATAACAACTTAATATTTAAATAATTTTTACATAACAACCATAACATAATTTTTACAAAATTTATGTTATAGTATACAGGATGTTCTATAATAATAGTTTTATAAGACGTCTTATAAAAGTATAAGACATTTTTTAGTTTAATACGATGTGTCGTACGACAATCTGTTGTCAGATTATATCGGCAAACTCTGCTAGCAAACAAGAAGATTTATTCGGACACAGATATGTTCCGATATCTGAGCAATTTGCTACCAATTTGTTGTCATATAGCAGTTAATTTGTTTATTGTGATTCCTTATTTCATACATGTCTCAGTTTATAAGAAACTGATTAAAATGATGAGATAAATATAATAATAAAAGTTATGAGATTGTTCTAGTATGTGGTTGTGATCTGTTTTAAGAACTGTAAATTAATACACATGAATATTTTATGTTAATACATATATACAGGATTAGGGTCCTGAATATTTTTCAAGCTAAATATCTCGAAAACTGAGCTGACAGGCAAAAACATTTCAGACAAAAGTTTTTAAAGTCACATGAAAGTTATTGTCATTTTTTAAATAGAAGTATATGAAATAAAAGTATTTATTAAAAAAATATAATTCTTCTAGTTATATAATATATAATTCTTCTAATTTTGCATACAAAAATGTTAGAATAGGATTATCAAAAAATCAGTAGTTAATATTTTAGCATAGTTTTATTTTATATATTTTAGCATAGCTTAATTTTGTTACATGTAATATAAAATATCTCGTAAAATATTAATTTTATCATAACCATATTTTAATACTTTAATACACAAAATTATAAGATAAAGAAAACATAGTTCCAAAAATTGTATGTAATTGTATGTAAATGCATATTACAAATCATAACATTTTGGACTTCTTTACTTCTTATAGATAGAAATGTCAATTATCAACAATCTCTGTTCGATGCTGAGCCAAGATATGTTATGATATTTATGGTAACAGTTTCGTAGTCTGCAGCTGAGATTATTTATTTATTTTTCTAAACGAGACAAAGCTATTAATAAAATTTTATGAAAATATCATGTAAAATTTCAGCAAATGAATGAAAAATTACGTGTTAGCATTAATTTGCAATCCTAAAGTTGGAATTAATTATAACTTATAACGGGTTGATTTTTGTATGTGATGCTTTTAATATTTTCGTTTTAAATAATTTTTATTTTACAAATAAAGGTTCTCAATAGATTAAAAATTGAAGGAAATGGACTAATAAACACGTCTGGACTAATTCTTGTTTTGTATCACAATATAAATATAAATATAAACAATAATGTGATAGTCGGACTGCAATTGTAAACAACAAACAATACAATACATCATATTCTGTCCCTGCTAGAATCTTGGTATAGCTTATTAACATTAAACAATAATTTCAACTTATCTTCGACACGTCTGGCAAATCATCTGCGTGCTATCGACAGATTTGTCACTTTCTTGGAATGCAGAAATCGCCAACTTTAAAATCGTTATCGATTTTAAAATCGATTTTAATCTTTTGGCCCTAAATTAAAAGGTTTAAATTAATTTATTAATATTATTTATGTGAATGTTTTTACACCTTCTTATTTAATCTATAAATATAAATATATATGTCATTTATTTCCTTTAATTTATATTTTATTTTTATGATAAAAATTAAGTTTTTAAAAAGAAAGAAATTTCAACAAGTCTTACTTTTTCGAAGAAGTCATTCTATGTTCCTGAAGCAAAATGTGCATGCACTTTAATTTCATGCGTCCATGTTATTACAATATCTTTTGATATTATATTTGAATATGGCAGCAATGAGAATATAAAAGTCTTAAGGGGGATAGACACCGTGAGGAGTCAAAAAAATCGATTTTTGGATTTTTAAATTTTCTTAAAGTAAGTATTTTTAAGAATGTGAGGCCAAATTTTACGTTAAAATTTGAAAAAATTGTAGGAGTTATAACAATTTTAGGGCTATGGGGCTCGACTGAGCGCATGACACATTCGTTCGCAAAATGCATTAGATACATATTTATCTGTCGCATTACCAGTTTTCAGATACTGCGTTTACCTGAAGAGTAATTAAAGAAGGGCTTGCTTATTTTATAAGTTAATTGCATTTTTGTATACCTGGTTAAATATTCTATTTTTGGACGAGATAGTTCATTCAAGTTTAATCAATAAAAAACTCTTCTCTGAGTACTTGGTTCGAAATTGGTTTCGATATTTTTGAACGATTTCTATTAAAACACTTTTTAAGTTGACCGAAAAATTGGAGCGTCGTGCGCAAGACGTTGACTTGTTGTCGCAATGACATAGTCACTCTTATAAACAAAATATCAATACCTATCATTATTGATATTGACATTATTGATAAATTATCCAAAAAAGATCTATATTTTAGTCACAAAATTGATGAAATATAGGAGGTAAAAAATTTCAATTTTATCCTAAAAAATATATACTGTTAAATCTTTAAACGCGTTTTTCTCAAAACTAAATGTTTTTAAACGGTGGTAACGATTTTTTGAGTATTAATTATCCGATCAAAATAAATTTTTGCGATGTTATTTGGCATGATAATATCTTGCACGTAGCCGATTTAATATTTAAATTTTTCTTCGGTCTTGTTCGTTCGATTTTTTTAGATCAAATTTAATACTACTTCAATAATGCATTGCCATTTACGTAAAAAATGAAATTTTGAAAAATCTCTACGTGTAACAAAAGTTACTTTCATACTAAATAAGAAAACCAGGAAATTGAAAGAATAACTGACGTGCAAACTGGCAGTTGATACATTTATTAAAAACACGACGTTTCGACCATGGAATTTGGTCCTTTTCAAGTGTATCTGTCAATATGATAAAAATCAAAAGTAATACAAAACAATGTTACAATATGTAAAGTGTATAAAGGTTGTCACAATGGTTACTTACAATATAAAACGATGTCGAAAAAATCACATTATATAATACAATAAAATTGCGATATTACAAAGATGTCTAGTTAAAAAGACGCGTCGATAGTACATAACTGATAAAATGCGACTGAGCGATAGGGATGACAGTTGGTGATGCGGTCGTTCGACCGCATCACCAACTGTCATCCCTATCGCTCAGTCGCATTTTATCAGTTATGTACTATCGACGCGTCTTTTTAACTAGACATCTTTGTAATATCGCAATTTTATTGTATTATATAATGTGATTTTTTCGACATCGTTTTATATTGTAAGTAACCATTGTGACAACCTTTATACACTTTACATATTGTAACATTGTTTTGTATTACTTTTGATTTTTATCATATTGACAGATACACTTGAAAAGGACCAAATTCCATGGTCGAAACGTCGTGTTTTTAATAAATGTATCAACTGCCAGTTTGCACGTCAGTTATTCTTTCAATTTCCTGATTTTATTATCGCTGGCGAAGAGAAGATTATTCACTTGATTTAAATAAGAAAACGTTCGAAAATTTTTTTCAGATTACAAGATCCAGAGATATTTTTGCCACCAGCTAAAAAATCTCTCTAAACGATCTTCCACGGTAATCACGATAACTCCTATTGTTTTTGTTATTTTTTAATAAAAATTTTTTTAGTAAAAAGCTTCTTCAATATATGACTTATAATTTACCCATTGTTTTTTATTACTTTTCTTATCATGTGCGACAATAAAAAATTGGAAAAAAGGTATTTTTTTGACCCTCTCACAGTGGCTATTCTCCTTAAGCTCGAGAATATCAGCACCCTTTGCTTTTTGCTTTTTTCGACAGCACAATATCTCGTACAGCACAATATCTGTACGTATGTATATATGTGGGGTGACACTCATAGTGTCAAGTATTTAACCATATGACTCCATATCGTTCAACCAGCAGAAGTCGGTTTAAAGTACCCGAACGATGTTCACACTATGCTGAGTACTACTAGAAAGAACAATCATCGTTACGTTAAACCAAGTAGTGCGTATCGATCGCACAATCGGAAAACAATGGGATTTATTTGCCAATTAGACAATTAGGTCGGTCAAAGGGGGCAACCCGTCGACCACGACTGACTGAAGATTCACTATCGGTCTGGCGAGCGCGTACGGGGGAATAGAGAGAAGCGCAGACTATTTACCGTGCATACACGGTAACCGCGGTAATGTTGACCTTCTGGCCTTTAGCTAGGGTCAAAGCGGGTTTCCGTGTGCAAATTAACAATGTTTGTTCGCCTAACCCTTTTGACTCGCGACTCGTGCTGTTCTTGTCTGTTTCTCACCTTATATGGGGTCACTTAACAATCTCGCGATTTTCTTTTGCGAGGCATTTTTAAAAGCTTTCGTTAATCATCTCGTGGTTACAAATGCGACGAGTCAAGACTTTTAATTTAAGCATTTTGGTGTATATTTTCGAAACGTTAATACTTGTATAAAGACATAAACCGTTTTGATTGATCAGTGATTTAAAAGTTTTGATTAATTTCTAATTTTAATGATAAAAAGAATCTCTGACAGGAGAAATTTTTGATTTTTCTTTAGAATAAAATTCGTTAGATTTCTGTTTCTGTTTTCGAAAATATAATTTTATCAATAAAATTGTAGATATATTAATAGAAATATTAGATTAGTAAAAAAATAAGATTGGTTATTAGTACAAAAACACATTTTATTTAAAAAGAAAAATTCAGTATTTAGAGTTATATATAATATTTAAAAATCATTTTAAAAAATCATTTTTAATATAAATAATATTATTAATTTTTAACAACATTGCATTATATACATTTATAGCTTATAGAAATAAATAATGATATTCATGCATGCATATATATATATATATATATATATATATATAGTATAAAATACTACTATCAACAATTTAGATGCACATAGAATAAATGCAAAAAAATCGAGATTAATAAATCAAAGAAAATATAAAAGGCAAAGAGTCGTGACAGGATGTGATTGTCGTACGCACACGTGCGCGCGTCCCAATTACTATATGTACAATCATCGAATTTAAAATAAATGGAGTCAAGAACTAGTTGAATCTTTGTTAAGAATTCATCCTTCGTTATGGAGATCACCTAATTTATTTACAAGTTGACAGCTGTTCTCAATATAGCTTGAAGGGAGTTGAATAACGAGATTAATTAACAAAATAAAATAATTATAACATTGTGTTTCTTTGGCAAAAGTAATTAATTTACTATTTGATTTTTTGAAATATAATATATATATTTTGATATTCACTAATATTTATCAGTAAAAAAAATATATATATAATTTTGCTTCTGCTGTCCACTTTAGCCTGTAAAGTTAAAGTCTGTTTTCGTATATGTAATCTTCACGAGCTTTCTTGGAGGCTATTGAGTGTATCGTTGCAGAATGTGTATTTGTCTTTTTTGCTGATGTAAAACATTTCCCGATTTGCCTAAAACTAATATAAGTGATAGAGCTGCGAATATCAATCAGTTTAGTTGTAGTTGGCCAGAGAGCATTATGACGTTTTAAAGATTTATGACGTTTTTGACCTTGTAGATTTTTAAATATGATTTTTAAAAAATGATCTAAAAGACGTCTACAGGTTGGTCTTTATTGTAAAATAAAGGTTAATAATACGAAATCGTGTTAACAAGAAGAAATATAAAGAAGGGGCTAGTGTTGCTTGATAAATCGGTATATAAATAATTTAATCTTTACATATATTTATTTAACTTTGATAATAATCTATATATTATATATCTAAATTCGCCACACGGTCAGAGCTGGATCTTAATAGCCAATCGATCAGTTGCGCGCCGACTTGGTTTGTCAGACTTTAAACGCAGTAAATCACTAACTTAAAATCAACATCGATTTTAATTTTTGGTGCTAAAAATCCCATCCCCCCTCAATCAAATAAAGAATTTATTGCGAAAAATATTACCTCAGCCAGGATTCGAACCTGGAACTCCCTCTCGTACTGTGTGCAGGTGTCATACCAATTCGATCACCGAGGCATGTGATAATATTTATCGCATTAGCAGGTAAACTTAGTGAGAACGTCATCGATTAGCTATTAAGATCCAGCTCTGATCGTGTGGCGAATTTAGATATATATTTATCACTATTATGTGTTTCACGGTCAAGAAGATTTTAATATTTGTGTCTATATATTATATTACAGAGATAGATTTTACGATTAGTAAAGTTATGTAGGTATTAAATCATTACAGATATACCGATGTGCAATATAAGATATAATTCTAGTTTTTATCTCGTATTCTTTATTTTGTTAGCGTGTTTCTGAACAGCTTTGCCTCAATTTTGCCTCAATTTTGTGACACTAAATAATTCAATATATACTACTAAAAAAAAAATGAACACTTTTTATAGCCTAAAAATTAGGTTATTTTCAAACCACTGATACTCGGCAAAAAATCATTGTAGAAAAGAAATTAAAAAAGCATTTTAAAGCTTGAAACATAATCTCTAATGCATTATCGGCGATTTTTTAAAATGTCCTATTTTTTTGTTCTGTGCTTAAAAAAAGGAGGCAATGTTTTGTTGCTCAAAATTACGTATGTTTGACATTTTGCAGCTCAATAAAAAAAATTTTCTCGAAAAATTCATTTCAAGACTCATAAACTACATTTTTCCCTACAAAACGTCTTTTTGAAAATTGTCCTACAATTTTTTTTTACATGACTTTGAACCTAAACATGTATTTCGGTAATTATGCACTACGGACCACCCTCCGATAACCTTGACCTTGACATATGTTGTCAAGATCATCCTTCTGAGTGATCTTCGGAAGGTTTTAGTCTTCGATCATTACTCGTTAAAAAGTTATAAACAAAAAAAGTTTGAAAAATGTGCCACATGCGCATGCTCTGTAATCAATCCTTTCTAAAAAAGTGCGAAATTTGAAATATGGTGTAAGAGTGAAAACGTGTAAAACCTAACTTTGCATCAAAAATTGCAAACCCATGTGAAACCTCACTTCGCATTAAAATCTTCGCGTGGAAACTAGACAGCGTACATTTTTTAATGCGAAGTGAGATTCCACATGGGTTTACAACTTTCCACGCGAAGCAAGTTCCACCCACACTTATGTGTTAGTTTCTCGGTAGTGGAGCCCCCCGTAGGGGGGGGGGAGAGGGGGGACAGAACACACTGCCTCCACGCGTACACTTTTCAATGCGAAGTGAGGTTCCACATGGGTTTGCAATTTTTGACGCGAACCTATGTTTTACGTCGTGTAGACTTCGAGTAATGAGCTTAATTAAATCAGTGAATTAACAAAAAAACTACATTATTCACTTTACTATCCAGTTTTACAATATTTTTGCAACGCGAACATATTATTTCTTTACGAATCACATTTGTTGTACACAAATAGTCTAATAATTCATCGTATCTCGTTGTTAAAGCAAGAAATTCATAGAATTTTATTTTGAGATGAATGATAGAATTTTATTTTGAGATGAATGATGTACGAAAACTTCGTATACTGGTTTATTTTCGAATACCGTTTCAAAGTTATAAGAAATATCAACAACATTAGGAATTATAGGGACAATCTATGCTTAATGAAGAATGTAATATGAAGGCATATACACACAGTATCGTGAAACTTCTTTTGTTTATAACTTTTTAAGTAGTAATGACCGAGGGCTAAAATCTTCCGAAGGTCACTCAGGAGGATGATCTTGACGACATATGTCAAGGTCAAGGTCATCGGAAGGTGGTCTGTAATAGTGCATAATTACTTATTTCTTAGAAATAATGTCGATATTCGGTGAAAAATGATCGTACGTAAAAAAATTATGAAAGTATTTTGAAGCCCGAAGTCTTAACTTTAACGGACTATTAAGGATTTTTTTAAATTTGAATTTTTTTTTTAAGAAATATGTGTTTAGGTTCAAAGTTGTGTAACTTGGTCAAAAAAATTGTAGAACAATTTTCAAAAATGCGTTTTGTAGGGAAAATGTTTATAAACCTTAAAATGAATTTTTTGGGACAAATTTTTTTATCGAGCTACAAAGTGTCAAACATACGTAATTTTCGGCAACAAAACTTCCTACTTGCTTCCTTCTTTGGAACACAGAACAAAGAAAATAGAACATTTAAAAAAATTGCTGATAGTGCGTTAGTGATGATATTTTGTTATTGCGATAAATATTATCACATGCCTCGGTGGTCGAATTGGTATGACACCCACACGAAGTGCGGGAGGGAGTTCCAGGTTCGAATCCTGGCTGAAGTAATATTTAAGCTCTAAAATGCTTTTTTAATTTTCTTTCTACGATGATTTATCGCCGAGTATCAGTAGCTTGAAAACAGCCCAATTTTTAGGTTATGAAAATTGTTTCACTAGTTTTTTTGAGTATTTGAATACCAAATTAGCTAGCAATAAATTTTATTGTAAAGATATGTTATACTCAAATTGATCGTCATATCAATAAATGATATAGTCGATAATGCAAATACTTATACGTTATTCCAAAAAAGGTTTATAAAAGAAAACTTTTAGACGTCTATTTAATATTTAAGCTCTAAAATGCTTTTTTAATTTTCTTTCTACGATGATTTATCGTCGAATATCAGTAGCTTGAAAATAGCCCAATTTTTAGGTTATGAAAATTGTTTCACTAGTTTTTTTGAGTAGTGTATTTGAATACCAAATTAGCTAGCAATAAATTTTATTGTAAAGATATGTTATATTCAAATTGATCGTCATATCAATAAATGATATAGTCGATAATGTAAATACTTATACGTTATTTCAAAAAAGGCTTGTAAAAGAAAACTTTTAGACGTCTATTTGAAAAGTCTTGAATGTTTTCAAGACGTCTTTTGGTAGTCTTAAAAATATTTTAAGAAAGACATTTTTTTGCTTTAAAACGTCTTTTAAATATGTGTGTCGGGTTAGCCGGTACTATATATTTGCATGTATTTTGTACAAAATGTTTCGTGCAAATGCGGAGATAAATCGTAATATTGCATTAAACATGTTACTTCAGAGCTGATAGACATATTTTGTATACTTGATTTAGTTATAAATAGCACTCAGATCATAAATTTGAAATCACGAGGAGAAACGACCGTTTACGATAATGTTGTATATAATGAATGCAAAAAAGTTAGAATATTTTTAAGTCTTCTCAGGATAACCTTTTGATATGTGCAACTATTTATCTTTGCGAATGTGTTACAATGTTCTGATTCGAAGTTCAATGATGACATGTAACATCGCTTGCCGAGATTAAATTATGAATCGATGTTATATTATAGAAATGATTAAAAATCTGAATTATGTAATCAATTCGACCTCACACGCGCGTATATTAACCGCTGTTTATAATCCTTATATTAACCTGCTGTTTTTTATAATCCGTACCATGTGAAGTAAACATGATTAGGATTCCCACGTGATGCAACTATTGCATCATATAGTACTTAATAATAATGCAATTATGTGTATGTATTTAATAATACTATTGATAATAATACTTATAAATAATTACCTGTGTGCATATGCTTTCCAAACAATACATATATAATCTATAAGACATGTTATTAAAGACGTCTTTAAGACATTTTGTCTTAATGTCTTTTAGACGTCTTTAAGATGTCATAATGGTCTCTGGGTTATTCATAAGTGAAATTTTAATCAATAAATGATTCTTACAAAAGTAAATAGAGATATTTTAAAATAAATAAAGATTTTTTTATTTAAGTATTTACTATTTTAATGAAAAACTGTTTTAAGACAAATAATCGGCGTGTGGTTTGGGTGAAAAAAGTATAAAATAAATTCACATAAAAATATTATTAAATTCTATTTTAGTAAAGAGCGATTAAATAATTTTACAGAATATATATATATATATATATATATATATATATACAGGGTGTCCGGAAACTCGCCTGCGCCACTTCTGGAGATGATTCAGAGTCCAAAAAGAAGCAACAAAAGTTATATAAACATAGGTCCGGAAATGAATTGTTTCCAAGTTATAACCACTTTTATGTTAAAAAAATCGTAATTTAGTTTTCATAATCACAATCAAAATAATCATATTTCTGCATGGCTTTTAAACAAAAATAACTTTATTTCGAACTATTTAGGCGTTACTCAAGATGCACCACGTGGAGATATAGTTTGCATGATATCCCTCTTTCAAAAATTTGATAGGAGAATAAGGGCCTGCATTCATGCTGAAGGCGGTCATTTTGAACATTTTATTTAAATACTTGTTTAAATTTATCCTTGTGTTTGAAAATAATGTAATTGTATTAACAAATATCAAAAAATTAAAAAAAGTTAAAAATTTGAAAATAAATTCATAAAAATGTTTAATCGTAAAAAAAATTTTTGAAAGAGGGATATCAAGCAAACTATATCTCCACGTGGTGCATCTTGAGTAACGCCTAAATAGTTCGAAATAAAGTTATTTTTGTTTAAAAGCCATGCAGAAATATGATTATTTTGATTGTGATTATGAAAACTAAATTACGATTTTTTTAACATAAAAGTGGTTATAACTTGGAAACAATTCATTTCCGGACCTATGTTTATATAACTTTTGTTGCTTCTTTTTGGACTCTGAATCATCTCCAGAAGTGGCGCAGGCGAGTTTCCGGACACCCTGTATATATATATATACCTATATACATATACATATATATATATATATATATACATATTTTGGAATTCTAAAAGATAACTTGTTATCTTAATTTTGACAAATTTGTTTCTTCAAAAGCAATACTTGCAAAATAAAAACAAAATAAAACATTTAATTTTTATAATCAGATTCTTATGATTTTAATTAATTTTTCTTTTTTAGACATGTTAAGGTCACACTTATGATTTAATTTCCAATTATAATTGAGTTTTGTTTTTCGCAAACTAATATAAATTTAAGATAACCAATATATATATAACAGGTTTAAGTATAAGATAGATTAAGATTAGAATAAGATATAGAATGTGTAAAATTGTAACTCCAAGAGGATCAATAAATTCATACTACTGCTTGCTATTGGGTTGATGCATAAATATCCGCCGTTTTTTAAAAAATATTTAGTATGAAAAAAAGCAAATAAAAACGTGTTTAAATGATTATTCTGGAGCATATTCACCCTCGACTTCAATAACTGCTTCCCATTTGCTTGGCAGACGGTTGATTCCACGGACAAAGAAGTCGCAGTTTTTAGAGGCAATCCACGCTTTGACGGCCACCAAGTCATCCAAATCCTCATGAATTTTGTTTTCTTGCCAATTTTTCAGTGAGCGATTAACGTGGTAGTCCGTAGACGCCTCTGTGGGAGAGTATGGCGGATGAGGAAGCAGCTCCCTTATTAGCGATTTGACGACCGACGCTCAACATGAGGACATGCATTATCGTGGTGGAAAACAATTTTGTTCTTTTTTCGCGGTCTTTTCGTCTGAATTGCAGCATGGAGGCGATCAAGTTAAGCCAGGGTAAACATCGCTGTTGATGTTGAATTGCCGTTTGCCGTTTTTGTCCGGAATCTGCCACTGTTGACGCTCATCATCTTTGTTCCACCAATAACAAATGCCGTTTGAAATGATTTCCCAATGGATGATTCCACTTTTGTTTCACCAAACACACCACATTGCCTTCTTACAGTGGACGTTATCGATATTTCTTTCGGTGTTTCACCCGGCGAAACGCAAACCTTCTTTCTTTTGACGTTTTTGAAGAGTAGCCATGATTTGTCTCCAGTGACGAGATTCTTTAGAAACGGCGTTTGCTCGTTTTGCTGCAGCAATTCGGTAAAAATTCGAACACGATTGGCTTTGTTGTTGTCGAAGAGTTTGTGGGGGACCCATCCAGCTAATTTCCACACTTTACCAAGCTTTTTCAGACGACGGACGATCGTTGATTGGTCGACATTGAAATCTTCAGCAAGCATTCGAGTTGTCATGCTTTCGTCCTCTTCTACGGCTGCCAGAAGTGTCTGATCGTCGAAGTCCAATGATCGACCTCTTCCTGAATTGTCCACCAAGTATCACCTTATTTGAAGCGGGCAAACCACTCCCGACATTGTCTTTTGCTAATTATTCCTTTGCCAAAAAGTTCGTCGAGATCGCAAAACGACTGTGCTGCTTTCCATCCTTTCTCGTAATGGTAAAGTATAATATGACGAATATGAATATGATTTTCGACACGCATTTTTATATTATCTAAACATAGAAGAATATTTTTATAAAACAAAAGTAAACAAAACGCCAATTTTCACTAAAAACAAAAACGCGCCTACATGAATGGTGGATAATTATGCATCAAACCAATATTATACATATACATATGTATAACAGAACTGTATCTTTTATATTTTTAGAGATGAGCGTTACTTAAATAAAGTTTTAACTTGAAATTTATAAAAAAATACAAGAAAGTACCGAAAAACCCTCCTGATTTTGATGAGTTTGTGATATGTTGAATTTTATTTAAATAAATAAATAAATAAACGAAGGAATTTTTATATGTGATTGTACGTACTTCTAGGAAGTAAAACTGCTTTTAAAAAAATCAGTTTTTTTTTAGAGAGAGAGTGGGGGGAGAGAGAGAGACTTTTAAAAAATGTTATAATTATTAATATACAGGGTGCAGTATTTAAATTGACAAATCTAGATATTATAAGTATCAGTAATATTTCATTACATTATTGCATTTTGTTTAATTATTATTAAAGAATTAAAGGCTAATAATTTAAATAATATTATCACAAATTAATAATAATATTATCACTATTAATTAATAATACTATTAATACTATTAATACTACACTATTAATTAATAATAATATTATCATTATTAATAATATTATCACAAATTTATCTATTTATTTATGATTATTATCACAAAGTATGATTGCAATGAATAAATGATTGTGCGTGTGAGTGTTTTGTTTTTTATACACTTTTTATAAAAAAAATTTTATTTCCAAAAAGCGAGCATATACCCTTTATAAATTGAAAAAATTAAGAAATATATGATTATATATTATATATATTATATGTATATATAATTTTTATATATACATATATAAAAAAAAGATATATATACATACATATATATATATAAAATACTATTACGATTAATATAAATATAATATAAATATGATTTGGTATATAAAATATCCTTTTATTTAGTCAAAAAATTTTTTTGAAAAAAGCAAAGCGGTGAGGTATGTTAAAAATTATATTTTTGAAATATTTTTGAAGAATTTTGAAACATCATTGTAATGAACTTTTAAAAACTATTCCATTTTTATTTAATAACTTTTTCTATTTTTTATAATTTCACGATATTTGTTCGAAAAGATCTAAATTTTTAGTCTAGATTTCAACATGTTACAACTCATAAAAATATAGATAGATTTTAAAAGGACACTTTTGTGTGTTTCCCTCTTTTAGTTAAATAATTAAAAATAAAAAAAATTTGCGATAAATTTTCAATATATTTGCTTAAAAAAATTGATTCCAATTAATTGGGAAAAATTAATTATGTATAAATTTTTATTATTTAAAGTCGTAAGGAAATAAATTAAATTTTGGATTTTAAAATTTATATAGGAGAGTTCTAGGTTCGAATCCTGGCTGAGGTATATTTTTAATGAGGAATATTTTTTGCGATAAATTCTTCATTTAATTTAGAGCCAAAAAATTAAAATCGACATCGATTTTAAAGTTGGCGATTTTTGTGTATTTCAATGAAGCGACAAATCTGTCGATGGCGCGCAGATGATTTGCCAGACGGGTCGATAAGCAATCGAAATTTGTTTAATATTGTTTAATATTCACTGGCGAAGTAGAGTTTGAATTAGTTTAAAATTTATGTTACTTTTGATAAACAAACTTTTTGATAAACAAAATTTTCCTATAATATATTTAGTATATTTTTTCATATATTTTGTATATTTATATTATGTATATTTTTTTATGCTAAAAAAGCATCTTCCTGCATTCCTGTATTCTTTTAATTATAATCTTTTAGGGGTAATGCGTATAGAAATGCTAATTCAACGAAAAAACTCAACTTTTTTTTATAGCAGTCAACAAAATTACTATCATAATGTAATGTATAAACAATTTTAGAAAGGCATAAGTCTTTATTAAAAACTTATTAACAAAATAAGTTTATTTGGAAGAAAACGTAATTTTATGATATTATGTATTACATTTAATAGTGTAATACATTTAATAGAGCGTTTATTCTTGTTTATGAACAGTGTGATCTGGAGTGTCTACTGTACGGTTACACATGGGTTTTCGACTTCTACGCGAAGCGAGGTCCGCCCCAGGTTTTTCCCCGTTTTCAGGGCAAGACTATTTTCATTCGTTATACGGTTCCACATAGATTTTCGACTTTCCATTCATAACATTTTTTTTACTAACCGAGTCACGGAAAAGGTCAATAATCTTGATCTTTTTAAAGATTAAGGTTAACATTAAGGTCAATTGTAGAAGTATCAATTCCATACACACATTCTATTTAACTGTATTCAATAAACTTTTTTGATAATAACTTTTTAATGAAGAATTACCTTTTTTTTCTTCTAAAAATTTTTATACATTACATTTTTATTTAATAATTTTGTTATTGCTATAAAAAAAACTCGAGTTAGTATTATTGGAATAGCACATTTATCCTTTCAGGTACTGTTTTTTTTCTATTGATATTTTTGCTAAGAAAAAACTTTTAATCGTTTTTTAAATCGTTTAGAATTTGTTATTGACAGCTTGTAACTTTTATCACATACTTAAATTCTGAAAGTAATATTATAATTTTGTGTGTGCGTTCGCGAGCGTTACACATACATAACATACAGTGTCCTGCATAAAGTATCTATCCACTCGTATATAAGTAGATTTCGTTAAACTGAACTGAAGTCTTGCAATATTTTTTGCAAAATATTCTTAAGGTGCATTCAAACATATTTAGGGCAAATACATTTCCTTATGTTTATGCTTATACATCTATGCAAGTTTATCTGGATAAGCTTTACGAATTACAACTTAGAATTAGGTTACGTGATTGACAATACGATATGTGTCCGTTGTTTTTGTCGCGAGATCTGGTTTTGGAGACATTTTTGTGTAGTTCTAGATTATAAAGGATGATATCAAATTTAATGAAAATAGAATTTGCAATCCGTAATTGAAGGTCAATGATTTGGAGCTTATCAAGGAACTTGTTCAGACAAATCATTGTCTGTACACTAAGAATATGCAATTTAAAAATGTCAAACAAGAAAATATGAGCTTAAGTATGAAAATTGTATTATTTAAAAATGTCAAACAAGGAGGAAATATGGGCTTAAGTATGAAAATTGTATTATTTCTGACTAGTTAAACTATTGTGATATTACTATCTGTTACGATTTATTGTGGATGTAAGTTTTTACGATTAATGACTTACGACACAACGTTTTACGATTGTGATTACGTTTTACGGCTAGCAATTCATTGTAAACTGAGCTTTAGAGACTTAGATTTGAGAAAATATTTACGAACTATGATTATAAATCAATTATTTTTTTTGTATTAAATAATTTTGAGATTCTTTGGCATTCATAGCACATTAAGATCATGTTAAAACAACCTCAACCGTGTTTTTGTTCTTTTCTCGTGTTGAAACATGTTTGCGTTCCAACACGACGTATCTTCCGATTTGACACGTGCTTCGTGTCGATGTATCTTTCCTTTTTTTGAAATGGTTCCCCGTAGATAGAGTTCGGTTACGCGATTTCTGCTTATTCAGCATGCACGACCGGACGTGACGTCACTGAAGCTACGTGTTGATTGTGGATGTTAGATGCGACCTGACACCCAAGGAGTTCTGCCTTCTCGCCATGATTCACTCGCGTTACCACGATGTCACTTCATTTTTTACGCAACAGAAATTTGAATTGCAAACGGATCGATATCAGAGGGCGCCTTCATTGCTATGTGATATAACATCCCAAGGAGAACAGAAAGTCAAAATAATGTTAATTTGACGTTATATTGACCAAATTTGTTATGTTTTGGTCATGATTTGATCAATATAGTCAAATTGACATTATTTTTACTTTCTTGTTCTTTTTGGGATGTGTATAACGTGAGTACATTCTCAATAATTCAAGCAATCACGAGCAATCTCTTTTTAATTAATTAATTAAAGTATTTAAATTACTCGACATTTTGATGACTTATGATTTTTATCCATAGATTTTTGAGAAAATTACTATCGATAATTAGATCTAGAATCTAGGTAAAAAAATATATATATATATATTTGTACGTATAATATTAACAATAAGATATATTTATTATATATCTAAATAAAATAAAAAAAAAAAAAAAAATATATATATATATATATATATATATATATATATAGAAATGTAAAAATATTAAAAATATATAAATGTATACAAAATATGCTACTATAACAGGGGTACTATATCTTTCTCTTATTTTTCCTGTCCCTCTCTTCTTCTGCATATGTGTGTAGGTGGGAGGGCGCGCGCGCGTGTAAATCTAATATAAATATATTTTAATATAATATATTCTAATATAAATGTATATTTAATTACTATAATAATTGCTTTTGATCAATAATTCAAAATGATTTCTGATTAATCAAATTATCTACTGTACAATTCTACTGTACATAATATTACCAGTTTTTTGGAAACTAAGTTATGCGTATTTCTAAATTCTTATTAACAAACTATTGTAACATTATTCAACAAATTATTGAACAGAAATTAATAAGTTTTACATCTTTTTTTAAACAACAAATTAAATAATAGTAATTTTTTCAAATAGATTTTATTAAACACTAAGAATTCAAAAAATGCAAGAAAAAGTGCTATTAATTACAACAACTTATTTCAGATCTTATTTTCATAAATGAGCCGTTCATTTGACAAATTGAATAACTCCACAAAACAAAAAGTAGAAAAATTAATAAAATAATAATAAATAATAATAAATAAATTAAGTATTAATCAAGTACTTTGGCACTAAAATTTTAAAAAATGAAGTCAATTGCTTTGGTTTGTGAACGGTCTAAATAATAAATCAAAATAGTTACCCAAATGGTAATGATATCGTAATACTTATAATGTAAATTTTAATAATGTATGTTTGTTGTGCACACTGAGAAAAAAAAATTGATTCAACTAAGTCGATTTGTCACGGGCTGTCAAATAAATTTTTAGTTGAGACAAATAAAAATTTCCTTGTCCAGACTAAAAATGTAGTCAGACAGACTAAACAATTAGTTAGAATAACAAAAAATTTTGTTATTATTGCTTTAGTTGAACGGTTTAGTTAAATCAACTACTTTTTTTCTCAGTGCACGGTATGATTATCGTATCTTTGTAGGAATATCTTCGCGAAAAGAAGCCCACGATCTATGCTATAAAGAAAGTTGTATTCGGGTTTCCCCAAGTCACATCGACTCTACCTATTTACATGTGTGTGAACGAGTGTGCATGGAAATGGAATCTATTACCGGCTTTTTTTTAGCGTACTGGTGATCCCCTACGCGTATCGATATTAAGATCAAAGCGCGTTCTCCGTCTCCTTCTTCTTTTCCCCCTCCACTCTCGCTCTTTTCTCTTGTCGTCGCTGCTCCATCTCCGTTCGTGGAGCATCAAAAAGAGCGTCGCAAAAATGTCCTCGCGCGTGCAATCTCGAGTGCACGAAGGTCGCCGTTTTCAAGATACCGCGGCACATCGCTGCGATGCAATCTGACGCGATGCAACGCGATACAGCGCGACGCGCTGTGTGCGACGTGATACGTTTCTCGTTGCACCATCGTCAGCAATTGACTCACAAGAGCTCGCGTTGTGAGCACCGGTTATTAATAATTCGTTACCAGGAAACATTCAGCTCTCGCGATGCGTGTAGGTTCAATTCAAGCGTGATATTGTAACGAAAGGGCTGTAACATGTTGCTTAATACCTACATATCATAGATAGATCTTGTTTATATTGATTGAACAGAGTTGTTTTACACGAAAGAATGATAGCATTTTGACATTACACACACAAACACACACACACACGGAGGAGGGAAGGAGGGAGGGAGAGAGAGAGAAATTGTGAGTATAATTATTTGTTGCCTTAAAATATTTTGAAATTTAACAGCGCCAAGTTTTCTATCAATTTTATTATATATGTCTTGAAGCATTAAACATGTTATAATTGTATTGTGTTGTGTTACAATTTTAATTGTAAGTTAACTATAACATTATGTTCTTATTTTAAATTGTAAAACTTATTTTAGTTTTTTAAATATTTTAATTACATTAAAAGATTTTTGACATTTTTAAAAATAATATAGAATAAAAAGGAAAAGGATCTAATGGAATAAGTATGATGAATTTGCCCCCTCCGAATTTTGTAGCCGCAATTTTTTTCAAAGTTCACTTTGTACAAAAACATCTGTATGCAAAATTTCTAATTTTTATATTGATTCCTAGCAGTTTTACAATTAGAGCAAAAACCTATTTTTTCAATTTTATCATTTTTTTTAAATATACAGGGTAGACCATTTTAATCAATACACGTGAATATCTCAAAAAGGAGAAGTTTTTTCAAAAAATGTTTCAAATAAAAGTTTTATGGCTTGAAAGGGGCATCAGATGATGGCAATGATTTGAGTGTCATTTGAAGTTCACGTAAAGGTCACCGTCAATTTTTTAAATGGAACCTCTTATTTTTCATTGCATATTCTTGTAGCTTATCTCGAGAGCTTTCCAAAACAGTATAATGTATTTTTTATTAAGTATTTTCCGAGTTATAAGGCTTAAAATAATTTCTTAATTTTACATAAACTACATATAAAATATCTCGTAAAATATTCACTTTTCGATGACTTTACCTCAACACTTTTATGCACAAAATAATGAAAGGAATCAATTGATGTAAAGAAAACACATAGTTAAAAAAAAATGTAATTGTTAGTTACAAATTGCATATTTTTCTTACGAATATCTCGAAAACTATTAGGTCAATTAGGTCAATTATGGTAATTAAAATAATTAAATTTGTAATAAAATAAGCTTTAATTTGTGTGTGTGTGCGTTGATAAAAAAATTCAAAATTTTGAAAAAAGTTAAGTGGTGAGGAAATTTAAAAAAAAATTTTTTCTCTTGCTGTTTTATAGTACTCTTCAAGCCATTCAATTTTTAATTAAAAAATATTTTCTATTTTTCATAGTTTCGATGATATTCACGCCGAAAAAGAAAAATCGATTTTTTTTAAAGGAATGTTTTATCTTCTAAAAATGCGTACGAACCCGTATATATAAAAATATATATGTAATATATCCTTTATTTTGAAAACAACATATTGAAAGCTCTAACTTAAAGTGTACTTGGAAAAATTTACTTGTAAGTAGCAATTAAATGTGATTGGTTGAGGGCTTTCTTCTTTGAATTCAATCATATTTAATTGCTACTTAGTCGTTCAGTGAACAGTTGTACAATAATACTGAATTTATTAATATATTAATTTTAGAAGTTCAGGATCCTAAAATAAAAATATATTAAAGCTGCAATAATTTTTTTGAGTTATATTTTCAAGTAATATAATTTCAAGTAATGAGAAAAAGATGGAGGAAAAAGCTTTAAGAATCATATACAGTTAACTGCCTGAGTTAACGTTATGTAATTTAATTATAAATATGATACAAAGTTATAATTCGTTCTGCTTCGACTCATCTTCAGAGAAGCGGTAACAGAAAAATTGAATAAATATCTTACGCTCTCTGATGAAAATAGATGAATTCTTTTGATTGAATGGTCAAAAGACAAATATCTTTACAAGAAGATACAAATAAAATATTATAATGCTTAAAATCTGTATAATTATCTATAATATAATTGAAAACGGAGGACCTAAACCAAAGATCGAATCGTTGCCTGCATCGTTGTAATAAACACTAATTTTATATATCAGTTATGCCAGTTTGACATCATTTACTGCTTCTTCTTTGGTATTTCCCATCACTGGCAAAGAGAAGACACTTGCATTGTTCTAATTCTTAATGTTTTTTATAATCTGTAATGGTAAAAAAATATCATATGATAAAAGTTGAATAATTTTAGGAGTACTTTATAAAACAGTGCAAAAGAAATTTTTTTAATTTTTAAAATATTTCCATCACTCTTTTTTCAAAATTTCAAAATTTTTTTATCGCCACAAATAGAAGCTTATTTTCTTACAAATTTAATATTTTTTTAAATATTTTATTTAGACGATAATTATTACACTTACGCACATAGTAGCGTAGTACGATACGAGCACGAATAACGTATATACAGATGGATTTGTAATGATTTCTCGAAAATGATATTACGCAACATAACTTTAATATACATGGAAGAATTCGTTAAAAAATAACCTTTAATTTGATGGAAACAAAAATTCAAAATTTTGAAAAAAAGAGGTAAGATTTTTTGAAAAAAGGAAAAAAGAAAAAAATTTTTTTTGCATTATTTTATAGTACTCGTTTTATAGTACTTCGTTATTTTATAGTACTCATCAAGCCATTAATACCCCGTTTGAATTTTTTTTCTATCTTTAACAGTTTCAAAGATATTCGCCTTGAAAGATAAAAAAGATTTTTTTCAAAGGGGTGTTTTACCCCTTAAAAGTCAAAATTAGCACATATAAAAAAATACGTGTCTCTTAGATTTGTATATATAACAACATATTTAAAGATGAATCAAATTGGTTCCGGGCACTTGTTACACTTTTCTTGTAAGTAAAAGTAAAATGTTAAGAAACCGTTTAGCATTGAATATGCGTTAACTGTTCATGACCGCTAAAACCGACTGAATAATTTAGTGTAAATGTTATTATAAGAGTTATGAGATGACAATAAATATAAGAGGTGAGGAGGAGAACCAAACAATCAACTAATGTTGAACAAACAATGCCTAAATAATAACAAGAAATGAGAAAATTTAAGTCATTTTGGAGATTATACACTGTTAATGAGACGGTCATATAATGCTGATAAATTTTCTGTATCTCTTTGTAAATTTATGGCTAAACTGCATTTCATAATGAAAAATTTCGGCGATCTCTCACAACAGTTAATTTTGTGAGTTAACATTATGTAACTTTCAAATTACTAAGGCTGCGGTCTACCTGTTACTACACCGGTTACTACTGATGTTACAAATATTTCAAAGCATTTTTCTTCTCTTTCTTTCTGTATTAGAAGAAGAGAGAAGAAAAACACTTAAAAGTGAAACGCAAATACTAAAACAATACTAATACTATGCAAAATTATATTTTATTTCGGTCTACTTTGAATCATTTTTTAAATTATTTTACTTTCGATATTCTTAACACGACTTCAATTTGTCATTCTCATAATCTCTGGATCGGTTTAGAATTTAGATGAATCGGTTTCATTTCTCTTTGTCAGTTAGATCTAACTTTCATTTCCGTTTTCAATTATATTATAGATAATTATACAGATTTTAAGCATTATAATATTTTACTTGTATCTTCTTGTAAAGATATTTGTCTTTTGACCATTCAATCAAAAGAATTCATCTATTTTCATCAGAGAACGTAAGATATTTATTCAATTTTTCTGTTACCGCTTCTCTGAAGATGAGTCGAAGCAGAACGAATTATAACTTTGTATCATATTTATAATTAAATTACATAACGTTAACTCAGGCAGTTAACTGTATATGATTCTTAAAGCTTTTTCCTCCATCTTTTTCTCATTACTTGAAATTATATTACTTGAAAATATAACTCAAAAAAATTATTGCAGCTTTAATATATTTTTATTTTAGGATCCTGAACTTCTAAAATTAATATATTAATAAATTCAGTATTATTGTACAACTGTTCACTGAACGACTAAGTAGCAATTAAATATGATTGAATTCAAAGAAGAAAGCCTTCAACCAATCACATTTAATTGCTACTTACAAGTAAATTTTCCCAAGTACACTTCGAGTTAGAGCTTTTAATATGTTGTTTTCAAAATAAAGGATATATTATATATATTTTTAATAAGTTAATTATAATAAATAAGTGCGTATATTGAAAGAGTTTCTATATGATAATACACAAATGTCAAGAAATATGTCAAACGCGTTTCAAACTCACAGAGTCCTCTTCAGTGATGCAACGATACATGTTCTCTTATAAAAATTGGTATGTAGAACTGTATCCTCTTCGCAGTGAGAATGCCGTAGTCATATTATATAAAAAGATCAGCTATCTTAAGTTCCTCCGTATTGATTAATTCGGTTGGGCGATGACCGTTAAGCATATTCTCTGTCATATAATGTAAAAACTAAATATTTATTAACACAAATTATTTTTAAAAAATTATATAATATATGTTAGTGTGATAAATTTTGAGAAAAATTCAATGATATTATATGGTAAAACGTCTTATCAGTACCTTTTTTCTTCATTGTTGTGGTCTTGAAATTAAAAACGTTAAAGAGAGAGAACGTCTTACTTATTGTAACAGTTTAAACCGACTGTGAGAATATGGCAAAAGCAAGTCATCACTACACCAACAATTAATGTCGTGACACGAGAGGGCGAACATAGAAATATATTATTTGTGTTCTTCTCGATGGCAAAATAGACAACGGTGAAAATTTTTATTATTATTTGGCAAGTTCCGATATGATCTCTAAATAAATTTCATTTAAACGTTCGGAATCCTTTTGCAAATTGATGCTCTTCTTTTGAGATCTAATATGTATCATTTCTGATCTATCAGTCTCTTTTGATAATTAGATTCTATGTTAAGAATCCTAACATCGCTCCAATCAAATAAATGGTTACACTGTAACATATGCTCCGTAACAACTGAATGTTTAGATCCTGTCTCGCGTTAAATTTATGTTCTTTTAGTCTGGTTGCTAACTGCCTTTTGGTTAGTTCTACGTAGGAAGCTTTGCAGTCATATCATTAAATATTGTGTACGGTAATTATGAAACATCTTATGTATATGTTTGAAAACTGTAAGCATTTTAAGATAAGATCTTTCAACGTAACCATTGAATAATAATGATTAGAAGCAAACGTGTACAATTTTTTTTCAATTATATTGAATTAAATGCGTGAATATTTCTATTTATAAATACTTTCGTGAAATAATTTTAGTTGTCCTTTATTATTAATAAACAAGAGTATATTTTAATTTACAATGTATGTTACATTTCCATACTTTTGAAATAAATCAGTTTTGAGAAAAGGATTAATGCGCTCGGAAACACCTTTGTTACTGTGCAATGTGACTGAGCGCGCAAATTTCGAGCAAATTTATTTAGCAACTTCTCATTTAAAAATAATTATAGCTTCAACATTTTGATATTAAGATTTTTTTTTTTAATGATTTTAGGAATCTGCTATTAACGGGCGATACGTTTGATCTCGTGGAGAAAAAGAGATCCTCTGTATATAAAACTGCAGTGTATCTTAAGATTAAATTTAAATAAATAATTGGGAAAAGTAGAATTCGTCATCTTCAATGGTTTAATTTATAATTTTGCTACAAGTTGTAAAATAGATACAAATATGTGTGCACAATATTTAATCATAAAAATTTTATTACTTTAATCTTCATAACAAGTTCTCTTCAATCGAAAATTCTTACGATCAAAACGAAATGCTTAATGTTAAATAAAATAAAAATTACCCAACATCATTGTCATATCGATGAAACGATGTCGATTTGACGGTTTTGATATCGATTCGACATTGTTTTAATGAATCATTTCTCGTTAGATAATTATACATTAAAATAATAATTTTTAACAATTTTGACTAAATTTATTTTTGTTTAAAAATTTAAGTGAAAAGTGTTTATTATTTACTGTAATCAAAATATAAATTAAAAGAATTAAACTTTTTAAACTAATATTTTGGCTTAATATTAGATATGTAATATTATATGTGTTTTTTTTATTTAATTTAATGTGTTGGTTTTTTAAAAAATGCAATAATTAATAAGTATAAAAATAAAGATGCAATGCAAACAATCTTTCATTAAGTTTATTCTACTTCATCATTGTAAGTGATTTAAACAATATCTAAAAATTAAAAAAAAAAGTAATTTTTTAAGAACATATTGTGCTGCTTTTAGATTATTCTTTACTTTATGGAACATATTTTAGGCACTTAAAACGAGTTTATTAAAGCATATTTTTGGTTGCTGTACTTATTAGCGTAAAAAATTAAATCAATTAATCGATTTAAAAATATGTGAATTTATTGCTCAAATGTAGTGTTGCGTTTTAAGACCGACAAAGAATCGCGCGTAGTCTATGGAATTGGGAAAAATATACACTACACTTATAATATAAACAAATCACTTATAATATAAATAATGTTATTAAACTCCTACACGCCTATAATGTTACCAAGATCCTAGCACGGACCGAATATGATGTATTCTATAGTTAGTTGTTTGATATAGTGCGTTTCTTACTTAATTATAAATATTATTTCGAAGAAAGAGATTTCTGCGAGGATAATAGCAGTAAGATGTAAGATACTCATAATAATATGCTCTGCTTTACTTGTAATACGATCATTCATCGCGAGATAAAACGTCGCGTATCTTAATTACAATTTATTGTTGCAATGTGAATAACTAGAGGCAGAAAGATCCAGAGAGGGGCGCATAGAGCGCATCTTCTCCCCCCCCCCCCGAGAATAATAAATTTACACTAGATAAAATGGGTTGGATAAATACGCACTCAACCTTAGTCAAATAATCTTCGTTGGGTACGCGTATATAAACGTTTGTAGCTAAGTTATGAGTTTTTTTATTTACAAAATAAAATATATGTATATTAAAAACCTGTACAGCACCAAAAGATTACAGGAACATTGCTCGGAAATATTGTAATATTGCGTGGAGGTTGCGAAGTTTCCGCAACATTGCTGCAAGATTGCGGCAATGTTGAAATGTCCGCTCTCAGAAACATTTCAATGAAACATTTTAGCAATAGTATAATGTATCCGAAACTAAAATCTGAAAAAAATGTTATATCAACATTACAGTGAAAGATGATAATTTCATACGTTGACACATACATGCTATATCGGCTACTTTAAATTTCAATGAATAAATAATATTATGATTAGTAAACATCACATATAAAATGTGATTAAAATATCGTTACTTTTTATGTGTAATGTAAATGTTATTTATTCGTTGAAATTTCAAATATCGGATATGACATGTATGTATCAAACGTATGAAATTACTACCTTTTATTATAATTATATATTTATATAGTAAAAACTACGCTGAAAAAAACTATGCTGTAACTCATCTCCAATCATCATATTTTGATAAAATATTTAAAAACTTATATAAAAATTGTAAGTTCTTTCTTGGAGGCTTACGGACAACTGATATTTTGTTGGGAGCCGCCAAGTGAAATTCCTTAAAATCAACATAGCGGATAAATGTACTGCTTTCCACTTTTTGAGACTGATAATCGTACTAATAAATAAATTTTCGTTGTCAACTTGGTAATATTTTAGCAATATTGCTGGATCATTTCGGTGAAATATCATAATTGTATCTCTCTGAAATATCTGCACAATATTACATTGTAGTGTTGCAATGTTCCTGCAATGTATCTGAAAGCTTTTGTGCTGTGTGGGAAGTGAAATATACGTATAAATGTGTTGATATTTTTCTTTGACTTTTCAAAGCTTTACGAGTTTTATGGGCATCCCCCAACTCTAATTACAAATTTTACGAAAGATTTTTACTAAACTAAATTTCCAACTTGCGCCCTCTTCCTGAAAAAATTTGCTGGATACGCTTTTGGTTAGAGGAAATACGAGCATCAATGGTATTGAGCATCAATTATAAAAGCCGGTTTGCGCGCGGAAGTTATAACAAAATTTCGTCTCTATATTAAACATATTTTGAAATAAGAAGCGCATCCAAGAAGACTCATCATAAAATCATACGAACTTCCGCATCCCAATGAGTGGACCGTTAGACGCGTCATATATCAAAAAAGAAAAGAACATAAAAAGGAGAAAAAAAGAACGGAAGGAACAGATGGATAGTACTATAAGACCTCGCAAATCGAAAAACGGCAAACCATATTTATGGAAGCTGCAGGTTGGAATAGCGACGCATTTAGCGATTTCCGGTCCACGTCGGAAGTTCCGTCGTATTTGTCACTTGGTCATTATTAATGATACATTTTTATTGTTTTAGTGGCGAGAGAAGATGGACGATGCAATGTGAGAACAAGTTTTCGAGGGGATTAATGCATCTCTTCTACAACTATTAAATTTAATAGCCATCAAAATTGTCAGCAGTGACGTTTTTATTTTTGTTCTCGTATCCGATTTGTTCCTGATAAATGTTTGAATGTTCGTTTTGATTGTGACGTTCGATTTCACGATTTGGCGGCATCAATTTAATGTATAAATTGGATTATTGTAATAAATAAATAAACAAATAAATAAATATATATATATATATAATATTTAATATATAATAACTTTATAAATTATTTAAAACAACAATCGATAAAAAAATATTACTTAAAAAGTGATAATGACAGTAGATATTTTACTTAAAACTGTCAATATGTAATTCTTAAGTTAATATCTTTTAATTGATAGATATGGAACTATAGATAAAAAAATAATTTTTAAAAATTATTAAAGTGAGTAATTGTCTCAAAGAAGAAAACCATAGACAAGAAAAATAATTTCTAAAAACTAAAAAGTACATCGTAAAATTTGAAAGTTTAAAGTTTCTTTTTCATTAAAGTGAGTAATCAAATTGTATCAAAGGAGAAAACCATATGAACAACAACAATGATTAGATAATTAGAGTACTCATTGGTAAGATTGATGACATCTGAACAAAAAGTGTTGTAAATTTATGATTAATAATTACAAGTATCTGACGAGTATTCATATGAGTATGCATGAATTATATAATATTGAATATTTCACAGTGATTAAATATCTAGTCGCAGCACTCGAGAACCGCAACCCCTATCATCTCTGTTCCGACGGATAATCCTCGACTGATTTGTTCACATATGTGTGTGTGCATACGCGTGGAAGCGCGCGTGTGGAGTGTGTATGTATTCGCTGTTGAGACGGTCATTTGTTCCGACCGTGATGACAGATGACAATGAAGAGATCGTGCCATGTTCAGGAGGGTGCGGAATCTGTTTGCCGTTCGTACCTCAATTATTCCCGGATCATCGTTGTATATCAGACCTGAGAGCAATTGTTAGCTACATTGCCGATAATTAAAAAACGTTTTCAATTGCAATTAAAATAACTTGCATTTTGCAATTAAAAATTGCATTAATTAGTGAAGTAAAATTACAACAATCTACTTTGGCTTAGCACATGATATATTTACTCAATCGTTCAATTGTATTCAATTCTTAAGTTAGCCTCTTCTTGCAGCAAAATAGATGAAGCAAACTAATTTTTTCGTTTATCTATGATAATAATAAAGCAAACCATAAAAGTAATGACTTTATTTATAATCAACTTTATTAATTCAGGCAAAGTAAGATATAGATGTACGATAATTTATTTTTGTTGGATTTCAAATATTAATTATTTTTATACTTTTTGTAAACACAAAAAGACTTTGTAAATGTAATCCATATTCTTTTAAATAAAGATTAAATGTAAAACTAAAAAACTATTTTTGTTAAAGATATGTTATGTACAATATATTTTGACATTATTTCAATAATTCTGGTGATGTGATTTTTCATTGTTTATTTATATTTATGTAACTTAACGAAAGAATGCAAAAATTCATAAAGCAAGATAGGTTTTAACTTTGAAACTTTGAACTACGAGCACTATTAATATATTATAAATATATTATAAAAAACATGAAATTTTTATAGATTTGTTATTGAAGTTATTTTATAAATTAAAAATTAAATTTTGTCTAATAAATCTAATAAATTTTATCTAATAAATAATTTTATTTAATCTCCAAGTGCACGTATCGAGTGCGAACAATAATGTGTAATATAATTTGATATAATCTAATCCAACTTTTGTTATAATTATATGTTATGTGTGTGCATTGAATTAATAATAATATAAAATTAATTGAGTCAATTTTAGTGTTTGCATATACATCTCTACACTTTTGTCAGCAATTGGAGAATGATTAATCATTAAAAAATTTGATTTTTACTGCTATTTTCAGGATTTATAATTATAAAATATTAACTATTCTTATAAAATGTAATCAAAAGTTTGTTAGATTTTTTATTAATTTATTAATATTGATTTTTTATATTGATTTTGATTGATATTGAGTTGATCCATAAACTCGAGGATTTCTGTTTAGGTATTTAATGATAATTTAATATTAAAAATTAATTAATAATTATTGAAATATATAATTTTTAATTAATTATTAACTATATATTTAATTTAATGTTTGTATTTAATTAACTAGGTATAATTTATTATATAATATTATTATTATATTATATTATATATATATATATATATATATATATATATATATATATATTGTATAATTATAATTAATTGTCTTTTTATTTGACTATAAAGTTTACACATGACTATTGCATTTTTAATTTAACGGATCTGCTTGATTTTACACAACATGACAATAACTACAACGGTTTTCTCCAAAAAAATAATTTTTGACATCTTCGACTGAATTAACAATGCAATAGACAGGTATTATTTTGTATTATTTTGGCTTTAAAATTCCAGAGCTATGCCCTGGGAGGTATAATGAAAAAAGGAATCACGGCGTTTGGTATATTGCATGCAACTGCAAGATTTAAATATTAGCTGATAGGCATAATACCGTTTAAAGCGTTTATTAACCGACACTGAGGACTTCATTTAAAGTCAATACGTTTGTATAATTTGTTTGCGTATTTTTTTGTATAACTACATTATCAGCACTGTCATCTAGGCTGTTCGTTTTTACTCTTTTTTAGAAATTGTGTTATGAAAAACAGCACGAACATTATTCTTATATTTATTGTATATATAATTAATTAAAAATTATTAATAAAATGCATTTTCATTTTATCTAAAAATCCACACAAACTTTTGGATTAACATAATATTTTATATCCCTTTTTCCTATTGTCCATCTCCTATTTTTTCATTTTTCTTTTTAATGTTTAAATGAATATCTTTTGAACGACGATCTGATAACAATCGAATCGGATATTTCATTCAATTTACTAATTTACTAATTTTATAAATTATAATTATATTCATAGAAAATATGACATATATGATAAATTGTTTGTGACAATTACAAAAAACTAACAATTTTATTTAAAAAAATGTTAATATGTTTCTTGTACTAAAAATAAAAAGTGGTAAAAAATCTATAAAATAACATTTCATAGTTTTATCAAGATTTTAATAATTTTTTTGTAAAAATTGTAAAAAAATAATATTTTAAAAAATTAATTTAAATTAAATTAAAATATTTTTTAAAATTAAAATTAAATTAAATCTTTACATATTTTTGTATTTTTTATCATTATCATATAAAAAATGATATTATAAGAGATTTAATTGATTAATTAATATTGATTAACAGACTCGGCTATTTTTCTATTTCCTCTAGAAAATATTAACTCATCATTAAAACACATAAGATGGTAGAAAATTTAATATGTAATTTAATAAAAGAAGTAATTGTAACGACTAATAATGCTGGCTCGGCAAGCAAGTTGTTTTTCTTGTGATAAACGCGGCTGTTATAGCAAAAATTTAACACGTGCTTGAATGTCATTACCCAGTTTCGCCATGACATATGTGTGTATGCAAGGTCGCTGTGGCTGATCAGTATGAACATTTTCTACTGTGGAAGTAAAAGTAAAGCTCAGTTTAAGCAAGTAGGAACAGCATTCTATAATTTCTTACACACATTATGAACAAAACTTATTTATCATTGTTGTATTCTAAGAGAGAGAGAGAGAGAGAGAGAGAGAGAGAGAGAGAATTTTTTAGATTAAAAGAATGTTATTACAAATTGTGATAATGATGAAATTAATTTGTGACATAAATTATGTAATAGCGAAAATTTTGAATCGTATCTCTCTTACATGATTATTAAATATATTATTATCAAATATATATAGTTATTAACTATATTAAATATATTAATTTACTATATACATTATAATGTGTATTATTTTCTAAAGATAGAAGAAAATACATATTAATTTATTTATATTTATATTTTAATTTTTGCAGATTTAATTCCATTCACAAATGCTTTCTATACATATATCGATTACGATATACCAAATTGGAAATAGAGTTTTACGATGAAGTTTATAGATCGTCTAAAATAGGCTTAAAAGTTCTATTGCGACAGTAAAGTGTGATAATGTAGCTATCGTACGATAACCTTAGGACTCTTGTGGCATTGCTTCACAAAGTCATCACAAGAAAAAATATGTGAAAAATAGAAAATATTGAAAAATCAGTCCGGAAATATTTGCCACGTGTATTTTGCTTGTTTGTCCTCAACATAGCATAATATAGAATTTATTTTATGGTAATATTTTATGGCAATTTTTTTATTTCAATTTTTATAAAATTGTGCATAACATTAAAATAAAATTAATAATATGCATATACATTTAAACATTTACATTTGAACATTTTAGCAAGATTAGAAATTTTTGTTAAAATTTTAATTTTTAATAATTTTACTAAAGAAAATTTAGTCAATTTTTTAGTTGAATACATTCTCTTTCTAGCAAAAAATATTTAATTATTTAAATATGTATATTTAAATATTTAAATGTTTTAAAAAAGAAATGACTAAACAATTACTATATTTTCAGGTGTAATGTCAATATAAAATTAAATTAGAAAGTTTATTTTTTTCATTGTTAATCTTTCTGAAGTTCTCTTTAACCAAAAGGAATAATATATTTAAATATAATTAATGATGTAAAATATTAAACTTTCTAATATAAATTAACAATATATATGAATAAATAATTTAATTAATGTTATTTTTAATAGTTAACAAGTCAGTTTAAATATTTTTTTTTTAATTAGTTCAAAATTAATTTTTTTAACCTTGAGAAGATCATTATTTGTGTTTTCAATTTTCAATATTAATTGTTTTTATTTAATTAAATAAAGATATATGTAAACACACACACACACACACACACACCGCGCGCGCGCATCTATATATATGAATTTATCAAAATTAATTTAAGATTTAAGATTTATGAGTTATAAAGACATTTTTGTTTATCTGTATCTATTGATTAAGATTAAAAATCATCTTTGATTTTCAATTATTTGCAATTAAAGGATTTTCAATTGCAATTAGAAAATTATTTATTCTGCAATATTTTTATTTATTTTCGTTAAAATAAAGTTAATTCTAATAAAGAAATATTTCTATTATATGTGAAATAAACGAAAAATGGTTCAATATATCTCATTACAATTGAAAAGTTAGCCACATTACAATTGAAAAGTTAAAATAAGTCTATAACATATAATATAAGAAAGATTTGATAGAAGAAGATTTAATCTTTAAACAAAGTTAAAAACTTATTTAATAAGAGTATTCAGAATTGTTTTGTAATGAAATATGATATGTACATATGTAATATGTATTATACATAAAGTATAATATATTGCACATAAATATACATATGTGGGGGAAGTAGATAATTTATAAATGTTAATATAAATATTATATTTTCGTGATGCTGGATATAAATAAGGTTTATTTAGGTTGATAAATGAATTAGGTTGATAAATGAAAGGAAAAAGTATATATAAAGTTTGATATAAATAAAAGTATTTGTTTGTATATTTCTTCCAACACATATATAAGAATAAAAAAGAAAAATAATTAATCTTTCTATTATAACTAAACATGTAATTTAAAGATATCATAAAAGTGTAAGAATATTATAGGCTGTACTTAATATATTGGGTATATTCTCAGTATTCGGTAGAAGTATTAAATATTCGAATGATATACGCTGTGGGAATAGTAATTTCACGGAATGACATTGACGAATCAATTGAAAGACGTATGAAATTCCAATTGTACTTAGATAACGTGCTTTTTGCCAGGAAGAAAAATTTCTCTGTCGGCTGTAGAGGTGAGTTTATTGGTAGATAGGTTGGTTTGCCGGCTGACTGGTTGGTATCGATGTGCAGGCTGGCAAGCGGGCTATGCTGGCTCAGCACTCTCCCTCATACCTCCTCTCTCTTCCCGCGTCCTCCACCACCTTTACTTCCGATTCCGACAGCCGTAGCTATAGCCTTAATCTCGCTTGCAAGTCTCATTTCGAAATTCTTCCTTAAACTTAGTCTTCTTGGAAGCCGCAAAAGTTAGCTATAATTAATGACTTTTAATTTGCAGGTGACAGATTATACTTTTAAAATTAACACTAAATTAACATGAATTTTTCTGCTTCGATTTTCACATACTTCACTCCTCAATTGTCATTTTTTTAAATATAATTATTCCGATTTGGTAGATTATTTGTCGCCAAAGAAAAATATCAATAGAGTTTATATGCAAACTTTTAACATTAAACATCATTGTTAATTCTTAAATGACAAAATTATCTATTTAATAAAATGTAAAATAAAAAATAAGATTGTACATCGTTATTTTTACTTTATTCGTTATTTTATACCTTTGTAAAACTTTTAAAATTTTATTCCCAATTAATCTGTTTTTCAATCATATAACTTCCTGGAAGCAATTAGTCTTTCAATATTTCGATTACAAAAAAAAAAAGAATTTGTGAGCTATAAGCTCACAATAAAGGAGTTCTAAAAGGACTCCTTACATATAAAATAAGCTTTGAGCAAATAAATGAAATATTATTGATTGTTTTATAATCTGAAAATTTATATGTATAAAATGTATATAAGATATATAATTAGAAGAAAATTTTTATTAATGTTGATTAATAAGCTAACATCAGTGCAAAATAAATTTTGACATTTAGAAATGGAAATTACCATGGAAAAAATGTTATAAAAAAGAAACTGCAGGATATACATAATGTTAATATCATACACACAAGAGAATTTTATACGGTTTTTAGAAAAATCGGACTCTGTGTTTTCAAGATGTACTATTGCAATCAAGTTGTACTAGAAATTATGACAGTTTTTGTGCCAAGGAAACCACTGCTATTAGCAATTTCAATTATGCGCTTCAACGGGCATAACGAATCGCAGGGTGTACGCATGCGACCGCATTGTAATTAATTGAAGAACCTGATGGTGGAGAATACAGTGGCATACTGATTTGTCAACTACATCGTTTCATTTCATCTCGCATTATTATGCTGATCACAACGATCTATTAATTCACAATAATTCAACTATTGTATGGCATCTCTGTTAGTAATTATTTTTAACGTACGTTAAAGATAATATTTTGACAAAGATTATGTTTTAAAGAAAAATGTTTTAAAAACGTTAATTTTTTTGTATACGTACCTATATATTTCCTGAGACATATATGTACGTGCGCATGTACAGATACAAAAAGAAGATAAAACAATTTTTCAAGTTTTTAAATTGGTAAAAATTTATCTTTTATTTTATAAAAAAAAATATTTATTGTAAAAAAAATATTGCTATTATGATATTTTCATGCAATTTATGTGGTATTTTGTATAAGAAATATTTACAAGTTTTTAGTTTGATTATAAAAATTTCAAACTAATATTAAAATTTTAGTTATATAATGCTTATTAATTTTCTTTATATATTTATCTACGACGTTTTGATATAATGTTTTTGATATGTTTTGATATTGAAATGATGACTTTGAACATATATTTAGTACTTTGAAGACGCCTGATACAGAATCGACGAATGTCCGAAATCGGTATTGAAATTACGATAGAGAGACGCAATGCAATAGGATAGAATTGTTCAGAAAAAATCATAACTTTTCCTGTGTTTTTAGCTTTCGGATACAATGTCTGTCGTAAATCTCACTATAAAGTTTGTTTCATACACTGCAGCGACAAGCCAGACAAAATCGTGCTGGACGGTGCGACAGATCGATTTTTCGATTTCACGACATGGAAGAAGAATAATAGCAGTCGGAGCAGAGAGTTTTTGGTATAAAGAATTTTTAGTTTGATGGGCAAGGGGTATTTTAAACAAATCAATTTTGAATAACACTGCTTTTCGAATCGTGTTAAGAATGTAGAGTGTGTATTATTATAAAATGTATGTATTTTATCTATCTTCGTCATTCGTCGTTCATAATAATAACTTTAAGGAAACAATTCGAGTGTTTGTATTTTAATTTATACTAGGTTTCTACTACTCTTTATAAAATCTACGTCTTTCGTATATTGTGGATAAGAGTTTTTTGGATATTTAATTGTAATTTTCAGCTTGATTTCATAGTTGACCGCTTGCCCGCTATCTTTTTCTTGCTGCTGCGATCATAAGTATGATAGGATATTCTTTCGAGTACTAAGCTCCTCGTTGAATCTTTATTTATAAAAAATTTAATTTTACGGAATTATAAATATGATAAAAATTATTTCAAAAGGATAATTATTACAAATACGAAATCTGATGGTATCATGTATGTTTAAAAGCTAATTAACCAAGTGTAAGCGGTAATGGGAAAAACAATGGGCGTCAACACGAAAATCAACTCAAAAGTTGAAAATTAAATATTAGATCTTAGTTCTGTTAGACGACATATTAACTTAGGAAAATAAATATACCTATTGTGATCTATATTGACAACAAATTGTTTGAATTTTTATTTATTGCTAATCTGTGCCGAATGTTTGTTTGTAATATATAATAAATATTAAATTTAAAAATTAAAGGTTTTTAAACTCAAATTTTAAACACATATAAATCAAATTTAAACATTTAAACACAAATTCTTTCAATTTATTAATTTAAGAAAGATAAGTTGTGTATACACAAAATTATTTACAATTTCTCGGTTATAAAATGTTTAAAAAATTTTATAAAACTGTGATATAATAATCAGAGAAATTAGAAATAAGAGAGAAGAGAACATATCATATGTATAAAATTTATATATATAATATATATATATATATATATTGTGATATATTTTTACACATATATTTTACACACACACACACACACACACACACACAACACACACACACACACACACACACACACACACACACACACACACACACACACAACACACACACACACACTCACAGGGTGTTTCATTTTAATCGACAAATATCTCGAAAAATATGAAAGATACGGAAAAACATTTCAGACAAAAGTTGTTTGGTTTGAAAAGGGATATAAGAGGTGTCATTAGTTTGACCTTGAGTGAACGTGTCAAGTGAAGGTCACTTTCAATTTCTTAAATGGAACCCCCTATTTCATATTTTTCGAGATATTTGTCTGCTGATTAAAATGAAACACCCCGTATATACATAATTTGTTAAAATATAAAAAAGAATTTCTAATCAAAATTTGACTAGTATATTGTCAATCATTATAAATTTAAACCTTGTATAAGGAGTTTTTTGTTAATCTTTACACATTTTTATTTTTATATTATATATATATATATATATATACTTATTGTTGGTATTTTTTAAATAAAGAGAGGCTTGTTCTGTTCTTTCTGTAAAAAAAGTTACATGTAATATTTATACATGTATTTATGTTTTTTAAGTTTATATATGTTGTAAGCAAACTTAAAAAAGTTAAAATAAAAAATTTACCGAACATTATGTGGCTTTTTAATTACTCCATTATTACAAAATCTTAGTTTTTTAAATAAGCATAAAAAATGTGATAACAGTTTGAATATCTTTGGAATAGTATGTAAATAGCATGAATTATTTTAAAAAGTATATCCAGATAACATTATTATTATTATTAACATCTAAGTTTTATAAATTTCTTTATTAGGATGTCAATAAAACATAATTTTGTATTTAATTTTATTTGACAGATATAATAAATTTCTTGAATCCATCAAACTTTATCAATTTTCGAAAGTACATATATGTGTTGTGCGCCAAGCACTATGTTCTATGCTATGCAACTAGTGCATTTCAACGAGTGGAAAATTTCCGGCACTCGTTATACTGAGAAATCGAGTAGCGCGCGAATATATTGAGTGCGAACGAATGGCCAAGGTAGAACGGGAAGGAAACGGCGTGCAGAGGATGTTGAATTGCAACGTCGACAAATTCCTCACGCTCAACAAAATGGCCAAAGTTATCGTCATTCGTTCATCACTAATTCGAATTTTTACTCGACGATTGTTGTTGATGATGATGATGATGATGATGCTTCGTTATCTGGATCGGCAAGATTCTATTGAGATTTCGTCATCTTGCTAAATCCGATTAAAGCAGAGATAGACCTTAAAGCTTGAGATCAAGCTCTTCGGCATCTCATCATATTTTCTCTTGAGAAATTTAATTATTAAAAGACCTATACACATACATGTGTTACATTTTGCGCATTATTTTTAATGATACATTTTTCAATTAATTTAAATTTTTTAGTAGAGAGCTCAATATTGTCAGTAATTTTTTTTTAACTACAAATAAACGAAGAAGAAACTTCGAATTTCAGGGAATTAAGTGAATTACAAAATTATATTCTTTAATTTTATTTTACTTTAATAACATTGAAACTTACAAAGACATAATTGCAAAGATAATAAAAAAATATTGAAAGGATATGATAAGTGATGATCTCTCTTGACAATCTTCTGGATAATTTTTCCTAGTTTGGTAAAGTTTAATGATGGGAAATAAATATGTCATCGTAATTTTCTTATAATAAATGTTTTTATCTTACATAAACAACTGTCGCTATAAATTTAATGTTGTTTTTCTTTCTATTATTATTTAACATTAACACTACGTTATGTTTATTGTTGTTAATTATTTTTAATGCATGTGTCAAAACGTTATGTTTCTTTCACATCTACATTTATAGATGTAAGTTAAACCTGTCGTCTGTCATCATACTATTATTACAAAACTAATTTATAATTTTGTCTATCTAATCTTGCATTGTAAGATCTGCACTCATTTTGCTCACAATTTTAATGTATATTTACTAAACGTTGACATTCTTATTCCTTATTTGTGTATCTATACCGTATATTTATTAGTAGTATAATCATTATATTTATTAGCATTAAGCTATTTTTTAATTTATTATTTTAAGTCATATGTAAAAGTGTCACATGTGTCATATAAAATAAAAAATTACCTTTTAATATATAAATATTTAAAATATATGAATAAATAAATAAATAAATATATATATATATATATATATATGTAATATAAATAAATAAAATAAATAAATATACAATTAATCAAAAATATATTGTATTGCATATCTGTTTTCTATTATAGATATAGATGTTGCAAAATATATAATTTTATTAATTTTTATAGTAAAAATTAATAAGATTATATATTTTGCAACATCTATATCTATAATAGAAAACAGATATGCAATACAATATATTTTTGATTAATTGACAATAGATTTTGATAATAAAAAGAGAAAATAAATACAATTTATAAATTATTTTGTTTAAGCGCATTATTTCTTATCTTCGATGCATCATTAGCTGATAATAACTTATACACTAATAATCTGCAAATAAAATAGTATAAACAATAATTTAAATAATTAAAAAGACATTACTATTATTCACTTTTTAGAAAGTTAATTAGCAATTAAATTTGCAAACTTTTTATGTTTTCAATAAATGAATAGAATTTTCAAAATAAATAGATTGACACATACGCAAATTTTGAATTTTTTATTACAAATGTATTATTCAATTTGTAAAATGATTAACAAATAACTGAAAAATAAATTGTCTTTTTTATAGCCTGTATATGATTATAATTAAATTCTATGCATTACTGATTTTTATGTTCTTGCTGTATTAAGTACTTTGGTTTTGTAATACTTTTGAATTTCTTCTTTGGCTTGTAAAAAAGATTTTTACGCTTATATTTCATGATCAAATTTTGTTTTTTCAAAGAGAGATTTACTATTATTGTTGTATTCTCTACTCCACTTTTTGAAATCAAGAATCTTGTTTTGTTTAAAAAAAGTTAGTTTTAATTATAAATTAAACTTATATGTATATACATATATATATATATATATATATATATATATATATATATATATACATTAGTGTGTGTGTGTGTGTGTGTGTGTGTGTGCGTAGGTGCGTGCGTGCGTGCGTGTGTGCGTGCGTGCGTGTGTGTATGTGTGTGTACATTATACATACACATATATATATTTCTTAATTTTTATTTATTTCTTTCCAATTTTAAGTTTTTTTCTGAAAATATACATTTTTTTCGATATTCTTTTGATTTAAATTTTACACTAATTTGAAATTTGAACGAGAAATAAAACCTTAAGAGAGATATGCAAATTATTTCTATATACTACATGATGTTACTTCAAATGTTAAAAACAGTTAGGTTGTAAGAAGGTGTGTGGGAAAAGAAGGATATTTGATATTCATGAAGCATTTTAAAGTCGTGGTATCTCAGAAATGGATACGAAATGTATAGTACGGACTGTTAAATGGAGGAATAGATTGGTAGACGTAGAAACCTATTTAGATGCGAGTCCGTGATTTGCACCCATTTCACATAAACTCTCTTTTTCTATTCTTTTTTTGCGGTGCTTAAGTTTTCGTTTGAGTCAATCGAAGAATAATGCCATTTTATAGTACAAATCTAAATTATAATTAGATATTTGTAAATGATACGAAATGTCACACACACACACACACACACACACACACACACACACACACACACACACACACACACACACACACACGTGCGCTCGCGCGCACGCAGCACTACATTACGCAATTTATGTAATTATGTAATGAAAAAGTATTTAATAAAAATTAAAAAATCTTTTTCTCAAAGAATTTGGTATTATATATTTGTCACGCTAAGGATAAGGATAAACGTAATAGGATATATAAAAACGTAACATTATTATTTACCTTAAAAATTTTGTAATTAATATAATAAATGATGAAATACAATTATTCTATAATTTTAGAAATATATAGAGAATAATAAACCGTTTTATTAAAAAATGTATTTGTTTTTTTATTTTAATTACATGATCGTAATAGTATTCATATTATGTCTAATTAATCTAAATGAATAATTAATAAAATTTGATGTGTGTACTATTAATAGATTGTATATTATTTTCATAAATTATTCTTATTTTTATCTCTCTTATATTTTTAGAAATTATTATTTATATCCTACATTTTTTTAGCAATTTTGTTTGACCGCACCTGATATATATCGTTTAGATATTTTAAAAGTGGTTGATCAATTTTTTTACTATTGTAGACAATTGCAGCAAAATTTAATTTGTTATTTAAGTTAACTATTTAAAATATCTTGATATTTTACCTAAATAGTAATAATAATATTAATAAAAATGTTCTAGAATCATCCATTATATATCTCATGTTCATTATTTTGAATAGTATAAAAACACCTGTTTTATTTAACTTAATACTAATTATTTGCAATTGTATTATACATGCATAGCATTAAAAGTAAAATATCAATGTGAATTTACTAGCAGAAGACAGATCGTTTTGTATGCATCGTCAACAAAAATGATTCGGATGCAACTTGTACAACATTTAATCGTCAAGCAAAAGCTTTAAATCTCGTAAGATGGAGATGCACAAAGATTCAGACACGCGAAGCAATATCTCGTTAACCAAGCACGATCAGCCATCCAGCATTCCTTTATCTTCCTCGCACTTCTCTCGCTTTCCCACTCTTGACGTGACGTAGATGTGACATCTCGTGACCCTTCCCTGCCCCCGGCTACGGCCCGTGTGGAAAATTGTGCCCCATTTAGATCGAGATCGCGGTTGTCAGATAAAAGATCACCCGTACCGACTGTAAATTGAAATTCAAAAGGAAAGAGGAGAAAAACCGCGATACGCGTATTCCAGTTAAGAGGGGAAGGGGGAGAAAGCGACCTTATCGTACGGTATCGCAGGCAGAAACACAGCGAATAGAATGAGTGAGAAAGGTGTGGGGAGTGGGGCGAGAAGCAGAATTCGCGCGTATATATAATAATTATTTTAGAAATTAATGGGATACCTCTCGAGTGACCGAATCCGCGCGATGTGGTGCGGCGACGAGGGGGAGATTTACTATCGGTTCATGGTGGGGCGCATGGGAGGAGTGTGGAAATGGCGACGCGTCTGAGGTTCGCCAATCGTTGGACGCGATAGAGGACCGAATAGAGGACGGCCACGCCCTCCGTGCGTGATGTGATTGCCTTGCGCGTGAGAGCATGATCGGCGAGAGCGCTTGTTCTCGGCATACAGCCGACGAGTCGCCACTCAGGCGGCGTATCTACTGCTGTCAGTACGCGATCTCTGTTCGTTCTTCCATTTAACGCGCGGCTTTCTACTTCCCTCCTCCTTTCTTCCTCCCTTTCTCTTTACTCGTTGTTGATTGCGCTTTCGCTGATTTCGTTCGATGAGCGCCAAGTTTGAAAAAAAGCGTGGTGGTGTATATGCGTGCCGGATCGACCGGGGGAGGGTGATTCGATCTGCGAATCGATTTTGGAGGGTGGAGTCGGTGCAGCTCGATTCGTACGACGTGATATGGCTTACTAATTAAGTGAGATCTCCCTCGCTTCTTGATCTCGTCGTTGGGCGGTTGGGGAGAAGGGAAACGGATAGGAATCGATTAGTCGATTTCGTAACAGCTAGCAGGCAGGACTGTGGTGAGAAGCGAGAAACCTTTCGCACGTTTTTAGGCGAGAAAAGTGTTTAAGTGTCAGTGATACATCGAGCCGATAGTGTACGAGATCGCTGTGAGAAGTCTGTTGCTGATTGAAGATTGATACAGTGTTCGATAGTGATTGTAAAAGAGTTATACTTACGAGCGCGCGAAATATAGCGAAATATAGAGAGGGACACTTCCTTACTAGGATTCTTTCCCTCTTGAGGGGGGTGTTCTTTTAATTTTGGTATGTGCGGAAAATTACTTGAAGTACTGTTTTGTATTTACCGTAACCTACATTAACTCTGTTTTTTATCGTTTAATTAACAGTAATTAATTTCTTGCTTGATCTGCGTCAAGAGTCATTGCAACGTCGTTGCATTTCTCCAAGTCGTTTATTTATTTTCGAATGTACATAGTCGACATACGGTGTTTCTCAAACAGATATTGCTCGCGATCCCCTCACAGTAATAGAAGTTTGATGTCACAGGTGAAATCAAGATAAAGAAAAGAATCAGAATATTGAACTGTCTTGGAGTGTTTTGGAGTACGATCAAAGACATTAAAGACTGAGAGATCAAAGATAAAATTACGAGGTTGGCATACACCGATGATAGATCAGAGAAAGATTACTTTAGACAGATTTGTTTGGTATCCAGATACCAAATTTCTTTTTAACAGCCAATTTTTCACAATTCGCTGCAATTTATCGTGAGAAGAATCTTATCAAAGTTTGGGCTTATTGCAGCGAAGCAGATTGTCATACGTTCCGATACGTTGTCCGTCTAGTATTTCCCTCGAGAGGACATCAAATAAAAATCACTTGTTAAGGTGTTAATTAAAAAGGTGATTGCAACGCAACAAATAACGGTGACGAATTGCTCGAGTGGTGGCGGAGGTGACGGTGGTGGTGGCGGTGGCAGTGGCGACGGTGGTGGTGGCGGTGGCGACGACGGACAGAAGACGGTCCCGTATGCGACCGCGACTGATACGGTAGAAGAGGTGGAGGTTGAGGTCGACGAGGTTAAGATGGAAGCCGAGGACCATCTGGCGAGAGAGTACGTGCAGGAGTTCGTTCTCGATCATTTGGATCCTGCTGATGTCAAACGAGAGGTAAGCATAAAAATGTTCCGGGTATGTGGTTCGTTTTAAAGAAATTTTATATTTTTTATCTGATTATATCTTTCTTTATTTTCCGGTTAAGTACATGGATGTAAATTTAATACTATTATTACAAGTCACGCAATTCAGTCAGTTTACATCCCTGTTAGAGTCGGTGAGAAGCAAATAAGAAAAATTGAACGGTTTAATAATTAACGTATGATACTTTTTCGTATGATGCTTTTTTTGTAAAATATAACATTAAAAAAAATAAAATTATAATATTAAAAATATTATTAAATTTTATTATTTTATAATTATAAATAATTTTTTACGAAAATGATATTCTTTCGGTTATTTTTTTTTTACAATTATTATAAAAATATAACATAACACATAAAAAAATTTGGGTAAAATTATAAACAATTGAATATTTTACAAGTTATTTCATTTTAAAATATTTTGTTTAACTTTTTACATTTTCTCATAGTTCATATCTACTATACATACATACTTTGAAAATTCACACTGTTTTGCTCAGGAATACTGAATCGACGTATGTCACATTTTAAAGATTAAAGTTTGAATTATAAAAAAAAATGTTTTTTTGAAAATTTTGAAATCATGAAAAGTACAACACAAAAATGTGTAAAAGACAAAAAAATATGTGAGAAATGCAATACCTAAAAATTTTTTAGAAAAATTTCCCTTTGTACTAAATAAGTTCACTATCGCGTTAATCACAAAATATTATCGATTTATTTAGTATTACTTAATATATATTAAAGATATATATTAATATATATTAAAGATATATATTAAAGATGATCATTAAAACAGTTAATTTCAATTAATTCTTTTATATATACACATATAAACCATATATGTATATACATATAAACCTTTGTGTACAAATAAAATTGATACGAAAATGCGTTAAAGGTATTGATTTTAAAAAAGGTATTGACGTTAGAATTTTAAAAGTTTAAAATTAAAAATGGCGAATTCAATGTAGTAAATGTAAAAATAAAAATTGTTAAAATTATAAAATTCTGTTTTAATAAATTTTGATGCATTTAAATATTATATATGTGTTATGAGCTTAGCTTGATCTATTTTATTCTCGTTTTGTATTGTGTTGTTTAATACAAACATATATACATACATATACATTAAATTGTTGCTATAAGAATAGTCTTATCAAGTGTAATGTTCATCAAGTATTCTTACGTATTTTTTTTTCATGACAAATATTGTCAAATACTTTATTCATGACAAATTAGATGCGAAAATTATTAGTGCAAGGTTTTCTTTTTGCTGCAGGATATTATAATATTGATATCATGACATAATTATTGTCTTATGATTTACATCCATTGAAAATTTACTTAAAAAAATAATATTAAAACACAAATACATAAAACGTTAAATAATATATATGCAGAAAAAATGTAACAAAAACTATTATCACTAATTATATTATAAAATTTATATATGTATAATATCTTAGATCTTATATCTTTTTTATATGTTCTTTGACTAACAAGTAAACCTATATTTAAGGTTGATACACTCTGATTTTTTAAAATTTACAATTTACAAATGTAAAACTACGAAAATATTTCTCTCATCCTCCCATGTTTCCGTGTCCCCATGTCTTTCCATTTAATTCACAAGTGGTTTTAAAAGTAGTTAATATATCTTCAATTTTCATCCTTCTATCATTAATACAACAAAAATGCATAAAAAACAAAATTTAATACAAGATGTAAGAGTTTTTTAGCTCATTGATTATGAGTGTAAAGTTAAATTTACAAACTTATTTGTTATTGAATAATAAAATAGTTTATTAAATAATAAAATAGAATATATTAGTTATATAAGAAAAAGACATTAAAAGAAAAATATGGCAATAGAATAGACACTCGCCATCGCTATGATTCTTAATTATTTTCTGGTTTGGTAAGAAACCAGTTTCTACTTTTAAATGTAATTTTATTTGCAAAAGAAACTGTTAAAAATTTGGAAACAATGTACTTCAAATTTTAATTCTTTACTAATAAAGGTTTTATATAGCATTAGGGCAATGTTTATATCAATAACATGTCAATGAGTCTAAAAATTCTCTACAACTTAGCCGTTACAAAGCAATTTAATTTTTTCAATTTTTTGTTGTTGCTGATTTGTTTAAACCATTTAGTGTTCGAATAATTTAACACGATACATTTTATAAATTTAATACGTCATTATACTGTATTTTTCCAACTATTTGTTAATTTAAATATTTTGTTATTTAATTTAAATAAATAATTTTGCAAATCTGACTTCATATACATGTGGTTCAAAAATTTCTATATTTTGCAGTAAATTTTGTTTCTCATGCAATTTTGTATTGATGATAGAAGGATAATAAATTGAAGGGGTATTAAAATTATTGCCCTTAAAACTTATGAACCAAAATAGAAATACAGGGGAAAAATATTTTTTGTAATTTATATTTGTGCCAAATTTGAAACTAATCGGATTATATCACTTGGGTACGTTTACCTGTAAATATATCACTTGTAGGTGTAGTTACTATTGCCGAAGTTAAGTTTTAGTTTGAAAAAAGTGTCAAGAGAGCGATAAATAGAAAGGAACTTTTCGGAATAACTTCGAAACAAGAACTTGTCACAAATCAGTTACAAAATCTTATATTTTATTCAAGTTCGAATAAGTTGTGTTCTTATAGATTTGTAATTTGAGGAATAATCAAATTATAATGATATTTTTTACACTAAACATTGGAATCATTTATGATAGACAATGATATTTGTTTATAGTTTGTTTAAGATTCAAACAGATTTTAAGCATTTGAAAATAAAAAATGGTTTTGCTAGAGTTTGCACCATCCCGTATAATTGTCTTGTTACTGAATTATGTTACTTAAAAAAAGAGAGCAAGATGAAAAAATACATAATAAATGTTAATGTTATGTTTAAATGTTATGTACCTCGTTAATGTTATGTAAATGTTATGTATCTTATTATACTATCATTCGGAGTGTAGTATGAAACAGTAATACATAGCACATGCTATGTATGAGCGAAACGTGTTCCGTTATGTGTAAATGCCGCTGCGTGTAAACTAAATAAACAAAATCATGATTTTATAGGTGACGTTGACACATGGTCGCTTTCGTGAAAGAGTGCACTCGACAAAATAGCTTACTTCATTTTACCAGAGAAATATAATTGTTTATCTAATACTATCTCGATAATATCCATTTCATTATTTAATGAAAATATGAAATAATACGTAGCTACAATTAAGTAATCAGTGGTTAAAATAAAAATCCACATTTACTCATTAACTTTCTCTTCTAAGTAGTGAGATAATTTTTACCCCCCAAAAATCAAACAATGCGTTTAAGCAGCATTTTATTTTTAGTCTAAATATTATACTGATATATTGAATATTTGTATATTATACATAATTATGATTTTCGATAACTTCAGATATATATTGTTAAGTAACAAAACTATGGTATAAAATTATTGCTATTGTAATATTTAGATGATTTTTTTTTATTACTTTCTTTCGCGTTAAGATATATTGAATAGGATGAAGCAAAAAAATTAAGTATTGATTTTTTTATATTGGGATGTATTATTAATTGCTGACACAAGATAAGACAATTCAGAAATTTTATTGCAAATGAAATTTTGAAATGGGTTTATTTGTAATCTCTCAATCGTCTCAATGAATTAAAAACAATAAGATTGATTTTTTCTTGTTTTAGCGAAATAAAATATTCAATCAATGCTATATCAATGCTATATTTTTACAAGAGATAAGATCATGTCTCGCGCCAAATTTACACAACAGACCATGTCTTTATGAGACGACAACTTGAAAGTTACTCGACAATCTTCAATTATTATGATATCGTAATATAATACCTAGATTTTTCTCTTTCTTTTTCTTGTCGAATTTATAATAAGTATAATCGGTAGTTGGGATATCTATTAGATATAATAGAAATGTCCCTATTTTTTCCTATGAATGAAGATATTTCAACGTAAGTCCGAATTGTAAAATTTTCATTTAAAACGTCGGAAGTGTTGCCTTATCGGGAAAAATATAAATTTCTACTATAAATGACTCGAGCATTGCAATTGACAGTTATTATGTCAATAATTGTAAAAACTAAAAACTCGTATAAAGTAAACACAGAAACATTTGTTATGCGGAAAGAAGTGGTATCTACACAATCGATCTTTTGAAAAAAATCTCTTAAAAAGGTAAGTTGATTAGCTACGTTCTTTATAGATGATTTATCTCAAAAATATCAATCGTAATAATGCATATTTGTAATATTATAACACTGATCATACACAAAATGACCAATCACAATATTTAGAGCTAAATGTTATTTCTTCTTTGTAGTTACATCTCGCTTACTTATGATTAGTTTTTACTCATATTTGATTAGAAGGCTCATCATAAAAGCTAGTCAATTTTCTGTATGATTAAAAGTTATTTAAAAGTAAGTCATAAAAGTTTTAATATTTTCTTATGACAAGTAACTTGAAGTTCATTAAGAGAAGGTCGCCACATTTATATAGTAAAGTCTTTTATAGTAAAATATTTCTATAATTTTTGACTTATCAATAAAATAAAAATACATTTCTAAATTATAAGTAAATAACGTCAATAAGTCAATAAGTAAATAACGTGTCATTTTACGATCAGGTTGGATCTTCGTATCAAATAATATTACTCATATAAATTTTTGAATTATTTAACTATATTATATACTTTTAACTTTTTTGGCGTATCAAAGAAACATTATTTATTATATTTATTATTATAGATAAACATTATTTTTATAACAGTTTTATCGCATAAATGGCACCTTTTTTACTTCTTTAAAAAAGATATTGTTAGAATGTCAATATTTAGAGTTATACTTGTCAATTTTTATAAAATTGTATTAATTGAATGTATTAATTGTTATTGTTTAACATACGTCGCCGAAAATAAAGACGTTCTTACAATATGTACTTGTTATTGCGATAAATCACATGCTTCGGTAGTCGAATTGGTATGACGCCCGCACGGAATGGTGGAGTTCCAGGTTCGAATCCTGGCTGGGGTAATATTTTTCACAATAAATTATTTATATGTAGGGGATGGGGGGTCTTATTAATACTAACATTTGGAATCAAATTGATTCTATGTTGGTGATTTGCGTTTCAAGTTCGACAGTGTCGACACGCATCTTGTATTTAATTGTGTATTTAATTGTGTACTGCGATTGCGCAGATCATTAATTGGCAAATAAGATCTAGGCTCGACCGCAAAAAAGCAAATTGATGTTTATTTCTTACTATTTTATAAAATTGTTTATAAAATTACTTTAGGTATATAAATTTATAAATTTATAAAAAAAATAATGCCGTATTTTTATTATTAGTATAGTTTTATTAACAGTTATTTATTATTATGTAACTTATTTCACATAAGTATTGATCTTTAAAATTAATAAGTAACATGATTGAGGGTTAGTTTTGGAAGTAAAAAATAGTATTAATTATTTACTAATATTTAATTTTTTCTGAGAAAAGAAAAAAATATTTATTGTTTTCATTTAGTTCATGTAAAGTATCATTTTCCAAGATATTATTTGCATTGCAAATATTTTTAAGAACATTTTTTAAGAACATTTTTTACATTAATAGTTAATAGTATTATATGACAGTAATATAAACTCAAAGCGCATCAAATAATACTAAATATATTATAGAAATATTACGAACATTATTTGAAGAAATTTTTATAATTTTGGATATTTTAAAAATCTTGAATATATTATTAGATATGTTTTAATTTTTTTACGTTATTCTCCAATTTTTTTTCTCATATACTTCTTTTTATAAACAAATCTAGTTTTAGGAGTTTTTCATAGTTTAGATACTTATTTTAGTTCTTTAGATATTTCTAAAGAAGTCTTCCAGATTATTAAAAATTTTAAATTTCCGAGAAATTCTTAATAATTTATTATAAATTATCTTTGAAAAAAAAAGGTAAAAAAGGCGCCAACTACATGTCTGTTGTAAAAAGTTTTGTAAAACAATATTATTTTAAAAATAAGAATCATAAATATCTCAGAAATTCTTTTTAGAATTCTACTTAAAAAATTTTATTATATTAAAATTAAAAAATATGATAAGTAAGTATATTAATTAATAATAAAAATGTTTTATTATTAATTTTTATGATTTATATTTATTTCTATAGTTATGATTTATATTTGTTTTTTTATGTTAACTTTTGATTCATATTTTATGATTTATTAATTATTTTATTTATATACCAATATTTTATACATGTACACACACTCACACAATACACACACACACACACACACACACACACACACACACACACACACACACACACACATACACACACACACACATATGCGCGCGGATAAAAAATATGTTTTATATGTATATATTTATGTAATAAATTTTTAAAAACAGAATTCTGAGAAAAATTTTTAGAGGAATGTGATATTAATGATTTTTTTTTGATGATAATTAATATAAATGTTATTTTTAAAATTTATATACAAAAAATACTCAAAATATGCAAAAAAGTGTGACATCTATTGAAAATTACCTTTTCGAAAAAGGTAAAAAAAGCGTCAACTAATCGTATCTTGTAAAGAAACGTTGTAAATTCACATTATTTAAATCGATAATTGATTTAATATTTAATGCTAATGCATCCTATTCATCTTTAAAGTAAAGAATTTATTGGGAAAACTAGTCTTTCAGGATTCGAAATATATCGACATGAACACCTTGTCATGATTCTAAGCTCTCTTTTTTATCATTTGATTTATTAATCATGCGAGTCTTATATATATTACTTATTATTTGCAATTTTTTGAAAAAGAATATAGGGTACACCGGCGATAAGAAGTAAACAGAAAAAAAATGATCTAACAAGAGGTATACGCACTACGCAATAGACATATCAAAGATACTATAAAGCAAATACTGAACAATATCGATGCGTATACCAATTGCACAGTAGCAAATTTGTTTAATATGAGCGAAAAAATCCTGTGAGCGAAATAACCCCGGTGTACCCTATAAACATTTTTAGCGCTTCTAGACCATTGATTTTTTAAAACTTGCATATCATCTTTGATCCAAGTATTAATATTCCTTCTCGACATATACCTGTGTTTAGTAAATACATACATACATATATGTATGTACGTACACACACACAAATAACTATATTTAATTAACTAATATTAAATAAATTAGTAAAGTTAAACATAGGTATTCATATGTTACATTTTAAATATACCTAGTATAAATTATTTTAAAGTACTTAGAATTATTTTAAACAAAATGTCTACGCAAGAACAAATAAAAAAGGTATAATTTTGATGCTCATTGTTAGCAATAATCGTTTAAGACAAATGGCTGACAGATATAGATCATTTTCAACATCTTTTTTAGAAAGTTTAGATGTTTAGATTATGATCTTGTTCAAATCTATTAAAACATGGCGGTTGCAATGTGAAATGGATCAACAAAAATTATATCAAGTAAAAAAGAATTGTGATATATATGGCTGTAAGAAAAAATTAAATAATAACTAGTTAAACACCAAGTGTTCCAATTTACAATATAAATAAGGAGCTTGAATGTATAAATGTAATTTGAATTATAAATGCATAAATTACTCGCAATATATTCAATATACTCAATATACTCAATACTCAAATATACGCTACATTATATACTCGCATATATAATATACATATAAAGACTTTGAAGTTAAATGTATAATACTATAAATGCTTGCGTTAAAATACGTAATTAGAAGATACCGAAGAGAAACGACATCAGCAATATTTAGAAAATACACAAGTAACAGTAGAAAATAAACATAAAGTGGTTACAAACGTACTATGTATAGAACATCGAAAATAATCAGACTACGCAACAGTGTTAATATATCAACAGAAAATAATCGCGTTAAAAACGAAATAAGTATAGACGAAATGTAGAATTAAATCATACTAAAAAGCGATATCAATATATAAGATTTAAACTAATAAGATTTAAACTGATCGTGCTAATGAAAAAAATATTCCCGACTGCTGCTCTCATGTTAGCATTAAAATTTACTTTATTAAGAAAAGTAAAAAGGATTTAAAAAAATAAAATAATAAATAAAGAAAAATAATTAAGATATTAATTAAAAAGTTAAAAACTTTGAAAAGTTTAAAATAATATTAGTTATCAAATTATAAATTTTTCTCTCTTTCGTAAATTAATTATTGTTTTATTTTATAGTTCCTTAATATATAATAATGGTTATACAATCTATTAGCATTATTGGCAATATTGCTAATAATTGAATAATACATTTAAACATTATAATTAATTATATATTTAAAAAACAGTTACAGTAACAGTAACGCGCTACGTTAAATTTTACGTATTATATATTTCAATAATTTTATATTATATATTTCAATTTATTAATACATGATATGTATAATAATAACTTATTAATAAACATGATGCTAGATTGTAGTCGTTATTAGAGAACTGTAAAATGAAACAATAATTAATTCAATGAAAGAGAGAAAAATAAGAGAAAAATTTATAACTTTCTAACTAACATTACTTTAAACTCTTTCAAGCTTTCAATTTTTTAATTAATATTTTAATTATTTTTTATGTATTATTAAAAAAAAATTGTTTACTTTTTTAAATAAGTGTCAGTGGTCACCTAAGGGAATAATTTTTGTAAACATAAATAATTTATTAGGAAATGGGTAGTTATTACGTAACTATTATCTGTTACGTGCGGTGCTTAAAATGTGTAAATAAATACCGTATAAGTTATCGCCTAATCTATGAGACTCGTAAATACTCCTGAAGATTTGACGATCAGAATTGTTCGTAGCTTTCGGTAACGTAACAAAAATTCCTGGCATTTTTTAACAGAGTTCACAAATCTCTTATTCCGAACTAAGTACTGCTTGTAACGAAACTGTCAATCGTATTTATTTACACATTTTGAACAATCGAAAACTGTAGTTAGTTCCGTAACTACATATTTCTAGACCCATTTTTATAAGACAAAAATTGTTTCCCTTGAGTGTAGTGATGACCGTTTTATGTTCTATACACATAGTCAGTTTACTTCAGGACAATAAGCAAGACATACACTCATTATGACAGTTTATACATATCGATTTTTAACTACGATGAACGATAAAGATTTTCTTATCAACGGTCATCGCTCCACCGTGTTTACCAATCCGGAGGACTTCATGACTCTTTTTTATGTACTTGATTGCGACACATGCTCACTGCTATGAGCATTCGGTTTCGGCTTTTATACTTGTAACAAGATGATTTTATTTTCGCACCCGCTGAAGAGGACGACTCCGTGAGTCGAAACGCGTTCGTTCGTTCGTTTGGGATTTGTTTATTTAAGATGTACTTTCTAATATATGTATACATTTATCTTTATATTGTTATATTTTTATTGTCACACTATTGGGCTGTAGAAAGGTGTGAATTTGCATTTTTGTTTCCCTAAATCTTCTTCTTCTTACAATTAGTTATAACATCTTGTCAGATGTGTTATGATTCACGAGATCAGTGCAGTACTAAATTGGGTATGGCTCCACCTTCCCTTTCCATATCTCCCGTACTGTGAACAGCATGCTCAAAATCCATATGCAACAACTTCTTCGTTATGTCAACCCAGCGTTGGTGAACGCCCTCATCCTCTTCCTATCTTCTGGCTTTCCCTAAACGATATGATCATACGATACGATGTACATGTCCAAAGAACGTAAGTATTCTCGAGAAGAACAGTACTCGACAGACGCCTCACAGGATGTATTTCCTTCAGTATAGATACATTTGTTTCCCGCGTTGTCCATGAAATTCTTAACATCCTGCGCCAGAACCACATCTTAAATGTGTCAATCCTACGTCTATCAGCCTCTTTAACAACCCACCTTTCTGAAGCATATAGAAAGCATATAGAAAAAAACTAGATCCTCTATATGCTATTAATTTTGGCATAATAATGGTGAATCAATCTGATCCTGTATAATAATCGTAAATCATAATTTTGGTGGAATAGACTCTATTAATCAATCTTTTTAATTATAATAATCGACACAACAAATTCCTTTAGGTTAGCAACCCTAATAATATATTTAATTTTGATAATTGCAATAAAATATCTCTAACATATAACATATTGTAGTTATAATATGCCAAGGTACATTAAAATAACTCTTTTTTTGCAACTTTAACTACAAATTTCTCGAAAATCTAATTCTTATCTACTTACGTCTACTTATGTATACTTCGTCTTGTGACATGATAAAGCAATTCAGTAATGGGATTGTATTTAGCATCCATAGGAAACGATTATTCTCGTTCTTGTGTAAAAAAAAATAATTTTGTTAAACAGTATGATCTGAGGTACTCGCAGCTGGTCGACTCGTGTATAGACACGAGACGGTCTCGCGCTACACACATACTTGACGCGAGATAGAGACTACTGTCTCTTGATATTTGAAGTAATTTGAATTCTTAAATATGATTGGAATGTTTTTAAAAAGAGACTTGAATGTTTGTTATTAATAATATAGACAATACATAAGAACTTGGATTTTTCGTCTGACTATTATATCATCGATCATTGTTGACGTCGACAAATATTAATGCTAATTAAATTATGTCTTGGAGGTACGAATGGGTTCACCGACAGTGATGGTAAACGGCAGTGTAGTACAGCTTCCGGGACAAGTGCAATCGCAGGGCCTGACTCTGGCACCGTTAACACCGCCCGCGCACGAGTTAGAGCAGCCGCATCCGCTGTATGGTCAGCCCCATATCCAAGTACAACACGGAGTCCTGGTGAAGGCCCCGCCTGGTACTGCGGCACATCTCACCACATTATCACATCCGGGCACGCCGCCGGATACGCCGCCTGTCTCGGCATCGCCACCATCGTTGCAGCTTCACCGTGGTGACCGAGACTCTCGCGATGCGCGTGATCTCCGCGACCGCGGCGGTATTCTGCTGCAGCTGCAGCAACCAGCGTTGATGCAAGAGGAAATACAAGTGGGTACGGGTAGTATGGGTTGGCTGACACAGTCATTGAGGCAAGAGCCGTTGGATCTAAGGCCTCACTGCCCTCAAGAGCAAACCCCAGAAACTCATCACGAGCCATGGTCAGCAACGTCGGCGCACCATCATTTCCAAGAGTTACAACATTTGCCGCGATCTACTAGACATACTGGTGAGTACCATAATAGTTGATTCAGTTTTTGAGGGCACAAAGTTCGGTTGTTTGAAATATATATAAGATTAATTTGATACAAAATAATTCGAAAGTAAGTGTACATATACATACAGGATGTCCAGGTTCAAGTGTAACTCCAACAGAGGATAGATAGAACAAATTAAATTGAGTAGAAAAGTCCTGTATTATTATGTGATTATGACAACATATATAATGAATTAATTAATAAAGCTTTACGAATCAGCGTGTATGTTAAAAAGTTCTAATAAAGAATTGAAAAGAGGTTGCTAGTTTCATCCCCTTATAACAATTCGGGAGGCCTAAAAAATATTAATAAATAACCTTTTTACTAGTATAAAATATCCACCTAATTTCATTTCTTTAACTTGTTCCAAATTTGAGGAAAAAATAAAAATCTAATTTTTATATATATATATATATATATATATATATATATATATATGCCCCATTTTTGGAGGAGCATAATTTCATGAGGAAAGATTATGTAGGAGTATATGTTTATATAAAAAATTCTCCTTAGTTTTCGACAAAGGATCATCCTAAAATTTTTCGCATTTATTAAGAAACCCTGTATAATATATAATATATAAACGGATTTACACTTTTACTTCGCTAGTAAATATTAAACAATAATTTCGATTGCTTTCTCGACCCGTCTGGCAAATCATCTTCTTGAGTTTAATTAATCGATGAGCTGCGCGCCAACTTGGTTTGTCAGATTTTAAACGCAGGAAACACCAACTTTTTCTTAAAATAGATTTTAGATCAATATAGATTTTAATTTTTTAGTGACAATGAATTTCATCCCTCCTCTATCAGATAAAGAATTTATTGCGAAAAATATTACCTCAGTCAGGATTCGAACTTGGAACTCCCTCATTCCGTGTCATGTATTTGATCACCGAGGCATGTGATAATATTTATTGCAATAATCTGTATTTTATGAAATCTATATTGATTTTAAGAAAAGTTGGTGTTTCCTGCGTTTAAATTCTAATAAACTAAGTTGGCGCGCAGCTCATTGATTAATATTGAAATCAAGAAGATGATTTGACGAGTCATAATAAAGCAATCGAAATTATTGATATATAATATGTCTATCTATACAGGGTGTAAAAGAACGGATGTCCTTTTAATGACAGATTCTGTGAAAAATTCTAGGACGAAAAACTCTTTGCAAAGATGTTCAGATATTAATAGTTAAACATATTGGACTATAAATGTTTTCCATTTTAAAACTATTATAGTCTGGACATTTTTGCAAAGTTTTTTGTTTTAAAATTGTTCACAGAATCTGTCATTAAAAGGACATCCGTTCTTTTGGCACACTCTGTATATCCACATCATATGTATATATTATATATTTATACGCACAAAGGTGTGTGTGTGCGTGTGCGTGTGCATGTGCCGTGCGTGCGTGCGTGCGTGCGCGCGCGTACGTGTGTCACAGTATGTCACATATTATATCAAAATTTGCCAAAAGAAGACTACCGCAAAGAAGATAAGTTTATATCTGAAAAGACAGTATTCTCGAATTTAAGCTTGACTTTTTCTATTTTAAAATGGATAAAACATACAGTACAAGAATTACATATAAGTAATGTATTAGCTCAAATCTTTTTGTTTCGGTAAGAATGTTTCTTAGTCTCGCTTGAATCAAAACAAATTTTTTGATCAAAATTCTTCAAAACTTATTATAATTTCTAGCGTAAATATAAATTTTATTAATTAAATATTAATTTTAAATCTCGTTATTAGATTAAATCCTTATTTTTCCACCTAAAAGGAAAACACAATAAGATAATAGTAAGAAATACTTTATGGATTTTATTTGATTTAATCAATTACATTTCTTAATTTTAATTAAACAAAATAATGTCAATCATTTACAACTAATTAATTATTTATAAATATAATTTTTATGTCACACTTTGAATGAATTTTTAAAGAAAAATGTTTTAATAGAGACATCTCACATATTAATCAAACAAAACCTTCAAATAATTAATAAATAATCTTTTCAATAAAAGAAGAATATTTGACAATTGTTAAAATTATGTATAGAAAAAAATAAAAAAAATTAAAAGATTAAAAGGTTAAGAAATGGTTTCTTTATCCTATTTCATATTGTAAAATTTTCAGTTAATGTTATAATATAATTATACAATATTAATGTATAATATAGTAATATTTCATAGTATTACTATATTATACTACACTATATTATACATTAATATACATTGTATTTATGTATATATAAATATATATATATGTAATAAATGTAAAGAATCATATTTAATTAATATTAATTAATTTTTCATATTTAATTACATGTTGATATCAAGTACGTATAATATTATGTAGCATTGTATTTACAATTAGAAAAAAAAAAAAAAATACAACCGGGTAGTCACTGAAGATTGAAAAGATAGCTACTAAAGATTAGAAAAGAAAAGTTTAATGTATGTATATGGTACATTATAATTTACTTTTTTACCCCTCGATATTTCGTTATCTTTCACTTTTCTACTGATTTTTCCATTATTATTGTTGTTGCAGGTGGATATCTGGCAATGTCAAGTCATTTAGAGTATTATAATCCAAGTGCAGGAGGAGGAATGCTTCCCGCGAGTGGAAGTGTGATGCAGGGGATGGAGGATAGTATGCAAAGCTTATCAATACAACCGGGCAGACCGTTGAGTGTGTGCTCTGTGAGTTCTTGCGGTGCCAGTGGACCTACTTCAGTTCATCGCTCGAGTAACGGCCTGTATTCCAATTGCAATGTTACGAATCCTCAAGAGGAGCTCATGGACGATGAGCTTTTGATGTCACTTTCTGTGCGCGAACTCAACAAACGTCTTCATGGTTGTCCACGGGAACAGGTGAGTGAAATTTTTTATTTCCTATTCGATAGCACAAAGATACCCTCAGAACTAATGTTTCAAATTAGAGATCGAAACAAATTAATATTGATAACTTTATAATCTAGAAGTTGTGTAATTCTAGTTCGGTAGTTTGATATAATTCAATTTTTCATATTACACTTAATGAAGTTTTAGGGGAATGAAGGAATAATCTCGGGATCATTATAAAGTAAAAAAATCTGTATGATAATAGATGTAATTTTATTTATGTATGTGCGGCTTATTTTTTATAAAAAACATATTGAAATATCCAGTTCATTGAATTTTCGATATATTGTGAAGCAATTAGAAATTAAAATAATAAAAATACATATTCCTTTCTAAATATAAACATTTTAAAAGTTTTTTGCATGTTAGGAATTAAAACAATTCCTCCAAGTTAACTCGGTATGTTAACTCTAATTTTAATTAAATGTCAAAATTTTCAGATATATTTTACATATATTATATATATATATGGGAGAGATTACCCGCTTGACGCGAAACGTCAAGCGGGTGATCTCTCCTCTCAAAAATTAACGCAATGGAAAAAAATGTTAGAGGTCTCAAAATATTCATATACTTGTGTAGTTTCTAATAAAACGTGGTCTTTTGAAAAATTTAATATGCAACATAGCGCTTGAACTCCGAAAAGTCACGAATGATCTTTGATTGCAATACGAAAACTTGACAAATCTGTTTGAAAAAGACTACTATGAGGTTAATTACGCATCTGAAGAATTATAAAATTCAAAATGGTCACTATACAGTATTAGACACAACCGATACAATAATTATGATAATTATGATTCTTTACATGAGTTTCAAATATGAGATTTGTTAATATCGAAAATTTAATTGATTAATTGATTTAAAATATGTGGATTTCAAGCAAAAGTGGCTGTGTTTTAAGATAAACCAAGTCGGTGCACAGTCTATAAATTGAGAAAAGTATATATTACATTCACATTAATTAACTATACCCAAATCCTAGTCGGGACTGAATAAGGCAATTATATTCTAGTATAATTATGATGCTTTATGTACTGATTTAAAATTCGTCATTTTGAATTTTGAAAATTTGGCAGATTCGTAATCAGCAATTTCGAAAATCTCTTAGAAATAATTGTCAAGTCGATTCGAGTGATTTTCAATTATTTAGACAAGGATCATCTTATGGTCGTTATTAATTTTTAGGAGGAGAGGCCTACTCGATGTGAAACGTCCCATATACAGGGTGTATCTGATCACCCGTCCACCTCAATTTTTTTGAAAACGCGAGACAAGAAGTTGGTGAGAAATGTTAAATTCCAAATCCTATCTGAAGAATTGAATAAAGATATTTTTGTTTCCCGGAACGGATCGGAAGTAGTGGGGTCAACTTTGAAATTTCAAATAGAAACGTATGTCATGTAGGGTGTCGTTGGATAGAGCTTGAAAAAAGAAACATCTTTTATTCGAACGTAATTGCAATATCTCTAATCGTTGAGGAGAAATGATTGGAAAACTGAAAAGTAATAGTGTCGAAATAATAACACAAAGTTTAACATTTAACAGATATTTACAAAGTGTTTACATTTTTTGACCTTAGTACATGTTTGACAATGATTTTACAAGTGTTCAAAATGTCTTCCATCTTGATTCAAATAGAAGCGAATTCTCTCTCTGACGTTATCCGTAGCTCGAAGGACTTCTATGTCGCTCAGCGATTGGCATGCTTCTCGAATATGTTCTTTCATATCCTCTCTTGTTGTCAGATGTTGGTGGTAAACAATGTCTTTTACTCGTCCCCATAAAAAATAATCCATAGGTGTCAAATCAGGAATCGGGCCGGCCAAGCTACAGGATCTCCTTTGCCAATCCATCTTCCAGGAAAACGCCGATGGTACTCCGAGCCACCAAAGAATAATGGGCTGGACAGCTATCCTGTTGCATCCACATGACTGTACGCGTCGTCAGTGGGATATTTTCAGAGAGAGAATTTGATTCTGTTTGAATCAAGACGGAAGACATTTTGAACACTTGTAAAATCATTGTCAAACAACATGTACTAAGGTCAAAAAATGTAAACACCTTGTAAATATCTGTTAAATGTTAAACTTTGTGTTATTATTTCGACACTATTACTTTTCAGTTTTTTCCAATCGTTTCTCCTCAACGATTAGAGATATTGCGATTACGTTCGAATAAAAGATGTTTCTTTTTTCAAGCTCTATCTAACGACACCCTACATGACATACGTTTCTATTTGAAATTTCAAAGTTAACCCCGGTGACCACTACTTTCGGTCAGTTCTGGGGAACGGAAATATCTTTATTTAATTCTTCAGATAGGATTTGGAATTTAACATTTCTCACCAACTTCTTGTTGCCTCGCGTTTTCGAAAAAATTAAAGTGGACGGGTGGTCAGATACACCCTGTATATGGGACGTTTCACATCGAGTAGGCCTCTCCTCCTAAAAATTACCACCAGGTGATATCTACACAGCTGTATGTATTTAGTATACTATATACCGTATATATATATATGTATATTAGGGTGGTTCTTATTTATACTACATCGAAAATTTAAAAAAAAATTTTTTTGTCTCACCCCTTAAAATGGTTCCATTTTAAGGGGTGAGACAAAAAAAATTTTTTTTAAATTTTCGATGTAGTATAAAATAAGAACCACCCTAATGTATATATACATATATATATATATATATATATATATATATATACAGGGTGTCCCATCGCACTTGTGCAAACGCTCGTAAGCAGGTACAGCACAGTAAACTGAACAGAAAAGTCCTGTACCATTTTGCTAAATTCGCAATAATAAGCGAAATATTTAATATTAAAATTAGGCGAATAAGAGCGCGCCGAAGTACAAGGAGGCAAGCGCTTGAGCCGCCGGAGCTATAACACGGCCTAGTGTGTCAGCATTGGCTGCTCGGAGATGTGGCAAGAGACGGCAGCGGTGAGGTACGGGCAGCGGCATGCTGACACACCTTTCCCCTCGCCTAGCGTCCCGCTGTCATAGGTTACCGTGGATCTGTTCTTTTTAACTGCACTGCTGAACTGGTGCAACAAGTTAGAATGAGACAAATGTATATTTTTTTCACTCTAACTTATTGCACCAGTTCAGCAGTGCAGTTAAAAAGAACAGATCCACGGTAACCTATGACAGCGGGACGCTAGGCGAGGGGAAAGGTGTGTCAGCATGCCGCTGCCCGTACCTCACCGCTGCCGTCTCTTGCCTCATCTCCGAGCAGCCAATGCTGACACACTAGGCCGTGTTATAGCTCCGGCGGCTCAAGCGCTTGCCTCCTTGTACTTCGGCGCGCTCTTATTCGCCTAATTTTAATATTAAATATTTCGCTTATTATTGCGAATTTAGCAAAATGGTACAGGACTTTTCTGTTCAGTTTACTGTGCCGTACCTGCTTACGAGCGTTTGCACAAGTGCGATGGGACACCCTGTATATATATATATATACAGGGTGTCTGAAACATTTTGGAAAAGCCGAAGAGTGCAGATAGAATAGGCCAAAATAGAAGGATTGTCACGTATTATTTTGTAATTTTTGCAATATTTATTTCGTAATTAATTATAACGTACAAGCCAATAAGTGCACGGGAAACCGGTAGGCGGGACTCTATAGAGATGTCATATGAAAGATGGGTGTCGATGTAAAAGAAAAATGGTTTACTTCTTAGCAACGAGTAACAACTGTATAACAACTGATTTTGAGAGGCGGAGTTACGAGCGCCGTATGACAGCGCCGTGACTTTATGACGTGAAATTATCACGTGGCGAATAAATGAGCAGGCGCTATCATTTCCTCACCACCTTGTGGTAGATAGCATGGTGCGTTTTTTTTATAGTGGTATCCCCAGTAGGCCTAATCCACTCTCATTATTTAAAATTGTTCAAAGTGCCGTCCTCTCTCTCGTAGACAGAGTTCGGCCCTTCGAATATCGCGCGTAGCGTTATACGCCATTTCTGGCGTAATGGTATCGAAGGCCGCAACAATAGCTTCACGTACCTCGTTTTCTCTACGCCGGTGTTCTACCAGATTTTTTATATGCCCCCCACACAAAAAATCTAAGATGTTTAAGTCTGGTGACCGATGCCGGCCAGGTGATCGGACCGCCACGGCTCATACACCTACCTGGATAATGCGCGTCTAGAAAATCGCGTACCTGTCGGCAGAAGTGTGCAGGAGTTCCGTCGTGCTGGAAAATCAGCTGTGTCTGCATATGAAGAAGCACATCGGCGAGAAGCACTGGCAACTCGTTGCTTATAAAATCCGCGTATATTTCGCCATTCAAACGCGGCGGGAGAAGATACGGACCGATAGTACACGCACACGCTGATAATGGTACGGGTGCAAAGCGTTCACACGTAAAGTGCAATGCACCGCGTACCGCGAGAGTTCCAGGTCGCGCGCTGCGCGACGCACGCTCGTCCCCGGGTCTTCCTCGAATCTGTCGAGGATCCTCTCCTCGTCTCGAACACACTAGATAACGCACTAATAACGCAATAGACCACCAGCTGGTCCACGGTTGTGCACCAAACACCCACTTTCATGTAACTTTTGCACTGCACTTAAGATAACACGTCCCGATATCGGATATCGAACACGGATATCGTGCACGTGCGAGGAATCGATCCGCGTAAATACGAGCTGCGAGATGCGCAGCGGGATACACGCAGCGGATGAAAAAGGAGATAGCGATCATAGACAAAAGATGATCGCTTATGATCGCTGTTTGTCTGATCCGACGGACACGACGTCTGCAGTCGCGTGAAATATTTGCATGCGCGTGGTGCTCATTTGCAACAAAAATGAGATTTACTCCACAGAAGTACACGGACACGATAATTGTCTTTGGGCTAGCGGGCGAAAATGCGCATCTCGCAGCTCGTATTTACGCGGATCGATTCCTCGCACGTGCACGATATCCGTCGGGACGTGTTATCTTAAGTGCAGTGCAAAAGTTACATGAAAGTGGGTGTTTGGTGCACAACCGTGGACCAGCTGGTGGTCTATTGCGTTATTAGTGCGTTATCTAGTGTGTTCGAGACGAGGAGAGGATCCTCGACAGATTCGAGGAAGACCCGGGGACGAGCGTGCGTCGCGCAGCGCGCGACCTGGAACTCTCGCGGTACGCGGTGCATTGCACTTTACGTGTGAACGCTTTGCACCCGTACCATTATCAGCGTGTGCGTGTACTATCGGTCCGTATCTTCTCCCGCCGCGTTTGAATGGCGAAATATACGCGGATTTTATAAGCAACGAGTTGCCAGTGCTTCTCGCCGATGTGCTTCTTCATATGCAGACACAGCTGATTTTCCAGCACGACGGAACTCCTGCACACTTCTGCCGACAGGTACGCGATTTTCTAGACGCGCATTATCCAGGTAGGTGTATGAGCCGTGGCGGTCCGATCACCTGGCCGGCATCGGTCACCAGACTTAAACATCTTAGATTTTTTGTGTGGGGGGCATATAAAAAATCTGGTAGAACACCGGCGTAGAGAAAACGAGGTATGTGAAGCTATTGTTGCGGCCTTCGATACCATTACGCCAGAAATGGCGTATAACGCTACACTCGATATTCGAAGGGCCGAACTCTGTCTACGAGAGAGAGGACGGCACTTTGAACAATTTTAAATAATGACAGTGGATTAGGCCTACTGGGGATACCACTATAAAAAAAACGCACCATGCTATCTACCACAAGGTGGTGAGGAAATGATAGCGCCTGCTCATTTATTCGCCACGTGATAATTTCACGTCATAAAGTCACGGCGCTGTCATACGGCGCTCGTAACTCCGCCTCTCAAAATCAGTTGTTATACAGTTGTTACTCGTTGCTAAGAAGTAAGCCATTTTTCTTTTACATCGACACCCATCTTTCATATGACATCTCTATAGAATCCCGCCTACCGGTTTCCCGTGCACTTATTGGCTTGTACGTTATAATTAATTACGAAATAAATATTGCAAAAATTACAAAATAATACGTGACAATCCTTCTATTTTGACCTATTCTATCTGCACTCTTCGGCTTTTCCAAAATGTTTCAGACACCCTGATATATACAGGGTGTCCCATCGCACTTGTGCAAACGCTCGTGAGCAGGTACGGCAAAGTAAACTGAACAGAAAAGTCCTGTACCATTTTGCTAAATTTGCAATAATAAGCGAAATATTTAATATTAAAATTAGGCGAATAAGAGCGCGCCGAAGTACAAGGAGGCAAGCGCTTGAGCCGCCGGAGCTATAGCACGGCCTAGTGTGTCAGCATTGGCTGTCCGGAGATGTGGCAAGAGACGGCAGCGGCGAGGTACGGGCAGCGGCATGCTGACACACCTTTCCCCTCGTCTAGCGTCCCGCTGTCCTAGGTTACCGCACCGTGGATCTGTTCTTTTTAACTGCACTGCTGAACTAGTGTTAGAGTAGGAAGTTAGAGTGAAAATAAGTTAGAGTGAAAAAATATACATTTGTCTCATTCTAACTTGTTACACCAGTTCAACAGTGCAGCTGAAAAGAACAGATCCCGTGTCAAGACTCAATTGCCGATATTATAATAAACTGCCGATATTATATTGAAATAATAAGCGTAAATAAAAATAATTTTGCATAAAATATGTTATTTCAATATGTGAAGTAACGATTACAACCTGTATTCGTTGTGTTCTGCTTGAAATAGTTTCAGTCTCTCTGTTTAAGTTGGCATGACGCATTTTTTTAGATTAATTTTATTTTTTTTAATACAAGTGCAGAACTCTTTAATTTTTATCAGGAACTGTAGACCTATTAAAAGTGTTGTTAGAATTCTATTATTCTTAATGTTATTTTTTGAATTTTTATTTTCCTGAAATTCGTCATGCCAACTTAAACAGAGAGACTGAAACTATTTCAAGCAAAACACAACGAATACAGGTTGTAATCGTTACCTCACATATTGAAATAACATTTTTTATGCAAAATTATTTTTATTTACGTTTATTATTTCAATATAATATCGGCAGTTTATTATAATATCGGCAATTGAGTCTTGACACGGGATCTGTTCTTTTCAGCTGCACTGCTGAACTGGTGCAACAAGTTAGAATGAGACAAATGTATATTTTTTTCACTCTAACTTATTGCACCAGTTCAGCAGTGCAGTTAAAAAGAACAGATCCACGGTGTGGTAACCTAGGACAGCGGGACGCTAGACGAGGGGAAAGGCATGCCGCTGCCCGTACCTCGTCGCTGCCGTCTCTTGCCACATCTCCGGGCAGCCAATGCTGACACACTAGGCCGTGCTATAGCTCAGGCGGCTCAAGCGCTTGCCTCCTTGTACTTCGGCGCGCTCTTATTCGCCTAATTTTAATATTACATATTTCGCTTATTATTGCGAATTTAGCAAAATGGTACAGGACTTTTCTGTTCAGTTTACTGTGCCGTACCTGCTCACGAGCGTTTGCACAAGTGCGATGGGACACCCTGTATATATATAGATATATATACACACATTAGGGTAGTTCTTATTTTATACTACATCGAAAATTAAAAAAAAATTTATATATATATATACATATATACATATGTGTGTGTGTGTGTGTTTAGAGAAAAATGTATTAACAACACTACCTAACAGCTATGTAATTGAAAACTTTGTTAATTTTGTTAACTTTGTTAATTTAATAACAATATTAAAGTAAAATAGACATTCTTGTTTTAATAAAATGTTATTTGTTTTTATTGTTATTGAATCAATGACATTATTTTTAATAAATTTTAATTTAATTAATATTGTTAGTAAATTAACAAAATTTTTAATAATATGAAATGCTGTTAATACATAATTTTTTCCTCATATAGACAAATGTTTTAATTATAAGTTTTTCAAGTTTTAATGTACTTTATAAATATAAATTTAAAAAAAATGTTATTTTGCATGTCTTAATTTTTTCTGTTAGTAATTTTTGGGAATCTCAATTTTTTCGGAAAAAAATTAAGAAGCGTTTAATTTGTACAATTCATTGATATTAATTTTGTTTTTTTTTTCAAAATTATATTTTTGAGAAATGAATTTATAACTTAAATATTATATACATTTTTTAAATCAGCGTTTCTTTATATGTGTGCGAACTGCAATTAAATTTCAATTATGTAATATAATATTTGTCGATAGTTTTATCACATTTTATACAATTTGTGTGTGTGTGTGTGTGCGTGCGTGCGTGCGTGCGTGCGTGTGTGTGTGTGTGTGTGTGTGTGTGTGTGTGTGTGATATACGATATATTATGCAACGTTATAATGAATTATTTATTTGTAAGATAATAATATATCAAAACTCTCTTTCGCCGGTGAATATTAATAAACGGAATTCAAATTTTTCTTTCGACCTGTCTGATTAATTTTATTCTTAACTATTAACACTACGTTTCGACCGATAATAATATTTATATAACAATATATGCGTATTTTTATTAAAAATTTTTAATACATATTATATATTGTCAACTAAAAATTTGAGACTATTAATTGAAAATGTCTACTTTGAAGCGAAATCAAATTTACACACACACGCACACAAGCATGCACGCACACACACACACACAGGGGGTGTGATAATAAGTGCAACACATAAAGAATAGGTAGGGAGTGTTAATTGAATAGAAAAGTGCCATCATCATATATCGTTTTATGATTATTGCAATAAATAATGAGTTTTAATAAATAATAATTTGTTAATTAATAAATATCTGCAAATTAGTGTACGTTCACGATTTGAGAAGAAGAGTGAGAAGAATCGACTCAGCATTTATGGTATGGTTGCTACGTAGCGAGGCTTCTGAGAGCAGTACCGTAAATAAATAAATACGGTTATATATATGAATCACGCGTGCTATTGGCTGCGTTCAGCAGCAGAGCAGATCAGTGAGCGATCAGTGATTATTGGTCCTTTCTGTTAGATCCCGAAATTTAGACCAATTATGTTGACGCATTAAAAAGAATTACTCAACTGTTGAGTCTGCTGAACGCACCCATTGTTGTTAGACTTTAAGACGTACCCAAGGAGTACACATTGCAGTAGAAATGACATCATTTTGACATGTTGACCAAAACATGATGTATTGTAAATTTGATCAATATGATGTCAAAGTGACACAATTTTGATTACGATGTGTCCCTTGGCTACATATAGATACAAGTCATGACTGTATATATCATACACATGACTTATTTGTTCATTTTAATTAATTAATTAATACAATTAATTAATTAATTGTAATTAAAATATTGTATGTTTATAAGTTAATTATGTACATATGACTTATGTCTTAATTAACTGTATAACAATTAAAACACATATATGCATATTATCTCGTAATTGTATTATAACATATTTTATATTTATTATATTTATTTTATATTTATTAAACATGTAATAGGAGTACAGGATATTCCTGAGTATAATAAGATTGCAACATAAATAAACAAAAGTGCATGACTTTTTTTATAAAATAGTTCTTTAAGTATACATAAGTATTGGTGTAACCAATAATAAGGGTGCGTTTCGATTTATTTCATTTCATCATATAACATTTTCAATTAATTATATAATAAATAAAGTCTCAAACTTTCAACTGGCAATATAATGTCATGTGCATGCAAGTATAATATTAATCCTTCGCATACTACCGACACACAAACAGGTGATTCTTGTGACTAACACTTATGATTGTCATACTTTAAAACTTTAAAAAGCTTTATAAAAAATTGACGTGCATGCTTTTATCACTTAACTTTTCATGAACTTTCATGTTACAATCTATTACCTTCGAATTTCGGGTTACCTTGTATATTAACTGAGAGGGTTTCCGGATGGATGCTCCGTGCATGTTGGGCACTTTGCCGACGTTTCGCAACATTGCAGCTTGCATCATCAGGGCTAGGAGCTCCGATTCTGAGCTCTCTTCGGTTGCGGTAGTCCTTATATACCTCCGTTGTTCCTGGTGGGGAAAGGGGGGGGTTAATTTGGTCAGCCAATCAGAATGTTTTAATTGATCGGCCGGTCAATTAAAAAACCGGAGGACGGTATGCCAAATAGGATTTCCTTGAAGACCTTTGTCACGGTTGAGGTTGTCAGGATGTTTCAAAATTTCCAGAACTTCACGATATTTTCTGGCGAAATAGCTTTGTGAAGGGACCAGTATGGTAGATTTATCGTACTGCACGGAATGTCTCCATCCAGTGTTCAGCTAAGGCTGATTGAGAAAATTGGCTGTATTTGGCACACCGCTGGTGTTCCTTGATCCGTGTACTGATCTTCCTCTCGGTTTCTCCTATGTATACTTTTCCGCAGGCGCAAGGTATTTTGTACACACCTGGTGTTTCAGGCGTAGTCTTTGATCCTTGGGATTTGAGAATAATTGAGAAATCTTCGTTTGGGGTTTAAAGATCACTCTAATGTTATGTTTACTCAAAATTCTGCCTATGCGCTCCGTCGTACCTTGAAGATACGGAAGGACAGTCGTCTTTTTCTTTTCTCTCTCTTCATCTAGTGTTTCGGTGTCGATGAGACTACAGATTTTGTTCTTCAATCTCTTGGTTGTCTGATTGATGCTCTTGCTGTTGTACCCATTCTTAGTCAAGGCCTGATTAAGATGTTTTAATTCTTCATCCAGGGAAGTTGGCTCAGAGATTGTGAGAGCTCTGTATATCAACAAACTGATAACCGAATTTTTTTGCGAAGGATGGTGATGGAAGGTTGCGTGAAGATACCGGTCAGTGTGGACTGGTTTTCGGTAAACCTGATGGCCTAAGGTGTCTTCGTTTCTTCGAACCAACACATCTAGAAAAAGGAGTTGGTTCTTTTGTTCTACCTCCATTGTAAACTTAATGTTCGGGTGTTGGGAGTTGAGAAAGGCGAGAAAGAGTGGAAGAGTTTTTCTGCCGTGGCTCCATATAACAAATGTGTCACCCACATATCGGAACCACGTGGAGGGTTTAAGGGGTGCGTTTTTCAGGATTTCGTTTTCGAAATGTTCCATGAAGATGTTCGCAATGATAGAGGAAATAGGGGATCCCATTGCTGATCCAGAAGTTTGTTCAAAGAATTCTCCTTGAAACTGGATGTAGATCGAAGTTAGGCAATGTTCTATTAATGGAAAGAGGTTGGCAGGGAGTCTATCGGACTTTTTAATAATGTCCAATGTATCCTGGACTGGGACATTTGTGAACAATGAAACCACATCAAAACTTATTAGGATGTCATTGGGTTTTGTTTTGATTTTTGCAATTTTACTCACAAAATCGATAGAGTTCTTGATGTGAGAATCATTGAGACCAGTGAGTTCTTGGAGAGGTTTAGTGAGGTAGCGGGCTAATTGGTAGGTGGGTCCACCAATATTGCTTACAATGGGTCGTAGGGGCACTGATTCTTTATGAATCTTGGGAAGACAGTAGAGTTTGGGAGCCGAGGATTCCCGGGGGATTAGGTATTTAAAAGTTTCAGGAGGGAGACCTGCAATCTTGAGAAGAGAGGATGTTTTTTTCTCTATGGTGGAGGTTGGGTTGCGTTTAAGTTTTTTATAAACGTTGCAATCCGAGAGCATAGAATTGACCTTATTACAGTAGTCTTCCTTGTCCATTACCACTGTGGCATTTCTTTTATCCGCCGGCAGAATTAGAATGTTATTATTCTGTCTCAAATTTCGGAGTGCCAAGCGTTCTTCTCTGCTGATGTTTTGACTGGGAAGTTTTGCGGAGGATGTTGACTGACCGTTGTCTAATGTTGTTGCTTGCTTAGGGTGGGAGGTGGAAGATAGCCGTTTCAATTTGACTGATAATTTCTTCCGTAAGAATACTAGTGGGAGTAACCGCGAAATTGTGTCCTTTTGAAAGTACAGAAACTTTGGATGGGGACAAGACCTGACTGAAGGTTCTTGACTGTGTGTGTTGGAGACGGGGTTTCAACCTGTGGAATGATTTTATTTATATTTTTATTTTATTTATATTTATATTTTCTTTCTGTTTTTGTTTTCTCGCCTCAGCAGAGCGGACAGCTTGTTCGTATGTATACGATCAAGTGTTTGCCACAGCTCCGGCTTCAGTGAGTCAAAAAGAAAAAAGTGTAACCTAAAAAGTTTTTGGGAGGTCTCGGCTATGCTTTTCTTAGTTGCCGAGATTCTTTCCTTGACTAACCGTAAAGATGCTTGTCGAATGACTTTTGCCTGGCTGCAGGTTGGCAAAGGTGCGTGTTGGACACTTTGCCGACGCTTCGCAAACATTGCAGCTTGCATCATCAGGGCTAAGAGCAAGGATGCAAGCTGCAATTGACCGGCCGATCAATTAAAACATTCTGCAAGCTGCAATGTTTGCGAAACGTCGGCAAAGTGTCCAACACGCACTTGGCATCCATCCGAAAACCCTCTCGGTTAACGATATCAATGGCCACGAAAGCCATAAAACTAGATTACCTTGTATATTTTAAAACTGACACATTACTATTTTCAAAACCTTGCAAATCAATTTAATAAAACGTTTGTGTAAAAATGTGGATCGTCCCAATTGTGCACATTAGCGATAGACGCTATATTATAAATATAGTGACAATAGATAGGTCTATTAGATTAGAACTAGATTAAGATCCACTAATATAAAGATTATCATAAACGTTTCGCATGTGTTTTCAACTTTCCACGCAAAACGAGATCTATTTCTCATGCTTTCGGAGCGAAACTGCTTTCATCATCGCACATATGTTTACATGAGTTTTATGAATTTTCTACTGTGTTCAATTGTCACTGTGTCCGATTGGCAATGTATTTGATTCGAATTCATCCGATTTATATCCGATTGGTACAATTGAGACTTATTCTAAAAATATGATTAATTAAATTAAAAAATAAATTATAAAAATATTGAATTAAAATATACTTAGCATTTAATTAATTGTTGGAATAATCTTAGTCCGGGTGTGCCAAGTACTTTTGTGTGTCAAAAATTATTATTACATAACAAATCAATATTATTTGGTGCAATAAATTTCTTAAATACAAACAACGTTTTATTCTTAATTAGAAATTCTTAATCTTTTTATATTATTACTTTTGTACAAAACAACTAAAAGAATATTATTTTATTAAGTAATTTTGTTTGTAATTTATTAATATTATTATTTTTTATATATGATTCTCTTTTTAATTAAAATAATATTGTTTTTTTAACAAATCATTTTTTATAACAAGTGCGTATAGTTTGGTATAGTTTTCTTTATTTATCTTTTTTAAAAAGGTAAGTTTTAATATTTTTTACAATATACTTTTTTTCGTCAACCATTCTTACATTTAATCATGTTTTTTACTTTAGTTAGTTAGTTAGTTTAAGTAATCTAGCTACAAATTTATTTATCTTTTCTAACACAAAAGGCTTTTTTTTTTATTCCTAAGAATATTACAATCTGTCCAGTTTAAGGACATTCAGCAATAGATTTGTTTATTTGATAAGTGAGGCTTGCTCAGGATGAGTTCATCAACTCAACCTGATTAATATACGATCCCTGTCTCATCAGACAGTGAGTAGATCTTGTGGAAGTTTCTTTTTTAGTCTTCGAAGTGCAGGTTTGTCTGTCATGAGACAGTTTATGATCTTGTTTTGAGCACAATTTCTTCTTTTACTGAGGATATGTTTAAATCTTGATGCAGTATGTTATTGGGAACAAACCAGGGTACATTCGTGACAATCCTTAGCATTTTGGACTGAAATCTTTGGATTATTTCGATGTTTGGCATAGATGCAGTGCCTCACAGTTGGATTCCATATGTCCATTGATTTGAGTATGGCTTTATAGAGTAGGAGTTTGTTCCCTATGCTTAGTTGTGATTTGTGTCCCATCAGTCAGTACATTTTTCGCAGTTGTAAGCCTAGCTGCTTCCTTTTTGTAAAAATGTGTATCTTCCAGGTGAGCCTCCTATCTAGGTGCAATCCCAGATACTTCACGTGGTCTGCATGCGGTATTTTAACGTTGTTCAGTGTGATGTCTGGGCAATTCCCCTGTCTGTTCGTGAAGGTGACATGTGTAGATTTGGCTTCACTGGCCTTAATTCTCCAATTTTTCATCCAGAAAGATAGTTTGTCAAAGTTATTCTGCAATTTGGATGTGGCAATGACAAGATCGCTATGTGAAGCTAGGATTGCCGTGTCGTCAGCAAAGGTCCCAGTTATGACTGAGCTACTCACAGGCAAATCAGCTGTGTAGTAGATATAGGATTGGTTCCAGCACACTACCCTGTGGTACGCCTTAATCGGATGGAGGTTTGTTACTGCTTCTTCGTATCTGACAAGAAAGAAACGATCTTCCAAATAAGATTTTAGAATTCTATGGTAGACGGGAAGTTTTTGACTGATTTTATAAAGGAAACCCTTGTGCTATACTCGATCAAAGGCCTGTGATATGTCTAGGAAAGCCGCCGAACAGAACTGCTTCCTTTCTGGGACTGGTGGATTTTGTAGGTCAGCCTGTGAACTTGTTCTATAGTTTCATGTTTGTACCTGAAACCAAATTGATGGTCGGGAATTAATTTGTTTACTGCAATATCCGGAAGCATCCTAGACAGCAACAGTGATTCAAACATCTTGGCAGTTATCGGAAGTAGACTAATGGGTCTATAAGATTTAGGGTCTTTCGCTGTTTTGTTCGGTTTTGGTATCATCATAACCTGTGCGACTTTCCATTGGGGGGGGGGGGGGGGGGGGGGGGGGATGAATTCTAGTCTGATGATTGCGTTAAAAAGTTGTGTGAGATAGATGATGCCATTCGCCGGTAGTTTTTTAAGTATTTTGCCTGTGACAAGGTCAAAACCGAGCCTTTTTTTTGTTCAACTTTTTGATTGTCGCAGCAATTTCTTGATCTTTTGAATTTTTGTAACTATTCTGTAGGTAGTGTTGGGACTCTTTGTTTGATTTAGGACCCTCTTCCAGATGTTCAGCTAACCCTTCGTATGGATGAGGGGGTGAACACTGTAGGTGATTGCAAAAAGTGTCAGCCTTTCTCCTGCAGCCTCCTAGTCCAGCTCCGTCTTCTCGACGTAGTGAGGGGAGAGGTTGTTTTTTAGTTTTTTTTGCAGTTTTCCATAGAGAATAACCACCAGTGCAGATGGGTCAAGTTGTTTCAGGTAATTTGAAACACCGAGGTTTTTTAGCTTCGAGGATAGATGTTTGATTCTTTATGGCACGATTTAATAGATTTTTCAGACGGAGACATTTAGTAGATTGCCCAGTTTCACAGCCGCCTTTTTTTCGCAATCTTTCCAGGATAGATTTGGAGAATCTTTTAATTTGGATTCTTTAGTAGGGAGCATTGGGGTTGATTCCCAGGAGGTAGTTTCTGCGGAATTAAAAGTGTTCCACAGTGCCTATGTGTGTTTCTTCAGATTTTAGTGGATCTTGATGCAGAGAGAGATGTCCAAAAAGGAAAACGTTCCCAGTCAGTCATGTTGTTGCTGAGCGTGCATTTTTTTGTCTCATTTTGATTTCACCAGCCAAAGTGATTAAGACAGGGGTATTGGCCTGAAGATAATTCATAGCAGTGATCACATTCTGTATAATTTTCAGAGAGCTTAGTTATACAGAAATCTAAGAGGGGACTTAGATCTGTCTGTTGGCCAGTAGGTTGATTATCCTGATATCGACCTTTAAGTCCAAGATTTCATGGCAGTGGGCCATCGCAATTGGGCCTTTAGGAAGTGTGAGACGTGAGCCCCAATGCGTGTTTATGTTATACGCCCCGGCGATGAATCTAATGCTAAGGGATTGAAGAATTTAATGAAGTCTCTTTTGATTGTGTTGTTTTGTGTTGTGTATACACATCGAGATCAAAATAGGGCCGACCTCTTCGATCACGTTAGTAACTTGAATCTTCAAGCATATGGGGGCAAACTAGTGATGCTTAATCCCTCTTTGTTTTGATCAGAATGGTCAAAATGTCATGGGCCTTTCCGTCGGGGGTGATTTGTGAGGTAAACTTCTTGTAAAGTAGGGAATATTGAGGAAACTTTTACCTGTAATGTGGGTTTCAGATATTAGCATAACGTCGATATTGTATGATTGAGGAATATCTTTATTTCCTCAATATGGTGTGACAGCCTATTTTACATACGGCGTTTCTAAAGTGTTGAATTTTAAATAATTTTGAAAGGCTTTTTAACCACCTTTCTAAAATTGTTCAAAGCAACATTATCTATAATTTCTTTCAGTTTTGAAAAAGAAGCTTATGATCATAGTCCATTTTCTCTTAAAATTAAACAGGTTTGTTATGTTAAACTAATAACTGTAAGTTAGCATAATATATCTATTTATTTTTAAACCATGAAAAATATTGAATAGAATATGAATTGACTTTAAGTAGTGTGTTAAACTAAAATATTTTTAAATTTCATATATGTAGTCTCACCCTTTGGCCACAAAGTATGCATTAAAAAGAATGTGACTCTTTAACAGAATGTCACTGTTGTATTTGCTTTGCCTAATGTATTTATTATCGAATTATGCACCATGTGCATGTTCTTATTCCTTTCTTTCATATATGAACTCAAATTAGTTTTTGATGCTTGTACACACATGTGTGTCAGTCAACCTATTATACCTTATGTATATTCGAATAAAATGTAGAAACTAAAAGAATATATAAATATAATAAGGTCGTACGCGAGAAGAATTTTGGAATTTTAATAAGTTAGTTTATATCAAAATTATATTGATCGAAGATAATCAAAACAAATTAGAATCTAATTTGCTATAAATTATAGTTTTATAAAAACAAAAAGGAAATTCCGAGATGCCGATGAGTGTGTGGTTAACATTATCTACTTGGCTTTTGAATCCTTCCACGGTGTGTCGCCGGTACATGAATGTTCAATGAAAAGGCATTAATTGGACAAGCAACCAGGCAATGTGGATACAACTTTTCACAAATATTGAATCTTCTTGATCTCAATATCAATCAATGTTGCGCGCCGACTTGTCGTGACTTTTAAACGGAACAACTTAAAAATCAATATAGATTTTAATTTTTAAGCTAATGAATCCCACCCATCTCTTCTCTATCAGATGAAATTTCTATTGTGAAAAATATTACCTTAGCCAGATTCGAACCTGGAACTCCTCATTCCGGGTGTCATATGTGACTGACCACCGAAATGTGATAATATTTATCGCAATAACAGGTAAACTTTTAGTGAAAAACGCGTCTTCCCAAACTCGATAGAGCACCATCATTTCAAGTCATGGTGTGGTAAACCCAAGAATAAACTTTTCTTCTTCTTATGTTCAGTAAATGACAAAACAGTGATGATACTTTCTATTTATATGTTGTCTATGTTCAAAAATTCAAATTTTTACTATTATTAAGTTTGCCCAACGTATTACAAAGTTTTTACAATAACAAAATTTTTATGTACTATATTTTTATATATTGACCGGGGACAATGTCTTCTATGTTTTTAATGAAAAACTATAGAAGTGAGATAGTAATTAGCATTAAGAGTATTTTTAGAAGTTATTTTGAATAACCAACAGAATGGATATATGATATTGTAAGCCAAAATTGTTATTTTAAATTTTCCTTATTTATGATCTCAGTAAAATTGTTTTTGTCCGTTTAACCTGTTATTGATGGTTAAAAATAAATTTAACGAATAAGTTATTATCTAACAATAGCTTAATAAAATTGGGGTTTTTAAAAATAAAATTTTGGGTGTGACAATAAGAAAAACTCTGTTAATCATACCTATGATTTCAGCTCTCTCTTTTTGAGAGAGGAGGAAAATAAGATACTCTAAAAATACATAGTTTGATAACAACTCACCTCCTAGAGTGAGTCTTTTCATTATTAATTATTAAAAGTTAAATTTATTTTCTTCTTGATTGGTGAGTTGTTCTGGGATGAAATGAATTAAATATAGTTAAGACAGTTATTAATTAAATCCGATGATCTGTCAGTACAAAAACTTAAAGAATCAAACTAAAATATTAATTACGGAAAAATCTTCTCTTCTCTTCGCCAGTGAATAACTAAAAGGGGGTAATTTATTTTACATAATAAATATAGATTTATTTGCTGTCACGAGTATTCAACGTGTTTTCTGTTGTACAGATTTTATATTATAAGGACTCAACATTTTTGACACGGTTTTTGTTAATGCTGTTTGAAATTGTACTGTTTCACTTGAAAAGGACCAGAACCAATGATCGAAAGTCCTTTAAATAAAAGATATTACACACAGGTTGCTGTTAATAAATTACTATACCTCTCTTTTGAACTGTGTCATTATTAACTGTTGTTTTGACAACAGTCATTGTTTTCACACGCACCACATGTTTTCCATATTACAAAGCACCAGATTGTTTAATTTTTCTTAATAAACTTGTTACTGCGAAACGTGTATCATTCTCTCCGTTGGAATAAATTTTACACCGTTTTTGAATTGTTCTCGAAACGGCACCGTCGTTGTGTTGGCTATTTAGTTATACGCTTTTAATTTACTTCGACAAAAATCAGTTTCTTCAATTTATATTGTACAGACAGATATAATCGCAGAAGTCACTTCAATCAATGATTTTCCTATTATCAGCATAAGTTTGAATCCCCTACCCAAGATTCAACAGAACACCGAGCTGAACTTAAGGGTGGCTCAAAGCCACGAAACGTTTTTACTTATATAGTCTTGACACTAATAAATTTTATAATTTAGACACGCACTGAAAACCGCATTTTTCATTGTCTTTAACTTCATTTAAATTGTTAGCTCAGTCTTGTGTCATCTAACTGATAAGATAAACTATAACACCATTTAAATATAAATTTCTAAATAGGGTTAAAACAACGCAAGAAAATATTATATGTCATTTGCTACATGTCTCTTAAATTTTTACCTATTCTTATGGTATGCAAAACGCATCAAATTTGGTGAATTTTCATATGCTTTTTGTTAAATGTAATTATACATATATGTGTAATAACAAAAACTGCAACATTATGTGTAGTAAGGTAGGGTAGAGCAAATCTCATTTTTATTGTAACACATTTTTCAAGTTTGCAATCAGAGAATATATGACACAAAATCACAAAATAATCATGTCAATGTGCAAATATATAATTTATATATGCATATCAATACATACACATGTGTGTGTGTGTGTGTGTGTGTGTGTGTGTGTGTGTGTGTGTGTGTGTGTGTGTGTGTGTGTGTGTGTGTGTGTGTACTAAAAATGCAAAACAATCAAGAAGATAAGCTTCCTGTTTAGTTTCCTGAAGTTAAAGTTGAAATAGGAGAATTTGTTCTAAATGATTTGTTTTGAAATCGAATTTTGCAAGAAAATGATTTTAATTTATTAACTAGATATAAAAGAACTGATCAGTCTTCTCGTTTATTTTTCAAAAATTTTTAATTTAATAAATAATGAAAGACCAAAAACGAGTAAGATAATAAACAAATTATAATAGAATATAAATATCAACATTTCATTTGATCAACCCGCTCGATCAGTTTATTAACCCTTTCGCTTCGAGCGTTGATATATCCGCAATCCGCGCGACTTTGTAATACGAGCGCCGATATATCCGACATCCGCGCGACGATTTGTGGGGCGAGCGCCGATATATCCGGACACCGCGCGACGGATTTGTGCGCGTGTATTTGAAAGTGCCGGATTTGAATGGCATCATGGATTAAAGAAGAGGAGGGACGGGAGTCTAAAGTGTATACATGGTGGTTGTGAATGAGTTTTCTTTTGCAACTTGTTTCGCCGCAACCGATGATTCCCAGAGATCCCATACAAGACGCAATGCAGTTCTGGATATCTTCGGACACATTCGTTACAAAGTCGAAGGTTACCCACAGAAAGAGACAGCACTATGCATTCCCCACCGCAAATTTCCAGCCCTTTACTTCATAGACTCCATCCATATCTTTTTAGATCCATGTCCTAACTATATGACGCACAAGTACCATACATGGTATACAAGTACCATACATTACATTATTAATTATATATTAAGCATTAATCTCCAAAAGTCTTGTAAATATGTAAAACACATGTAAAAATATGTCAACTGTAATTGGTCTAATGTTTTGTAGAATAACTATACTTTTGTATAAGTCTTTGCATATTAAAAATGAACTATACGTGTTATATTAGAGCAAACAAAGATGTTTTATTAAGTTATCAGTTGTTACTTTTCAGACTTTAGAAAAATCAGCCAAAAACCACGCGCACTGTGCACATTTCTGGCGCGCGCTCGTTCAGTGACGGCACTTCGGCGGACTGATGAAGCGAAAGGGTTAATAATATTCGCGCACGTTTCGGCCACAGGTTTGTATCCTTCTTCTCAAGTGAAGGAAATTTCGGCGATGGTGGGGGTAAGTGCGCAGAATAGTTGACGCACGCAGCGTCCTGACGCGTATTGACATTGCATCCAAAAACTATGTCAATCACGCAGTTAAATACAAATTTAACAATAAAATGTAGTTATGAAATTTAAGTAACAACACACACCATAGTTATGAAGATCTTCTATCATACGTGCGTCATACACCGACATCCCGGCAGGATAAGAGCAAACGACGTTGCTAGATGGCAGACTCATTACAACAGGTTAACGTTTCATCGGTGGGTTAGATATACGAACGAAATAAT
>CABEGB010001239.1:0-96440 GCA_901521435.1 Crematogaster levior | reverse complement strand
CATGTTCTTTTCCGAGTCATTAACAAATTAGTACTCTGGAATTACAAAAACAACTATTTTTCATTGTCCAGGCTTGTATAAATTTCAAATCAAACTTCAATAAACGACTTTTATATTTTGTGCACTAAGAATAACATATCACTTATGTACTTTCACTTAGAGTCAAATTTTAATCAATTTTACTTATACAGGTGTTTGATAATTCGAACGTCAACCGTAAAATGCAAGTAGAGTAGGTTAAACTGAGTAGAAAAGTCCTGTATCATTTTGCGATTTTCGTAATAATTAATGAGATATTAATTAAAGAAGATCGACCAATACGCGCGAATCTAAGCGCGCGGCGAGAAGAGACAACCCACGATTATTGTGTAGCGTTTGAGTGCGCGGGGAGAAGGAACAGCCTACCGAGAGGAGAGAAAGAGAGAGAGAGAGAGATGCAAAACAATGCGAGAGAAAGAGAGAGAGAGAGATGCAAAACAATGCGAGAGAACAATTCGGGGCGGTCGCCGCGGTATCAAGAGACACGGTAGTGTCTTGTGCTAAGTCCGCGTAAGCAACAAGACGCTCCCGTGTATCTTTACGCGAAACGGTCAGTTGAGAGCACTCAATATTTCGAGTTTTCATATACCCGCTCCACGGATCGACTTCTAAGTAGTCTTAATCGATAGAGCGGGGTCGATTTGTATAAGAAAAGTGTTTTTATTTTTGGGCTACATGCTCTACAAATCGAGCTATTACGACGCAAAGTCCAAATGTGAAAAATATCATTTAAGAAACGTCGTCTTCTCCGTCGTCGACCGTAAAAACGTACTGTTGAGGCATTCGACACAAGATCGCGCTAGTGATGCTCTGGAAGTGTGATCGATCGTATAGTGTGATCGATAATCGATTGTAGTAGTAAGTGACGTCGATAAACGAAAGTTAGGTTATTAGCGGCAACGATAGTGAAAAGTAAATATGCGAAGAAGAATAGGTTATTAGTGGCAATGATAGTGGATAGTGAAAAGTATTAGGTGTACAACTTAGTTCGGTCCGTTTTCAATACGTTTTTCAAGCAAAAAAACGGACCGAATTAAGTTGTACACCTAATAATTAGTGGCAACGATAGTGAAAAGTAAAGTAATATGACAGAACTTTACGGACATGTTAGAGATGAGAACCAAGTAAGTCTTGAATTGAATATATTTCTATATTATGACAAGCAATAGTAAAAATTAATCTGCATCATGTTGAATGAAAGTTAAAAATGTATAAATGTGAGTTGTGAATATATGAATCCAAAAAAAAAAACAGTATGAAATTACATACAATTTCAAGAGCATTGTGAAATTAATTATGGACATGATTGACAATTACTTCTTTCTGGTTTGAATTGACAATAAATACATTACAAAATACAATAAATTTTGCCAAACAGGTCGAGAAAAATTGGAATCTGTTTATTCTTAGTCACTGGTAAAGATGTTTTTAAAGTATCTATAAAGAATTCAAACCAGAAAGAAGTAATTGTCAATCATGTCCATAATTAATTTCACAATGCTCTTGAAATTGTATGTAATTTCTTACTGTTTTTTTTGGGTTCACATATTCACAACTCACATTTATACATTTTTATCTTTTATTCAACATGATGCAAATTAATTTTTACTAAATTTTTACTATAATTACAAACAGATGCCATTAATTCAAAATGAATATACATACACATATACAAATTTAATAGTGTTTAACATTTGTTATTTATTAGTTATGCTCCATGGTATCCTGCATGTAAAACACTTGAACACGTCTGGGAAGAGTTTACATTATCCAGGAAAGATTTAAATATAAATGTTGAGAAGATAGATGTAACAGATTCTCCAGGTTTTAGTGGCAGATTTATGGTTACAGCTCTACCTACGATATATTAGTAAGTTCGTTATACTAATAATTTGTACTAATAATCATTTTGCCATTAATATAATTATTTTTTAGTATTCTGTAAATTTTTATTTTCTAGTGTAAATGATGGGGTATTTCGGCAGTATAAGAGCCCGAGAGATAAATCCGCATTGATCGAATTTGTGTCTAAAAAGACATGGATGAAGGTAGATCCGATATCTAGTTGGAAAAATCCAACTTTATATAAATTGGAATCTGTTTATTCTTAGTCACTGGTAAAGATGTTTTTAAAGTATCTATAAAGAATTCAAACCAGAAAGAAGTAATTGTCAATCATGTCCATAATTAATTTCACAATGCTCTTGAAATTGTATGTAATTTCTTACTGTTTTTTTTTAGATTCACATATTCACAACTCACATTTATACATTTTTATCTTTCATTCAACATGATGCAAATTAATTTTTACTAAATTATTACTAAAATAACAAACAGATGCCAATAATTCAAAATGAATATACATACACATATACAAATTTAATAGAGTTTAACATTTAGTCAATAAAAATATATATTTTACAAAATCACTCTCTCTCACTCTCGTTATTACCAAAATAATTCACCTCCTCTCTTACATATTACTGCGGATGTGGAGTCGCACTCGTGCAATTGAAATATCTTGTCACAATTGAAACCACTTTAACAATTATACCATTTACAAGACCCAATCTAACATCTAACAATTATCATAACTTTCACCCCAATTTTAATTGATTTTTTACGAAAACTTAGTTGTTCTAAAATTATCATCATTTATGTAATATCTAAATAAATTGAGATTAATATTTCATTATTTAATAATTGTGTACAAAAAAGAATGATATCCCTAAAAAAATTACCTTTTTAAAAAAAGGTAAAAAAAGGTGCTAAGTCCGCGTTAAAAAGTATCTTGGCAAATTATTATAGTAGAGTATTATTAACTTTAAAAAAACTATTTAAAAATCTATTTCCAAAATAGTAGAATTTTAATCTGCACACATAAGTTATTTTAATCTAAACAAAATAGTTTATTTAAAACCATAAAAAAATAAAAGTTATTTAATTATACATTCTACAAAAGTAATGATATCAACAAATTGTGCTAAGTAGAAATAAAAATTTATAAAAATATTTTAATAAAAAATGTAACAAAATATTATAAAAAATAGTTGTTTTAATTTTTTTTTATATTTTACTAAAATATTGATATCGAGAAATTATTCTATTAAAAATAAAAATTTAGTATTTTCACTAAAAGTTATACATAATTGTTTAATTTAAAAAAAATTATGGTAGTACAACCTTGTCCCAACTTAATATAACTTTTTGAAATAAAATATATATTTTAAAAATTTCTAGTATATGTATTAAAAGAAAAATTATATTAAATAAAAATAGTTCAAAAATTTAATTTAAAAAAGAAAAACAAATAATGTGAAAATATAAAATTAAAAATTATTTGTAAAAAATTAAAAAATAAAAATTAATAGAAAAATAGAAAAATGTATATAAAAATTAAAAATTAATAAAAAAATAAAAAAATTTAATTGAAAGACTTAGCACTGCTACAAAATAAGCCATTTTAAAAATTAGCAGCGCAAAATCTTGTAATTAAATTTTGCCAATTTTGTTAATTTTTTAAATAGCATATTTTGTAGCAGTGCTAAGTCTTTCAATTAAATTTTTTTATTTTTTTATTAATTTTTAATTTTTATATACATTTTTCTATTTTTCTATTAATTTTTATTTTTTAATTTTTTACAAATAATTTTTAATTTTATATTTTCACATTATTTGTTTTTCTTTTTTAAATTAAATTTTTGAACTATTTTTATTTAATATAATTTTTCTTTTAATACATATACTAGAAATTTTTAAAATATATATTTTATTTCAAAAAGTTATATTAAGTTGGGACAAGGTTGTACTACCATAATTTTTTTTAAATTAAACAATTATGTATAACTTTTAGTGAAAATACTAAATTTTTATTTTTAATAGAATAATTTCTCGATATCAATATTTTAGTAAAATATAAAAAAAAATTAAAACAACTATTTTTTATAATATTTTGTTACATTTTTTATTAAAATATTTTTATAAATTTTTATTTCTACTTAGCACAATTTGTTGATATCATTACTTTTGTAGAATGTATAATTAAATAACTTTTATTTTTTTATGGTTTTAAATAAACTATTTTGTTTAGATTAAAATAACTTATGTGTGCAGATTAAAATTCTACTATTTTGGAAATAGATTTTTAAATAGTTTTTTTAAAGTTAATAATACTCTACTATAATAATTTGCCAAGATACTTTTTAACGTTTTTCTAGTATTACGCGCTTCTCGCAACGCTTTGTCACGCGCCTAAACAATCGCGTAACAATGGTTGTGGCTATCCCTTCTCCCCGCGCGCTAAAATGCTAGACAATAACGGTAGGCTGTTCCTTCTCCCCGCGTACTCAAACGCTACACAATAATCGTGGGTTGTCTCTTCTCGCCGCGCGCTTAGATTCGCGCGTATTGGTCGATCTTCTTTAATTAATATCTCATTAATTATTACGAAAATCGCAAAATGATACAGGACTTTTCTACTCAGTTTAACCTACTCTACTTGCATTTTACGGTTGACGTTCGAATTATCAAACACCCTGTATACACCTTATGTATGTATGTTCATTTTGAATTTGCACCTTGAATAACATATCAGTTATTTTTCGTGGTAATATATTATTAAATTTATTATATTATTTATTTTATTAATTTATTTAGATAATATACACTTTATGTATGTTCACTTTGAACTGGCACCTTGTATAATATATCAGTTACTTTTCATGGTGATATATTATTAGATAATCATTTAAATTTGTAAAAATTCAAATTCTTGAGGGTCTATTTTTGAACATGGCTTGACCTTTTCATTTATGATTTTTTGAGATATCACCTACTTTTTAAAGTACAGATATATGAATCAATTGGTGCAAAAAAACGCAAAGTTTTAAAAAAAGTTATGCTATTTGCAATATGCAATTGCGTATTTTTCTTTAAGGATAACTATATTCTTTGCACCAATAGTTTTGTCTTATTATTTTGTGCATAAAGGTATTAGGATAAGACCTACCGAAAACTAAATATTTTACGAAATATTTTGTATTTTATATCAAAGTACTGCAAATTTGGAGCTTTATAATTCGGAAAATATTTAATGAACTTAATAAAATACTTAATGAAATAACTTAATAAAATACTGAACTTAATGAAATGAAAAATACTTAATGAAATATCAATATTCATGGTATTATATATTTTTAACAGTTTTAGTATTTATATTAATATTTTATTTAAGATTATATATTGAAGATTATATCTATAATATTAATAATCATTAAACCTAATTTATTTAGAATTTTATTTGGATGAGATGGTTTAAGATTAATTTCTTATCGTTTAGTATAGAGAGATCAAAAATTGAGAAAATATTTATTATCACTTTCAATTTTATTTATTAGGTTTATTTAAAAACTTAGAATTTTTTGAAGTTAAAGGACAATGTTATAAATTTTACTTAGTAAGTAAATTGAATATTTTATTAAATATCTACATTAGAACGAAAGATTAAGCGATAAATTCAATTAACATAAATTTTATCTTAATATATATAAATTACGTGTCACGTTGTTTGTCCGCGATGGACTCCTAAACTACTTAACCGATTTCAATCAAATTTGCACACGGTGTGCAGTTGGATCCAACTTGAAACATAGGATAGCTTACATCTCAATTTATAGTCGCAATATTATTTTATTGCAAATTATTTGTTTATTATTATATGACAGTCACAATTATCTGTTATCTCCAAACGATTGTCACAGATGGCGATATCTGTTGACTGGATTGTCATTTACTATGTACTTTTCAAAGTAAATGACTTTCCTATTTTGTTTTGCGCGGTGACTTCGTGAACAAAGCACGTATACATCGACAAAAACGACACCAAGTTCGTGTTGTCAGTCCCGATTATTCCTCCGAAATAGTTGCTGTAAAATTCGTGGAAATTATTCCTGCTTTTTAATTGTTAGTGCCTCATTGTTCAAAACTCAAGATATACATGTAAGTATTATCACATAGTTATATTATTATATTTGCTATGTATCAAATCACACTGTATGATATATGTATTTTTATGGTCATGAGGTATTTTATTCAACCTATATTAAAAATTATTTTGCACACCTTATTTCAATGTGCTATAGTACATGTTTGACAGTTTTATTTTTAATATTTAAACGTTTAAATTTTTAGTTAAAGTCGAATGCCACCGAAAAAATCGAACCTCAGCAACGCGCGGAGCAGAGAGGCACGACGCAAACGTGCTGAAAGAGCTCATCTGTCGACAGAACAAATCTCAACAAGGAATGCAGCTCAAAACATCAGGACAGCGGAGGGTCGTGCACAAGAATCTCAAGAACAGCGTGACGAACGTCTGCGACAGACTATTGCGAGAACAAGAGCGGCACGAGAACAAAACATAGCTACAGCACGAGCACAAGAACGACAGAGGCAGCGGACCAGCCGCTCATTAACACGTGCATCATTTGTTCGTCTTGCTTTCGAATATGCACCAGATATTAACTACTCTGCGCATTCAAAAATTGCTATCGGTGCAATGGATAAAGTATGTCAATATTGTCAGGCATTGAAATTTCAGAATGAAACACCCGGCATGTGCTGCGCATCAGGAAAAGTTGTGCTGTCATCTCTTCCTACTCCGCCGGAACCTTTATTATCCCTTCTTGCTGGCGATTCAGATGATTCAAAATTATTTTTGCGTAAGATACGCAAATTTAATTCTTGCTTCCAAATGACGTCATTTGGGGCAACTAAAATTTGCGATCTCGCATCCGATGGACGTAATTTTGAAACTACATTCAAAATACAAGGCCAGGTGTACCATAAAATAGGGTCATTGATGCCAATGCCTGATAATGATCCGAAATTTCTTCAAATTTATTTTATGGGCAATTGTGAAGAGCGCGTGACAACTCGGTGCCAGTATAATTTCATTGAACAAGCAGAGGAAAGAGCAATTGTGATATTGCTGGAAAATTTTTTAGAAGATCAGAATCAACTAATTCAATTGATTAAAAGAGTTTCGCCACGATTGCAAAATGACAACTATCAAATCGTCATAAAAGCCGACAAAGTCCCAATAGGTGAACATGCTGGCAGATTCAACGCTCCAACTCTTGATGAGGTTGCTGTTATTATGGTTGGTGATCCAGTTGACAAAAGAGCTATAAAAATTACACGGCGAGACAATACTGTTAGTACGATTTCGGATCTACACCGTTCATATGACGCACTGCAATATCCATTAATATTTTGGCAAGGACAGGATGAATATCACCTTAACATCAAACAGTGTGATCCAAATACCGGTAAATTTGACTATATATATATATATACTAGCATGCCCTGTCTCGGCTTTGCTCGAGATATATATATATATATATATATATATGTGTGTATATATATATTAACTATTTATTTTCTTACTGTATGTACGATTTTTAATTTCTTATTTTATTTTATTTCTTATTTTTTTGAGGTGCTCAAAGAGATAAAAAAGTTAGTTCAATGAACTACTACGCACACCGATTGATGATTAGACATAATCAGGACAACTACATCCATCGATATCGTCAGCTATTCCATCAATACATTGTTGATATGTATGCTAAGGTTGAAAGTGAACGCTTGCGATTCATTCGATACAACCAGGCTAAATTACGAGCGGAAGAATACATTCACTTACGAGATGCTGTTGTTGGAAACATCGACGGAAATTTAAACCCCAATGACATCGGTAATGCTTTCATTTTACCTTCAAGCTACATCGGCAGTCCACGGAACATGCAGGAATACATACAAGATGCGATGACTTACGTACGTCATTACGGCCGACCAGATTTGTTTATAACATTCACATGTAATCCGAATTGGAAAGAGATACAAACTTTACTATTACCAGGACAAAAAGTAATTCATCGTCATGATATAACTACACGTGTGTTCAAACAAAAATTGAAATCCTTAATTGATTTTATTGTTAAATATTCAGTTTTTGGTATCACACGTTGTTGGCTGTATTCGATTGAGTGGCAAAAGCGAGGTTTGCCTCATGCCCACATTTTAATTTGGCTTCAAGATAAAATCCGTCCAGAAGAAATTGATCAAATAATTTCAGCTGAAATTCCAGACCGATCAATTGATCAAGAATTATTTGATATTGTTACCAAACACATGATCCACGGGCCGTGCGGTGCTTTCAACATGACATTACCATGCATGGAAAATGGAAAATGTAAGAAAAATTTCCCAAAGCCGCATACGAATGACACTATCACGGATATTGACGGTTATCCAATGTATCGACGCAGAAATACTGAGAATGGTGGCCACACATTCACGATGCGACTGCCGAATTGTACAAATCAAGTAGAATTTGATAATCGGTGGGTGGTACCATACTCACCATTACTTTCAAAAACTTATGAGGCTCATATCAATGTCGAGCTTTGCAGTTCTGTAAAATCAATTAAGTACATTTGTAAATATGTAAATAAAGGCAGTGATTTGGCCATATTTGGAGTACAAAATGTAAATGAAAATGACGAAATTACACGATACCAAATGGGTAGATACATCAGCAGCAACGAAGCTATTTGGCATATTCTTAGCTTTTCCATACACGAAAGAGACCCTGCTGTCCAGCATCTAGCAATACATCTTGAAAACGGTCAACGTGTATACTTCACTGAAGAAAATGTTCTCCAAAGAGCGCTTGAGGCTCCAAAAACGACACTAACTGAGTTTTTTACATTGTGTCAAAGATCTGATATTTTTGGCCAATTCGCAAAGACATTGATATATACTGATGTTCCACGTTATTTCACATGGAACAAATCTGGTAAAAAATGGGAGCCACGAAAACAAGGAAAACCACATCCTTCCGTTACAGGCATATTCAAAGCTAAGACATTGGGGCGACTTTACACGGTAAATCCAAAGCAACGTGAGTGCTTCTATTTACGTTTGTTATTGGTGAATGTTCCCGGACCAACGTCTTTTGAATTTCTGCGAACAGTCAACGGCCGAGTATTCAATACATACCAAGATGCATGTCGTGAACTGCAATTGCTAGAAGACGATAACCATTGGGACTTAACGCTTGCTGATGCTGCGTTGACATCAACGCCCAATAACATTCGTCAGCTGTTTGCAATTATTTTGACGACATGTTATCCATCACAAGCACACACTTTGTGGGAAAAATATAAAAATTGTATGACAGAAGACATATTGCACCGAATTAGACAAACAGATCAATGCCAAAACATAGATTATACGCCTGAGATGTATAATGAAGCGTTAGTGTTGATCGAGGATTTATGTGTTTTAATTTCAAATTTACCACTTAATCATTATGGTATGCCATCACCTGCTCGCCCAGCCGCCGACTTAGTCAATACCGATTTACAACGAGAAAAACAATATGACCATCGTAATTTAGCAACAATTATCGTGAACAGTGAGCCATTACTGACAGCAGAACAAAAAATTATTTATGATCGGATTATGCTGGCTGTTGCTGCTGAACAAGGCGGTTTTTTTTTCTTGGACGCACCAGGTGGAACCGGTAAGACATTTTTAATATCGTTGATTCTTGCCAAAATACGGTCACAACAAAAAATCGCATTGGCAGTCGCATCGTCTGGCATTGCGGCTACTTTGCTAGATGGTGGGCGAACGGCACATTCAACATTCAAGCTGCCATTGGACATTCATAATAAGCCAAACGCATTATGTAACATAAAAAAGAATAGTGGAATAGCTGCAGTGTTGCGGAAGAGTTCAATCATAATTTGGGATGAGTGCACAATGGCACACAAATATTCACTCGAGGCATTGCATAGAACTATGCAAGATTTAAAAGGCAATGATAAACTTTTCGGTGGTGCTATCTTACTATTATCTGGTGATTTCCGACAGACCTTACCGGTTATACCTCGCTCTACTTTCGCGGATGAGATTAATGCATGTTTAAAACAATCATTCTTATGGCGAAGTGTTGAAACACTTCGATTGACCATAAATATGCGCATACAATTGCAAAATGATCCATCAGCACAAATATTTTCCGAACAATTACTAGATATTGGGAACGGTAAAATAGAACTGCAACCAAATACGCAATGCGTTAAACTGCCAGACAATTTCTGCACTGTTCTTCACGGAAAAAATGAATTGATTCAGAGTATTTTCCCGGATATACAGAGTAATTACTTGAATCATAACTGGCTCAGTGATCGGGCTATTTTGGCAGCCAAAAATGTTGATGTTGACGAAATTAACTTCCAGATACAACAGTTGTTACCAGGCGATCTGATGTCTTTTAAATCAATCGATACTGTTGTTGATGAAAATGAAAGTGTAAATTTTCCAATTGAATTTTTGAATTCACTGGATATACCTGGAATGCCACCACATAATCTTCGATTAAAGATTGGTTCACCTATCATTCTTTTGCGTAATTTGAATCCACCTCGATTATGCAACGGTACGCGTTTGGTCATCAAAAAAATCACCGGAAATATTCTGGAAGCAACCATTTTAACTGGAAAGTTTAAAGGAGAAGTGGTCCTGTTGCCACGTATTCCAATGATACCGTCAGATTCTACGATACCCTTCAGAAGGCTACAGTTTCCAATTCGTTTAGCTTTTGCCATGTCCATAAATAAGTCTCAAGGTCAAACAATGTCCATTTGTGGTTTGGATTTAGAAAATCCATGTTTTTCTCATGGGCAACTATATATGTTGCATGTTCACGTGTAGGAAAACCGTCGAATCTATTTGTGTTAGCTAAAGACAGGTTAACCAAAAATATTGTGCACCGATTAGTGCTAAATTGAATTGAAATTAAAAGTATTTATAATTCAAAATAATATATTTTATTGTTACAAATTTAAAACTATCTGCCCTACCTACCTCATTTATAAGTTTAAGTGTCACATGTTATTTACTAACAACTTTGTAATATACTCATTTGTTACAAACTTGAATAACAAAAATAATAAAATTTAAAATTAATTCTTTTGTATTGATTTCTACTTAATATCAACTGTACGAAAATTTTGACCAATCGTGTTCAAAGTCCTTCCCCTTCAAATCCCAATTCAGTCGATTTTTATACCAGCTTTAAGGTTTCCGTCTTCGTTCGTAAATATTAATTTCATTATATTAAGAAGTAACGGTAGTAGAAAATCAGTCATGGAGGTCACCATGTTTTTTTACAAATGGCATCTATGTAAAAAAGCATAGTGATCCCCATGACTGATGTTCTTCTAACTTTCTCCGTGAATAGTTTACTACGAGCAATGTAATATAATATGTAAAAAAGAATTTGTTTATGTGTTCGGGCTTTATGCGTTCGCGCATCATTCAACTAAATGAGTTGAAACTTGGAACAGTTGTTGTTGGCACTTGCGTAAAGGTTTCTGACGTAGTAACAAAAATGTATAATAGGGGGCGCGCGAGATGTCGATTGAATAATTCACTTCTAATCCGTAGGATCGATCACATTATTATCTCGAGCGAAGCCGAGACAGGGCATGCTAGTTATTATATAAATTATTATACAAATAGTAAGTAAATGGAATATTTTATTAAATATTTACATTAAAACGAGAGATTAAGCGGTAAATTCAATTAAATTTTATTATTACATTAGCGTATTTGAAAATTTTTAATAAATGGTAAATTAACTCCATAAGAAACCTTAATTAACGAAACAGATCCCGATATTTTTGCGATGCACCGTTTCCGAGATATTAAATTTTACCCCCAAGGGGGGGTTTTGAAAATTTTTAATAAATGATAAATTGAGTGAGAAACCTAAATTAACGGTACATGTTCGCGAGCGAACGAAGGGCTCCGCCGAGCCTTCCTCACGCTGCATTGCATCGCCTGTGTTGCATGGCCTGTGCAACATAGGTGGTGCAATGCAGCAATGATTCACATGGAGAAGCAGCGGCAGTAATGTGTGTTACACGCATTGCTGTCGTTGCCCTCCATCCGCGTTGCATATGGGACGTACGTCCCAATCTCAGCAATACATGGTAGAACTTAGCTGCGCTCACGCTGGGCGCGCTTAAGACGGCGGCGCTGCCGTGTAACAACATAATAAAACCTTGCGATCGTCCCCAATTATTTATTAGAATTTTCCGGGCTTTTCTGGGATGTTCTTTTTGTGGCGTCATTTCCTTTCAGAGGAAATGACGACGGGGAGGAACATTCCAGAAAAGCACGGTATAAAAGCGGATGCGAAGTGGGGACGATCGCCAGTCTACTTTGAGCAATTCGAGTACGACCCGCGTTTCTATAGTTACAAATTCACACGATAATTCGCACGCTGTCTTGGATAATCACACTTTATCCGATCTCGAGCGGTATTCGCGATAGCAAAGTCGCTTTCTTTGCTACGTTTACTACGCGCGCTGCTTTGGAGTCGCTTGCTCCACGCGTTCGCGAAATCTATACTTGCACACGCCTCAAGTGCTTTCCGTCGGGTTTCGCGCTCGTCACCGCGGACTCGCATTGTCCGCGTTGTGTTCCGCGACCTGTAAGTGTTTGAGTGTGTTAAAAACTGTGTACATAACTATGTAAATATCGAGACTTTTATTGACTTGTATAGTGACTTTATATAACGACTTTAAATGTACTTTGTTAAATTGTTCTAAAACTTGCGTGTGAATTATTTCTGTGTGTGGGTGTTCGTGACTTTCCGTCTTTCCTCCAACGGCTCCATTCCGTACCGAACAGTACATGTCTCATATTTTTGCGATGCACCGTTTTCAAGACATTACATTTCACCCCCAAGGGATAATTTTTGAAAATTTTTAATAAATGGTAAATTAACCCCATAAAAAACCTTAATTAATAACACAGGCTCCGTATTTTTGCGATGCACCGTTTCCGAAATCTTAAATTTCACACCCAAGGGGTGGTTTTTGAAAATTTTTAATAAATGGTAAATTGACCCCATAAGAAACCTTAATTAACGGCACATGTCTCATATTTTTACAATGCACCGTTTTTGAGATATTAAATTTTACCCCCAAGAGGTGGTTTTTGAAAATTTTTATTGAGCAGTAAATTAACCCCATAAGAAATGTTAATTAACGACACAAGTACCGTATTTTTTTAATGTACTGTTTTTGAGATATTAAATTTCAACCTCAAGGGGTGGTTTTTAAAAATTTTTAATAAATGGTAAATACACCAGAAAGGGTGTGAGAGAGTGAGAGGGGGTGAAAGATGATGAAAAAGTGTAAGAAAAGCGAAAAAAATGAAAAAATAGAGAGGGGGGGGGAGGGGAGGAAGGGGGCGTGGTGAGAAAGGGAAATGAGGGGAGGGGAGGATGAGTGGAAGTTGGGGGAGGTTGAGTGAAAGGTAAGAGAGAAGAGAAGTACATACATGACTGCGGACAGAGAACAAAAATTTTTCATGAAAAACATCACTTTTTGATCGTTTGTATATCCAGAACGGTTTGACCGATTTTTTCTTTTTTTTTTTGGCTTAACTTACTCGTGGCGATGCCACCTTTCAGAATATGCTACATGCATTTCAAAATTTTTTATATTTTAATAGTTCTGTACCCCCAAAAAATCGACTTTAATAGTTCTGGATAAGAGACTTGTAGCGTCCAAAATTTGAACATGGCCGGAGACGCTACCGCGTCTCCTGATAATATAAGTAATTACAAGTAATTATAAATAAACTATAAATTATATATCTAAACAACGTATAAAAACAAAATATAATAAAATATAAAAAAACAAGAGCAAGCGTATTTTCGTATTAAAGAATATAACACATTGAGAATTTGAAAAATAATAAAATTGATAATTAAAAAGAAATAATAAAAAATATTAAAATAATTACCGAAAGACATATTTTCTTTGTTCATATCATTATCAATCATATCATCATCAACCATATCAATAAGTCTACTATTTCTTGAATAGTCTTTTAAGTTTTCATTATCTTCCATATTACTATCTGAAGATTCATCATTTGATCCGTGTACTTTTCCTTGGACTGCTTCTAAATATTGCGAAATTTTTAATATATCTCTACTTGGTAACGGTTGCCTGTAATGGTCTTTATGTATCTTGTCTGAGTGTCCCATAAATGTAGCAAGATCTGATACATCAATATCATTCAGATTTAATTGAATACAATATGTTGCTACGAGTTTCCTCAATATCGTACCACGTAAAGTAGTAGAATCCATTGCATTGCATTCGTTTGCGAATCTGCGCATTAAAACACATGCTCTCAGATATTTGTATCTTCGTTTACTAATACCGGGTAATCCAAAAACATATGGATTTTTGTCAGGTACTTCCGCTTCTTTCCGGAATTTTAAAATTAAAGTATACATTGAAATAAATCCTTAGTCAACAAAACAGGCACCGTTCGTCCCAATTTACCTCTGATACAAAATCTCACATATTTTTCAGCAATCTTTTTATGTTTGTCGTTTAATGAATTATAAATATCGCTATACATATTTTTATTTAATTTTTCATGATTTTTGAAATCTTCTATGAGGATTCTTTCAATCTCTCCTGCCCGTCGTCTAAAAATATGAATTAAAGTGGTTTCTGCCAAAGAAAGCCAATGAATATAAGAAGATTGCTGTAATGCCTTAAAAGCTTCAACACGCTTTTGTAGATATAACTTTTTAATATCTTCTAATGATAAGATTGATTGTTTTTCGTCTCTTTTGAGTAGATTTAATATCTTCTAGTGATGGAAGATTGATTGTTTTTCGTCTCTTTTGAGTAGATTGTTTCCATAACGGTTCTATTAACACTGATTTCTATATCCACTATCCATAATTTTAAAAAATCTTTAACTTGTATCTTTTTTTCCGTATCTCCAGTTTTTATGCACTTTGTGATAAGATTTCCAATTTACTTTATCAATGTTGATAAATTTGCCGCTACCGCGGGAGCTTCGTACATTTGATTTTCGTCATTATATCTTGCAACTGTATTAATTGCATAAATGCAGTCATCGTAAAATTTTGGATGATAAAGCGATTCAAAATTTTCTATACTCTTGTTTGTTTCTTTTAACGCTATGAGAAAGCGACCAAGAACACGTAGTCTAGTGCGTATCATATCGTGATGATGTTGTGATTTGTACTTGACACATAAGTTATTTGCGTATATAATTAACAATTCATCATATCATATGAGGCGTGTAACTTCGTCTTCCCGCATTACGGGAAAAACTATTTTTCTTAAAATATTATTTGCTGATGTATGTAATCTCGAAGAAATTTTTCTTCCCAAAACCATAATACATTTATTTTTTTTTAAATCTTTTTTAAAACATTTTCTAGAATGATGACGTATCGTACTTTTCGCAAAAAAACCTTTGCATTTTGCGCAAACAATAAAATCTGTAGCACATTTGTTACGTTTTTCATCGGGACGTCTGCATACGATAAGTTGTCCATCATTTACCTTTGAGTCTATATTAAATTTAAAATTTCCGTTTTTCCTTAAAATTTCTATAATTTTTTTTCTTTCCGGATTACCTTTAGGTAAAACAGAAAACTTTTTTACATCTGGTTCATTGCAGTGCACTTTTTCAAAATGTCGTGCAAATTGCGATTGTAACTTTGTGCAAAAAATACAATAACTCTTTTTCCGAGATGTTTTTATATTAGAAGTTTCTACGTGCATTAATTCATCATTACATACAGATGAACAAATTTGTGAGTTTTCTAAATTGGATATTGAAGATACAGTTTTGTTTAGTGTAGATTTTTGTTTTTGTAGATTTTTGCTTGTGCTCTTTTATTCTTGCAATTCATAATCCGAATTTTATTCATCTTCTGATATATAATCTGATGGTATATATTTTGAAGTACTACTTTGATTATCGGTTTCAACATCTAAATAAATAATAATATAAACAAAATAAATATTTATCTCTAGGTTTCTTCATTTTGACAATATCAAAAATATGAATAGAAAAAATCATTACAAAATTTTTGCAAAATAATTAAAAAAATAGAGATACATTTTTATAAAATAATATTTGTAATCGATTAAGAATGTATGTATAATATTAAAAAATATTTTTTTATTTCAAAAAATACATTAAATGGCCGCAAAAAATGATGTCAATAATGATGTATATAAATTAATTACTTCTTAGTTAAATAACTAATAACTGTTCTTTACAGACTATTTTTCAATAATTTTACAGCAATAAAATATTTATGAAAAGAAAACAAAAATGTTCATAATATTTCACATAATAAGATATAAAATTGTAAAATTAAAATTAAAAAATTAGAGAGATATATATATATATATATATATATATATATCACAATAAATTTTACGTACATACATGGCATAATAAGTTATAAGCAATTTATAATTTCTTTAGGTTAAAACAGTGTTTTCTTATAGATTTTTGCTTCTGGAATACATATCCATTCTCAAAAAGTACGTATAACATCAATATTCAGCTAGGAACTTTATAAAGCAATGCTTTTTATACTTTTTCGAGAATGGATATGTATTTTGTATTGCGCAGCATTCTTTATTATATTAAATATTTCAGCTATAACCTTAAAACTTGTCAATTTTATACTCAACTTACCTTTGAAAATAGGAATAAACTGTTCGAATCCAATGTTTCTTAGAAACGTTTCAGAATCCATATTACAATTTTTTAGTACATCAATAACCGACATTCTTCGCTGCCTGTTCACGTATCTCACCGAACATTACCACGTTAGACGTTAGACGTGAGTGCGTGCCACTCATCAGTACTGTGTATCGCGTAAACAAACGGTATGGATCCCACAACCATAGTATTTGTTCTGTAGACTACAATGGAGAGTGTTTGAAAAGAAAGAGAAGTAGGCGGCGCGCGAATCGGCGACACGCCAACCGGCGGCGCGCGAATCGGCGTCACACCAACCGGCGGCGCGCGAATCGGGGGCGCGTTAGTCGACAGCGCTCGTTTCCGGAAAAGAAGGAGAGTTCGAGACTGTTCTCGCGACTGAGAGTGGCTAGACACGTGTCTACGCGATAGAATCGTGTGCGTTTAATACGATCTGTTTCTGGTCGTATTGATTCTTTCTGGGAAAATTGTCCCTGTTGTCATTGGTGTCAACTCAAGTGGGTGCCTTCTGTGGTTAGGCCTGTATGGCATGGGAATCAGTTCTCGGACTTGAGTCCCAAAATCCATCCCGTTGTCCACAGTCAGACATCGGGACGGTCCGAGAACTCAGAAGCACCGCGATATCGCACGGCGTTATCGTTCCGCCTCCTCGGCATTGTCATTGATTGCCAGACGGCATAATCATTACTGTCCATGCAGCGGACCTGATGTGCATAACACCAATCACGGTGTTACTTGGTCGCACCGCCATTACGGCGTGGTACTGCGACGCCATAGTGGCTTTTGCTCTGGTGTTAACGGTGCGGTGTAGTCCGGTCGCATCGCCTTTTACGGCGTGATATTGCGACGCCATAGTGGCCTCTGCTCTTGTGTTAACCCGCCATAGTGTACTTTGCTCTTGTGTTAACGGTGCGGTGTAGTCCGGTCGCATCGCCTTTACGGCGTGATATTGCGACGCCATAGTGGCCACTGCTCTTGTGTTAACACCTCCTCGGTGTTATTTAGTCGCAGCGCCAATACGGCGGTTCCACTGCAAAGCCAATGTGGCATTCTCTACTAATCACATTAGTGTGGCATTCTCTATTATTTTCAGATTTATTTGCAGCGTAGATAGATATATATAGCTGTCGGATTTATGGTTAATACCGAAGGAGGAAGTGAGGATGTAAAAAAATGAGTCAGAATTGGCAATTGCTCTATGATTAATTGGTATTGATAATTTATGATACACCCTTTAAGTGCCGAGTTGGTGAGTTAATCAATTCCTTTTACTGGCTACATATGAGTTCAGACGTTGTTAAAATACATTATTCATTTCAAGGCAATGCTTTATGCAAAGTTGTTGAAAGAAAGTTAGTATTGTTATAATGCGTTCATTGCTAATTTAAATAGAAATATTTATATCTCTCAGACTAAAAGATCAAAGATTTTTTGTTGTATCACCTGGTTGTTTTTAAGCTTGCTTTACCAGTTACACGATTCTTCATTATGTTCATGAGTAATGATTCGTCCTTGGGTTAAATGATCATTTATCCTTAAATTAACTGATAATCTCTCTTGTTAGTTCGTAAGTCTTTTTTTTTTATTAAGCGCTTATTATTTATCCTGATCTTGAATAGATCACCGATTATTTTCTTTTCTTTCAATTATTAGATCCTTATTCATTTATGTATTCATGGATTATGTTTAGTCGATAAGTCAAACCCTGTACAATATTGTAACTTGGTCAACTCAATGTACGCTCAATTGTGATACAGTCTTATGGTAAATGTATAAAAGAGTTTCCCTAATCTCCGACTATTATTTTTTTGTTTCTTGTATCCGGAGATTACCTAACGAGATATTTATACAGAGAGATACCAACATTATTTTGTTGAGACAACTATTTATGAGGATATACCAATTGAATATTACGTTTCATTTAACTATGATTGTGACAACTGCATAGATAGACTTATATCAACAGTAGGTTTTAATGTAATATCAATTTAACTTGAATTCATATCAATTCCTTTTCTAACCATAGGTAATGTGATTGTAGCAACCATAATAGTTTTCTCCGTGTAGGAAAATATAAAAATATTAAAGAAATAAGTGATAAGTGATCAGAGAATATTGTGTATGCCATATATGAGTGTCACAAATATGCAAAAATTTTACACACAGTTATGATAGCTGCGTGCAGATTTATCAGTTGTTCATTGTAAATTCGTACAATATCAATGGCAATTTTTTGTTTATCACAATCTAATCGTCATATTTTGCAATAATCATACACATGCATTTTTTTATATTGTACCGGTTTATATTGTTCAGTTGTGTTATGGATGATGCGTGGATATTCGACGAATTTTTGACAGCTCTCAATGTGCGAATATAAACGCATGCAAAATCTCGTATAAAAGAAGTAGTAGCCAAACACGACATAAATAACTTTCGATAAGCTCGGCTGGACAGGTTTGCGTTACTAGCTCTTCTGTGTTCTACATGAGCTTCAGTATATGTAATACATCGCTACAATCAAGAAGTTCTGTGTTTTCATTTATTAACATTATTTAAGAGATCAGTATTTCTTATTGAAAATTAATAGAATTCAATTAATTATACATATAAATTATTCTATTTAAATATGCAAAAAGATTCTATTCTATTTAAAGCACATTTTTTACTATTTATTACATCTACTATTTTTTAAACTATTTATCACTTTGATAGATATTACGCAACATGTGATCAAGAGTTTAATTATATTTTTATAGTAAGCATATGCAGTTATTAGATAATAAGAACAATCTTAAAGATATATGATATATTATGTCTATTATAGATTTCTCAAGCCAGGTGTAAGAAGATAAACACGGTTAATTATCGATAATAAATCATTACGTAGGATCATCAATTGAAGGAAAATTACACAGATGGGTCGTAGACTTTTGAAATATTATATTCTAATTATTTATATTTTATTTATTATTATTATAATAATTATTATAATTATTTATTTTTTTATTATTATTATAATTCCCGCCTTCTCTTCTTCCACCTCGTGGTCTGCGGTCTCTCGGCCCGCTGCCCCAATAATATTGGGCCGCGGACAGCCTCATCAGGAACCGCATAAAACGGTCATTTTGTACGCGGGCTCCAGCGCGTCTCCCTCTATAAACTGTAATTAAAAAACAAATTATTAATAACTAGATATAACATATGGTACATTTTGTATGGTATATTATTTAGGTACATTTAGGTATATCTAAGTATATATCAATTCCGCTGATTAGATATTTAATAGCAAAAATATTAATCTGATATTGAAATCGTGTAATTGATACGTATAACTGAACTATTAGATAATCCGCATTTTCTATTATTGAAACAAACACATTTTTTTAGCCAAAGGTCAATTGTGTTAGTTTTCTTGATTTGAGAAGTATTATTAAATCATTTAATTTTATTTTTTCGCTCAAGTAAATTTATCAGTTTGTTAATTACAATATTCATTGCAATAACAAAATGAACTTTTGATAAATAACAATATTTTTGTTCAACAATGCTCTTAATACCGTTATATGAGAAACTTAATTCAAAAATAACGTTTTGATTGAATATTTCTTTGATCCAATGATATATGTATTTTATTTCCTGAAACATATGTATATTCAATTTTTTTGATATCAAACTTATTTATTTAGACATTGAAAATTTTCTTATTTAGACATTGAAAATTTTCTACTTAATATCGCCAAATTTTTATTTGGCGATAAGTTGCTTTCAAAGTATTCCATGTACGGTAAAAAAGGCAAGCTTGCTTTTGCCAAAAACAAACTGATTCTACGAGCTCACGTTGAGGGCATAAACCGAAATGAAAGATTCACAGTGACTCTCAATCAGGTGAAGGACTTTTATGGGAGATATTTAAAAAATGCACCAGGAAGGATCAAGAGTAAGTCGGTTTTTTTTTTTTTTTTTGAAACTTCTAAGACTTTAATTCCAAAAAACCAAAAAAAATGTCTTTATTTTAATTCATTGAAGAAATGATTTGGACAACAGTTCCGCTGTGACAACCAACTGAGTGCTTAAAGTGAGGGCAATTATGGGTAAGAGTAGGAAATTGAGACTTGTTTTCTAGGACTTTGAAAGTTTTATTGAATGTCGTTTGACTTGCGCTCATTTTCATGGCTATTTATTCATTGCACTAACAATTTACCTTATTTTTAAGTTTTGTGTTGTAGTATAATTTATAATTAGTTGTTAAATTGGGCAATATATCCCCATTTAAATATATTTAAATTATCCCCTATTTAAATATTTCCCTATTTAAATATTTCCCCATTTAAATACAGGGTGTACCAAAAGTTTGGAAACGGTCTTGCAACTTTTGAATAAATAAAGATATCGAAAATCGCCGAAACACGTAAAACGATTTTTCAATAAAGGTATCTTTTGTGGGGGGTTGCAACCCCCCCACCCCAAGGGGGGGCGTGGGGCACGAGGGGGGATGAAAATCTTAAATGGCAACATGGGTCGAGAGGGGGCTCGTTTGAAAGGTCTTTTCGAGGCGAATACAAAACACTGGTCATAGATGGCGCTGCGATCACTTTTCGCGGAATTATTCGACTTTTAAAATTTTTAATCTCAGACATCAGTATTTGGATCCAACACTAAATTTTTAGCGATGAATAAAGTCGAAACACCCTCCTCTTTTACACGGGCTTGGGACCGTCGATGGCAGAGTTTTGCTTCATTTTGTTTTACATTTTTTTAACGTTTTTTGTTTTTTTTTTTTACGTTTTTTGTTGTTTTTTTTTTTTTCATTCTTTGCGGAAAAAATTTTTTCAAAATGTTCGCCAGTTAAAAAAATTTCAAAAAAATACTTCACGAAAAAAACATTTATTTGAAAAAAAATTTATTTCATGTGTTCAAATTGAGCACCTGCAACTTCCTGACACTGTCCCAGTCTTAAATAGAATTCGCCCAATACTTTTAGCCTCAGATCTCTTGAGATAAGTTGTACTTCATGGATTATTCGTCCTCGTAGTTCTTCCAAGTTGGCGGGTTTCGTCGCGTATACCCTGTTTTTGAGGTATCCCCACAAGAAATAATCCAATGGAGTTAGATCTGGAGATCTGGGTGGCCATTCGATGTAACTACGCCTTCCTATCCATCGGTGTGCGAATGTTTCATCTAGGAATTGTCGAACTGATATCGCATAATGTGGTCCCGCACCATCTTGTTGAAACCAAACATTTTGCATATCATCATTGTACAGATTTCTTATTGCAGGTATGACTTGTTGTTGAAGCAATTCAAGATAAGTATTTCCATTTAAATTTTCTTCAATAAAAAAAGGCCCGACAATTCCTTTTTCGCAAAAACCAGCCCAGACATTCAATTTCTGAGACCATTGTGTGTGAATATCCGACATCCAGTAAGGATTTTCATCACTCCAATATCGGAAATTATGGCGGTTTACTGCACCGTGCAAATCAAACGTGGCTTCATCGGATAAGATAATACGATTTAACAGAGTATTATCATTATCAAGACACTGCATAAATTTATCACAAAATTCAACTCTTCGATCACAATCGCCTTCTTTGAGTTCTTGAGTAAATTTTATTTTGAAAGGATGCCATTTCTCTTTTACTAGTACACGATGAACAGACATTATACCAATACCGACAGCCTGTGCTGCTTTCCTTACACTAAAATGTGGATTTTCTACAAACGTTTGCATAACTTCCAAACTTTTATCGTTTGTTGTTGCTGATTTTGATCGACCGCTTCGTGGACGGTCTTTTACAGGACCTGTATCACGAAATCGTTGTACTGTTTTTTGCACAATTGATTTGGATATTGGGGGACGGTCTGGATGAGAATCATTGAAAAATGTAGCAGCTTCCTTGTAAGATCTGGTCAGATTTCCACACCCTCGTGCGATTAATATTTCTATTCGATCTCGTTCACATAAATTCATTTTGCAATGTTCTCACAGTTGAAATACATTGTATTGTAAGGATATTTCATAGTGGCGCCTCTTGTCCGACGCCATATTGCCTGTAGCATAATTGGCTGCTTGAGCAGCCAATGAGGAGAGGTGAGGTGACATCTTGGTCTCGCGCGGCTTTTCGGGACTCAGGCATTCGTAGTCTGACCGCGGACGAATAAAGTTATCTTTGAATAAAGTGTTATATCGGCTTACGGGCGTACACCGCGTTTCCCTTCGCTCAATCCTGACATCCCTTACAGCCTCAGAAGTGGGATACACGCGTGTGTTTTTTTTTTGTAGCTCGTTTCGCTGATTTAATTTTCTTTCACGAGTGTCGTTGCGGTGGTGTCGGTTGCGTCAGCCACGCTTCTTCGTGTCCTCACGTGCGTGCTGTTCTTCGCGTTCCGCGAGCCACTTGCATTTTTCGACCCACTCGGTTTTCGATTAATTAACAATAGTTTTTCTTTCGCGAGTGATCATTACGGTGGCGCCGGTTGCGTCAGCCACGCTTTTTCGTGTGCCCACGTGCGTGCTGTTCTTCGCATCCGCGAGCTGCTTGTATTTTCGATCCTCTCAATTTCGATTAATTGTCAATTTAATTTTCTTTTTCGAGTGATCGTTGCAGTGGTGTCGGTTACGTCAGCCACGGTTTTTCGTGTTCTCACGTGCGTGCTGTTTCTTCGCGTTCCGTGAACCGCTTGCATTTTTCGATCCATTCAATTTCTAATTAATATTTTAATTTTCTTTCGCGAGTGTTCGTTGCAGTGGGGTCGGTTGCGTCAGCCACGCTTTTTCGTGTTCTCACGTGCGTGCTGTTTCTTCGCGTTCCGTGAACCGCTTGCATTTTTCGATCCATTCAATTTCTAATTAATATTTTATTTTTCTTTCGCGAGTGTTCGTTGCAGTGGGGTCGGTTGCGTCAGCCACGCTTTTTCGTGTTCTCACGTGCGTGCTGTTTCTTCGCGTTCCGTGAACCGCTTGCATTTTTCGATCCACTCAATTTCTAATTAATATTTTGATTTTCTTTCACGAGTGTTCGTTGCAGTGGGGTCGGTTGCGTCAGCCACGCTTTTTCGTGTTCTCACGTGCGTGCTGTTTCTTCGCGTTCCGTGAACCGCTTGCATTTTTCGATTCATTCAATTTCTAATTAATATTTTAATTTTCTTTCGCGAGTGTTCGTTGCAGTGGGGTCGGTTGCGTCAGCCACGCTTTTTCGTGTTCTCACGTGCGTGCTGTTTCTTCGCGTTCCGTGAACCGCTTGCATTTTTCGATCCATTCAATTTCTAATTAATATTTTATTTTTCTTTCGCGAGTGTTCGTTGCAGTGGGGTCGGTTGCGTCAGCCACGCTTTTTCGTGTTCTCACGTGCGTGCTGTTTCTTCGCGTTCCGTGAACCGCTTGCATTTTTCGATCCATTCAATTTCTAATTAATATTTTATTTTTCTTTCGCGGGTGATTGTTACGGTGGGGCCGGTTGCGTCAGCCACGCTTTTTCGTGTTATCACGTGCCTGCTGTTTCTTCGCGTTCCGTGAACCGCTTGCATTTTTCGATCTATTCGGTTTTTGATTAATTATCAATTTTCTTTAACGAGTGATTGTTGCAGTGGTGTCGGTTGCGTCAGCTACGCTTCTTCGTGTTTTCACGTGCGTGCTGTTTCTCCGCGTTCCGCGAGCCGCTTGCATTTTTCGATCTACTCAGTTTTCGATAATTAATAATTTATTTTTCTTTCGCAGGTGATTGTTGCAGTGGTGTCGGTTGCATCAGCCACGCTTCTTCGTGTTTTCACGTGCGTGCTGTTTCTCCGCGTTCCGCGAGCCGCTTGCTTTTTTCGATCTACTCAGTTTTCGATAATTAATAATTTATTTTTCTTTCGCGGGTGATTGTTATGGTGGCGCCGGTTGCGTCAACCACGCTTCTTCGTGTTCTCACGTGCGTGCTGTTCTTCGCGTTCCGCGAGCCGCTTATTTTTTGCGATCCACTCGGTTTTTGATTATTTAATAATTAAGTATCAATTAAGTTCGAGAAATCGAGCAGACTTTAGGTACGGAAACACTATTAAGTGTTTACCGTTATTATATAGGTTTCACAACCCTTTTATATCAATTAAGTTCGAGAAATCGAGCAGACTTTAGGTACGGAGACACTATTAAGTGTTCACCGTTATTATATAGGTTTCACAACCTTTTTATATCAATTAAGTTCGAGAAATCGAGCAGACTTTAGGTACGGAGACACTATTAAGTGTTCACCGTTATTATATAGGTTTCACAACCTTTTCATATCAATTAAGTTCGAGAAATCGAGCAGACTTTAGGTACAGAGACACTATTAAGTGTTCACCGTTATTATATAGGTTTTATAACCTTTTCATATCAATTAAGTTCGAGAAATCGAGCAGACTTTAAGTATATAGGTTTCACAACCTTTTTATATCAATTAAGTTCGAGAAATCGAGCAGTCATTTAGGTACGGAGACACTATTAAGTGTTCACCGTTATTATATAGGTTTCACAACCTTTTCATATTATTTAAGTTCGAGAAATCGAGCAGTCATTTAGGTACGGAGACACTATTAAGTGTTTACCGTTATTATATAAATTGCACAACCAGTGTAAATTTCTGAGAAGACATTTTGTGCACGTATTCGTGCATCAACGTCAAAAATGATACCGCAACGCTGGCAACATGCTTCATTAGAAGAATTGTTAGAGGAAGGCCGATCTTTCGGTCTCACAAACATGCCTGAAGACAGACAGGGTTGTTTACAACTGTTAATAAATCATCTGAATTTAAACGGCCCTTTAAGAGATATCGCTTCATCATCTGAAAATCAGGAAACATTCGAGAGTTCTTTATGCCCAGAGGCATCAATGACAACTAGCGTCAACGTAGCTGGTTCTCAAAACCTTGGCCCGGATAGCGGAAAGATTCCAGCAAATAGTTCTGTGGAATTACTTTGCTCAATGATGATAGAGCAATTAAATTTGCAACGAAAGCAATTAGCCGAACAACGAATGGATATGTCATTGCTTATGAAAACTTTGACAGAAAATCAAAGATTGACTAATCAAACCCGAGTTATGGATAGCATGACAGCATCCTCGTCTCAAGTATCTGTTAACCAAGGAATGTCGTTAACCTCGACGACTTATCCTACGTTGACTAACTTCATGCAGACGGATACACCGTCTAATCAACTTTTTATATCACAAGGATCTCAACCTGTGGTGTCACCAGCCCTTTCGACCCCGATGATATCATCTCAACCGTTTAGGAATACCCGACACAATGTGCCTGCACCTACTCCCTTTATTCAATCGGTGTATGGACAATCTTTTGAAAGCTCTTTGCCGTTCTCTTCAAGATTTCAAGAGGAGTATCACCCTAATTGCATAGGAGCTACAAACTCTTCGATAGCCTTCTCGGGACATGCGGTAAAATTTTTAATGTCACTCATTCCGACATTCGGAGGTACGGATGACGAGGACGTACAACTATGGATCGATAAGATTGAGAGCGTAGCTGAAATACATGGCTTGTCTCAAGTCACGATGTTATCCGCAGCAACGGCTAAATTAACAAAAACCGCTCGCCGTTGACTGGATCTTAGCTCCGGGGAGATAAACAGATCTTGGTTCCGTTTTAAAAAAGAAATCACAGATCGTTTTGAAAGAAGAATCCTCTTCCATGAAGTAATGCAAAAAATTGAATCTAGAAAATGGAATTTTACTAAAGAATCATTTCAAGACTATTGCATGGATAAACTTGCAATTATGAGACCACTCAAATTAGAGGAGGTGGATGCCATTCAACTATTAATCAATGGAATTAATAATATGGCTATCAGAGGTATAGCCGTCTCCTTACGCATAACCTCTTTGAATCTATTTCTGAAGGAAATGCGAAATATCACAGCCACGTGTGGTGATCCTTTTAAAAAATCTCAGCATTTGTCAAATATTAAGTTTGATAAATCAAAGGATGCAGTGCAGGAAAGAGCTAAAACAGCGTTCAATTCAGGAGAGAAATCTGACTCTCAATTTAAAGAAAAAGAAGTCTTCTGCGCCTACTGTCGATGTAAGGATCACTATAAATCCAGCTGCCCGAAACTGGGCAGAAGAGGGAGCGAGCCCAATCCCAGTCAACCAAACAGAACTGCATCGGTGGCAGCAATTGAAGAAGTTATTGAGGACTCTTCCAAGACGGTAGCGTGCGTATGTGATGCCGGTAAAAATATTGTTATTACGGATCCTATACTTAAAGTAGTTAAATTTAATAATAATGATTGTGTTCTATCAGCATTAGTGGATACGGGAAGTCCGATCTCCCTTATTGGGGCTACAACGTTTAATAATTTTTCTTTAGATAACGTCTATCTTGGTAACACCAATTCTTCTTATAAAAGTTTAAATAATAAACCCATCATTATTTCGGGAATTTTAAATACATCGATTCAATTAGAATCTCTACCTGATATAAATGCGAATTTAAAACTTCATGTTTTAAAACATGATTCGCCTTCTGCAGATATTATTCTTGGGCGAGACTTTTTCGCAGATAATAATATTATTATTTCTATGAATTTCAGTAACAACAATCTTGGGGATAAAGTTGCTCTTTTTTCTCAATTAACTTTTGTTGATATTGATGTCGATCAATTGGATAATAAGAAAAATATCCCTAATTGGATCCCTAATACTACTACGGATTTTGATTATTCGGTGGAGGGAAAACTAATAAATACAATTTCGGAAGTAGAAAATACAACAGTAGAAGCTCCGCAAGATGATCATTCGATAAAAGATGAAAACGTTTTTGCATTTGCTCCAAGACGATTTGCTTGGATTGAAAAAACCAAAATAAGGGAAATCACAGACGACCTCCTCGCGCGCGGCAGTATTAAATATAATTCATCGCCGTACTGTACCAGAGTGGTACCTGTTAAAAAGAAAGATGGTTCTATGCGTCTTTGCATGGACTTACGTCTATTAAACAACAAGGTTATCAAACAAAGATACCCTTTTCCTTTAATAAAAAGACTGAATAGATTTATCAAGCCTTCATTAAAGAAAATTATAAAAGACCAAAATGTTTGGAATTCTAGTATTCCTTTAGTTCAGTATTCAATTAATAACACATATCATTCTTCTTTAGAATCAACTCCATCTAAAGTACTCTTTGGATGCGATCAACGTAATCACGTAGATGGTGATTTACTTAACTTCTTGAACAACTTAGCAGAAATAGAATTTGATCCATTGAAAGAACGTCAATACTGCCGGGACTTAGCAGTAGAAACCACAGAGAAAGTCAAAAAGTATAACAAGTTATACTACGATTTGAATCATAAAAAACCTTCAATTTACAAGGAAGGAGATTACGTATTAATTAAAGATACTACGGTAAAACCGGGAGAGGATAAAAAATTTAAACCTCGATATAAAGGTCCTTATAGAGTATCTAAAATTCTAAATAAAAATAGATATGTAATAGAGGATATACCAGGGTTTAACATTACGAATAGACCCTATAACTCAATCCTATCTCCTGATAGATTAAAGCTTTGGGTGAAACCAGTAGAATAGATTCAGCAAGATTGATCTATATTTGATAAACATTATCTAATGGTTGTCGTTTTATTTGTAATTCTGCGCATTTTATATTTTTATTATTTTATTGAACTACCTATTGCGCTCTATTGGATTTATATATTAAAGGTTATATGCGAATGATTGTTATTATCTTTTTAATATTTCGTCTACTTTTAAGTTTTATTCTAAATATAGAATTATTCATAGGCGATGCGATACTAACATTAATTTATTTTCTTTTAGATATTATTCTATAAGTTAAATTACTCATTGGTGATACTAATGTTTCATTATACGCTAAGGTGAACCGATGATTGTAATTTCGTTAATATTAAGATTTGTCTAAATGATTTGTAATTTTCAAACATTGTAACATCCGAGACGAATGTTCGAGTCAGAATGGCCGAGCTGTAAGGATATTTCATAGTGGCGCCTCTTGTCCGACGCCATATTGCCTGTAGCATAATTGGCTGCTTGAGCAGCCAATGAGGAGAGGTGAGGTGACATCTTGGTCTCGCGCGGCTTTTCGGGACTCAGGCATTCGTAGTCTGACCGCGGACGAATAAAGTTATCTTTGAATAAAGTGTTATATCGGCTTACGGGCGTACACCGCGTTTCCCTTCGCTCAATCCTGACATCCCTTACAGTATTAATCAAGAAATATCAAATATTTTTGTACCAACAATAATAATAAGAATAAAAATATCAACAGAAAATCGATTCAAAAGGAACCAATATCAGACAATATCCATACAATAAAAACTTGTTAGTCCAGTGATTAATATTCCAAACAAAAGTGCCATTTCTCTAATCCATTTCTCTAACGGAAGCGAAACGAAAGTCTGCGAAAGTCATGTCTGTGACTAGCGGCGGAAGGAGTAACAAAATTGCATTCGGCAGGCCTTCTTTCCAATCGATTCAAATAGTTAATAGTGCAATTGTTTATTACTAATAAAGATTGTTAATAAAATAGTGAAATCAGTCTACAATATGCAATTGGTAAAATCGATGAACGTGATTTAACTATTTTATTAATCAAATTCATAATTTTTTTGAAATAAAGTACTTTTCGTGAAGTATTTGTTTTTTAAGTTTTTTAAATGGCAGAAAATATTTCGAAAAAAATTTTTCAGCGAAGATTGAAAAAAAACAACAAAAAACGTTAAAAAAATGTAAAACAAAATGAGGCAAAACTCTGTCATCGACGGTCCCAAACCCGTGTAAAAGAGGAGGGTGTTTCGACTTTATTCATCGCTAAAAATTTAGTGTTGGATCCAAATACTGATGTCTGAGATTAAAAATTTTAAAAGTCGAATAATTCCGCGAAAAGTGATCGCAGCGCCATCTATGACCAGTGTTTTGTATTCGCCTCGAAAAGACCTTTCAAACGAGCCCCCTCTCGACCCATGTTGCCATTTAAGATTTTCATCCCCCCTCGTGCCCCACGCCCCCCCTTGGGGTGGGGGGGTTGCAACCCCCCACAAAAGATACCTTTATTGAAAAATCGTTTTACGTGTTTCGGCGATTTTCGATATCTTTATTTATTCAAAAGTTGCAAGACCGTTTCCAAACTTTTGGTACACCCTGTATATCCCCTATTTAAATATATTTATTTTCTTTCAAATATATTTTTTTTTCTTTTGAAGACGCATTTAACCATTTGTAAACGTAACCAAAAAACCTAACTGCTCGCTCCTGTTTTTTTTCTATTCTTTTTTTTCTTTATTTTGATAAAAAAATTTTGTATGCATTCGTTACAATCAGATATAATTGTGTCATCAAATGAAATGAACTATAACATTGTAAAAATAAAAATAAAAGAATTTAAAGAGCTCACGTTTAGAGTAACAATTTAAGAGTGACAAAATATTTATGGATGTCCTGTTACTCACAAGCTCTTTTGATTGTTCTTTTCTATTGAATTTCGATAAATGACCTCTGAAAGCGACACAATTATTCTAATACCGTAGAGTATTTTACTTTAGAGTAATTTCCATTTGCAAACTTTCTAAAATGTGTTTTTTTCTTCCACAGAAGCCAAAGCACGCAAGGAAAAAATGGCAGCACGAGACGCAGATGAGTAGCAGAGAAATTACTTCGAATGTAATACAATGTAAATGCTAGAACAATTGAATAAAATATTTCTAGAACTTCAATTGATCTGGCTTTTGTTGTTGGGTTTGTTTATTTAATTCTTAGATAGAAAAAGATAGATAGATTTGAAGATAAGTGAGATAGTATAGAATAGATTAGGATAGAATAGACTAAAGAAAATGCATTCAAAGCATATCTACAAAGCATATGGAACGCATTCAGAGAAAGTATCCTAAAGGTCTGGTATGCGTATCGTATTCATTACAAGAGAAAGTTGTGAATGCGTATCGTATACGTTACCAGGTAATATTGTCGTGTCGGTGATACAAGCAATCAATCATATGCATTGCTAAGATGTATCCGATACGTAACCGATACTAATCAGATGCATCGGTGTTAAGTATCCGCAATGTATTCTATACGTTATGAATACTAATAAATGCTCCTTGGAAATAGTTCAGTTATATATTTATCATTTATACGATTTCAATATTAGATTAATTTCTTTTATTACCAAATATTATCAAATATTACAAAATATGTCATTGATAAAATATGTCATAACAAATATGTTGTTCCTGGATTAAGTTTCCTATATGATAGTATTTTAAGAGTGTTGTTAATCAAAATTTTTGTTATTAATCAAAATTTTCTTTTATTATGAATAATGTAAATGAATAATATGATTGAAAATTGATTCAGTCAAACTTACTTGAACGAAAAAAATAATTTAATGATAGCATTCCTCAAATCAAGAAAATTAACACTATCGATCTGTCTACAAAATGTGTTTATTTCAATCACAGTATGCGGATTACTCAGCAATTCAATTCTTTGTTGCATGGATTGCGATGCGACGTATGTGGGACAGACGAAAAGAAAATTATATACCAGATTGAAGGAACACAAGTACAATACAAAATTAGAGCCTTCCAAACATTCAGTCGTGTCCCAGCATGCGGCCCATCTCAACCATCAATTTGATTGGGAAAACGCCGAGATTCTGGATGTCGAGCACCACTACCAAAAAAGACTCATTAGCGAGATGATCCATATAAAGTTTCAAAATCATAGCGTAAATTCTCAAAAAGATACAGAGATGTTAGACAAAGCGTATTACAATATCTTGAACATTCTAGCACACCCCCACTCCACCAACAATTTATAATGTACACCAATGGTAGCTCACACAATCTTTACTGGTTCTTTTCTAATGATCATTTGCGTTTGTTCTACCACACGAGACGGTCACGGTTTCGTTACGTCGCCGGATTGTGAGTTTGAGTCGATCCTGTTAGCACAAATGACCGCCTTCATTGGAACGGTCTGTTTATCCTGTAAGTACCGCGCATCACATTATTCTCGATTAACGCTCGGTCAGTACCATATACGCTTATGATAAATTCGGATATATATAGATTTCGCTCCGTTCACGTGGTACATGACTTCGCACCTTCTGACCCTTCGAAGATGTGAGATCGTACTACACCTTTTATCCTTTGGACGGACTATTCTCGCCTTCCAACGAAGAATATTCGCAACCTTAATTAATTTTTTTACCGTTTTGACCATATGACCAAGTTTATACTTTTGAACTAATAATGTAACGGAATATAATAGGATAGGACGATTATACATGTAGCGAATGTTCGAGGATTACTCTGTTATTTTGACATTTCGCCACCCGAGACCCAAACGACGCATATAACGTATTATCTATTTTCATGTTTATATTTGTTTATATTTATTTGTATTGTTATACTTAACGCTGAGGAAGGCCCGGTGAGGCCGAAACGTACGTAATAATATTGTATGATGCGATCACATAATAAGATATTAAATTCATTTTGTCATCTTTAATTTATTTAATTTATTTTTGTTATATTTTGTTTTTTACTATTTCATGTGCATGTGGTCTTTTTCGTTTGGCTCGTTTTAGCATATTGGCCTCTCGCGTCGTCCTGATATTATTTATTGTATAACGAGCGGTATATGTAATTCATTGTCAATTCTTTGTATCAATCAAACACGATTTCAATATTAGATTAATTTTTTGGCTATTAAATATCTAATCGACGAAATTGCATATTTAAAGAAACAAAATATATCATTGGATTAAACAATATTTGCGATATTTTTATGTTGTATGAAACAAACATGTAGATATTGATGGCATTGAATATTGTGGTGTGAATTAATGAAATATTTTTCAATATATTGAGTATATATTGAGAAGAGAAAAGTAGTTGGATGAAAAAATACACGTTGATCCAACAAAATGTGACATTAAGGGATGCCACCAAAATATATATTTATTGCAAACTTAGTGAACACATTCGACCATATTAAATTAAATATTTAATTGATAAAATTCCATATATTATATATTTTAGGAAATAAGATATGTCATTCGACACATGTATGGTATATGCAATTTTTTTATATCAATTTTACTTGAATAAAAAGAATAATTAAATATAAATAAGTAATTAGTGCATACATGCTATTAAATCATTATTACGTATATATGCAAGATAATACAAGCATTTTTGTGAATAACTGGGTTCACTGAAAAATAGTAAGAATTAAATGTAGGATGTATGGAATGTTTGTTTAGTTTTAATAATGTGATGCAAAATTGATCTATTAAAATGTTGCAGAAAATTGCTTGTATAAAAAGTTTGACACAAACTGTGGCTATAGAAGAGAGGCTTTTTCTCTGCGTATGTGTTTTTTTGAAGAGCATTTCTGGCTAATCGGATCAGGTAATCACTTTCCATTATTTTGTGTATATCATATCCAAATAATTGTAAATAAATCATCAGTGCGTAAAACTCATGTATGTATATATTGAGAAGAAACATAATTGAATGAAAAAATATACATACATTGATCCAACAAAATGTTTTATTACGAGATGCCATCGAAATTTGTATTTATTGCACAGCTTAGTGAACACATTTGATCATATTAAGTTAAATATCTAATTGGAAAAATTTCATATATATTTTAGGAAATAACCCAGATAGCCAAGTCTCCCAGATCATGTATTGTAAATTGTGTGCTAAATATTATGTTGACAGAACTCCGGCAGTAGATGAGCATGGTTTGCCGTCTCAATTAATGTCGGCAGACGTGCAGCAGAAAATAAGCAATTTTTGCATCATAATATGTTATAAAAAATGCTGCAAAAATTAAACAGAAGTTCTTAGTATAAAAGCCGTACAATTTGAGGATTGCGTGTTGGCACAATATGTTTACAGAAAATAAACAACTATTAAGCATAACATGATGTTATTTCATGATGAAAGAACATAGTTAGAAAGCAAGCTCATCTGAAAATACAGTGTGACAGCAGATACGCGGCAGAAATTTAGCACGCGCTGCCGCACACATAATAATAGCAAAAATGCAGCAGCAACACAGCATGGTTTAATAATATTGAGAAATAGTTTCTCCTTTTATCGCTGAGCGCCGTATTGTTACACGATTTTTCTCGTATTCAAGTTTCTGCCACGAGTAAGATATAAAACATGTAAAGCGCGGTTACTATAAGATTAAAAGTAAAAGTGTAAGATCTTTTCATTAGCTTATATAACTTTTGATGCCATTTCAACAGGGAATTTAGAATATATTTATTTATTACTGCCTATTTGACGCAAAAAATAAGATTAATATAAATAGGAATTTTTATATAAATATTTTAAGTTTTATTAATTTAAATGTAATTATTTTATTATTATTTAATTACCCTAATTATGTGTGCATTTCTGAATATAATATGTATTATAAATGTATTTATAAATGCAATTATCATCGTGCATAATTATTGTAATAAATTATAAGAGGAATTCTTCCGTTCTTATGCAGTTTTTATGCAATACTTATAATATTCAATTTTATTACATCTATTAAAATATTATTGTGTTCACTAGACGTGCTTTGTATTTGCCGTGTTTTCACTGTTACGATGTGATGGCAGGCCATGCTCGATTTCTGCTGCGTTTCTGCTGTCAGTACCTGATATGTCAGATCGTGCTGTATTTTTGCCTTTTTCTACTGTTATGTCGTGCAGCACATCATGCTCGATTTCTGCTGCATTTCTGCCATCAATGTTCAACATGGTAAATTTTGCTCGATATTTGCTACGTATTTGCTGTTATGATAAAATAATAAATAACGCTTGATTTTTGTTGCATTTTCACTGCCATATTACATCGGCAAAATGTGTTGTCAGAAACTAAACTTAATGGGGACGCAGCGGATCGGAATCTACTGCAATGTCATGATTGAATTTGCTGGCATACTGCTGGCATACTGCTAGCATTTTGCTATTTGGGAAGATATGTCATTAGACATATGTATATGCAATTTTTTTATATCAAACTTGAATGAAAAGAATAATTAAATAATTTCATTATAGTACTCTTCAAATCAAGAAAATTAACGCTATCGGTTTTTGAAAGTGTGTTTATTTCTATCACAGTATGCGGATTACTCAGCAATTCAATTATTTGTATGACTTTCACAATTTCCATATTAAATTACTTTTCTTGTTACTAAATATTTAACCGGCGATGTTGCATATACAAGTATATTAAAAGAAACAAAATATATCATTGGATCAACTATCATATCCAAATAATTGTAAATAAATTATCAGTGCGTATGATTCATGTATGTATATGTTGAGAAAAAAAAGTAGTTGAATAAAAAAATATACATTGATTCAACGAAATGTTTTATTAGGGGATGCCACTGAAATATATATTTATTGCAAATAACTTAGTGAACACATTCGATCATATTAAGTTAAATATTTAATTGGTAAAATTCCATATGTATTTTAGGAATAAGATGTCATTCGACATATGTATATGCAATTTTTTTATATCAAACTTATTTAAATGAAAAGAATAATTAAATATAAATAAGTAATTAGCATATATGCTATTAAATCATTATTACGTATATATGCTAGATAATACAAGCATCTTTGTGAATAACTTGGTTCATTGAAAAATAGCAAGAAATAAATGTGGGATGTATGGAATGTTTGTTTAATTTTAATAATGTGATGCAAAAGAATTCAAAATTATTGATCTATTAAAATGTTGCAGAAAATTACTATAAACAGTGGGGCACAGTTTTTTCTCTGCGTACATATGTTTTTTTTTTGAAGATCATTTCTGGCTAATCCAATCAGGTAATTATTTTCGATTATTTTTTCTATATCATATCCAAATAATTTATATAATAATCTAAATAATAATCAGTGCGTATGTCATGTATACAGTGTGTCCCAAAAGTTTGGCAATCTCTAAATATTTAAAAAAATACGCATTTTTGAGAAAAATGTTTCAGACAAAAGTTGCAGGGTGTAAACTGACGTATTTAGTGATGTTCATAATTTGAGCTTGGGTTGCGTCATAAAAGCCAGATCAAAATCAAGTCGATTTTTTTTTATGGAACACTTTATTTTTGATTCCAGAATTTAACAGCTGGTGTCAAAAGCTTTTAAAAGCACTATAATAAAGTTTTTTCTGATTTATTTTATATCTTAATTTAACATATTTTGACGTAAAATGCAAAATATCTCGTAAAACATTTAGTTTTCGGTAGTCTTACTCTAATACTTTTATGTATAGAATAATGAGACATATCATTTGATGCAAAGAAAACGCACAGTTGTCTTGAAAAAAATTTAACTGCATGTTGAAAATTGCAAACATTTTTCCCAAAAATGCATATTTTTCAAAATATTTAGGGATTGCCAAACTGTTTGGATACACTGTATATTGAGAAAAGAAGTAGTTAAATGAAAAAATATACATTGATTCAACGAAATGTTTCATTACGGGATGTCATCAAAATATGTATTTATTGCAAACACTTAGTTAATGCATTTAATCGTATTAAATTAAATATTATCTATTTGATAAAATTCCATATGTATTTTAAGAAATAAGAAGAATCATTTTATTTTATATACATAAATTATGATGAATTTATCTCTTAATTGATGTAAAGGAAATACAGTTGGTTTCAAGAAAAAGTATGAATTTGCATCGAGCATCTATGGTAGATATTTTTTTTAAACATTGATTCCTCATCATTTTGTGCATAAAACTATTGACGTAATATTGACAAAAAATGAAACGATTGAAAAATTTAATGTGGTCCTCTTTATAATTATTTACATCGAATGTTGCGAGGAATAGATATGTTTAAAAAAATTTAGGATGTAGCCATTTAGAAAAATTAGATTGATCTTTAAATCTTTGACTCTAATATTTTTACATCGATTTTTTACTATCGGCATTAGTTGATAAAGAGGATCTATTTATAGAATTTATAGATAACAGAGCAAGTATTCTTAGGAGACATATTGCATGTACTGATTATTTTAGCGTTGCAGAAAATTTTATATAAATTTTTCTGCAACGCTAGTTTAATATAATTAATTTGTTTGTTTTATTACGTACTTATACAACTGTTTTATTTTACAGATTAAAAAAGAATAATCAGCAGCTCAGGCGCTGTGTAAAAGCTGCCATAAAGCGCTGAATTAAAATATCGGCTGCTATATAGCGCTGAATTCTGGCTGCCCTAGGCGCCTAATTAGAAAAATCTGGTTTGTGATACTTGCATTATTACAAGGTTGCCCCAAGCGCTGTACATCTATAAATAAAACTGCTCCAAGCGTCAATTGAAAATGGATAAATGTCACAAGTTTTATTACGGCAATACGGAAAGAGACATTTTGGCTTCCAAAGAATGGTTGACGGAAACGATAATAGATAGTTTCCATGCGCTACTCGAAAGAAATTCTGATTATGCACCTCAACCTGTATGGCTGACAATATTTCCCGATCGAATTGTTCCACTCGATAATTCAAAGAAGAAGCATTTGCAAATATTGCACAGTGATTTCGGTGGCGGTCATTGGATTACTTGTCATTATGACGCAAAGTCTGTTATTATATATGATTCTCATAAAGGCAGTCGTAATGCAAATATACAACATTTGAATGGAAAAATTCGAATTTTTGTGGAGAGATTATTTCCCTTTTATGACTTTCAAAACAATTCGATAGTTTTTCCTAAAGTTCAGTCGCAAGGCGACAGTTATAATTGTGGTCCTATGGCAATTGCGATTGCTACATCGATTCTGTTCGGCATAAATCCTTGCATTGTGAGGTATGATCGATCTTTGCTAAGACCTCATTTAGCTGCAATGTTTGCAGGACAAACAATAACTCATTTTCCATACCTCTGTAATACAACTGCTCCATTAACGCTATTGCCTTTGAAGACATTGAAAAGACGAGAGGCGAATGCACTGAGAAAAAGACTTGTACGTAGCAAAAAAACTGAAAACCAGTGTTCGAAACGACTCGAAAAAGATGCTATTTCTCACAAACAAAAGTATGTTATGAATCCTGAAACAAAATGTCAAAAGATGCGTGATCTGTACAAAAAAAATCTTGAAACAAAACGCCAGAGAATGCGTGATACATACAACAAAGATTCTGAAGGGCTGCGTAAAAGAAGGCATCAAATCGATGAATATCAAAAAGATTTAGAAAATAAACAGTACATCAAAAGAAAAAATAATTTGAAAAATGCTGCCAGTGAAAGCGACCGCCAAGGAAAATTCAGAGAGTTGGGCAGATGAAATATGATACAGAGGAATGATCGTGGTGAAGGATGCGAATCTGCGTAGTTTCATCGGGAACTAAATGTAATATGTCTGGACTGAATTGACAAAATTCATTGTGAAGAGGACAGATGTCATTAACTTTAACAATTTGAGATGACAACAAGTAATTATCAAATAATTATTTTTACTTCCGTAATTAGCTGGTGAATTACTTATATCTTCTTCACGGCCCCAGAGTGCACCACGTGGAGGTTTACGGTAAGATTTTGCTCTCCTTCATTTTTTTTATTTTTTTTTGTTTTTAATTTTTTTTAAGTTTTTTTATATATTTTTTTGTTTTTTTTTTTTTTTTTTTTTTTTTTCATACAATATTGAATATGGTTGTATAACGGTAATTTGAAGTAGATAATTGAAATAATAAATGAAGTACAAACGAGGTCTTTATTCGGCGTAATGCTTGCAATAGTGATAATTTTCGAAAAAATGTGAAAAGCACAACGATTTTGTACACCAAGCACATTTTATTATCGCTGGTGTTTTGCAAATATCACACTCTGGTGCACAGTTATGGAAGCAGTATTCTACTGGGTTTTCAAATTCAGCAGGTCTTTCTACAAGATAACCACTTTTGTACCACGAATACTTGATTAGATTTTCAAATCGAGGAGAAGAAAACTGATTATGGATTTGCGATTGGAGCTGCAGAATGCTGTTTCTTTGGTGTAAATCGACATCGTAATTATGAAGAATAACTTTATCGGAGAAATGTCGAATAAAATTTTTCCATGGTCTGAAAAAAAACACATCCAATGGTTGGATCATACCTGTCGTACCAGCGGGAATGGTTAAAATTTCGCAATCTTTATCTCTCTGTTCAACTCCATCGAAGATAGCAGAATTCTGTCCGCTCCAAGAATCAAGTAAGAGTGCCGATTTTAAGAGTGCCGATTTTTGGTTTATTTGTGGCAGAAAAGCATCTTCGAACCAGGTTTTGGTAAGCTCTGATGTCATCTTACCTGAGTTTGATGCTAATGTGAGGATGTTGTCCGCTTTAAATATCTTTTTCTGAACTATGGCGCCGAATTGACCCCCTTTTTCTTGTAATACAATCAAAAGAGGAGACAGTAAAACACCGTTTGCTGAAATTACCGGTTGAATGGTGTAACTGTGGGTCATAGCATGCAAAGACTGTGTCAGTTTTTCAACTTTTTGTTCACCTTTGAATGCTAGTGTACGACCGGTGTGCATTTCCAAATTAAATCCTGATTGATCAGAGTTGAATACATTGACTTCTCCAACATCAGTTAGAATACATTTTACTTTTTTCACGAATTCATTGGCTTGCACTTGTAACTTATCTTTTTGAGTTACTGATTCTTTGATAACAAATTTATTTACTTTTCTAGAAACAATTCCGTGTGCTTTCTTAAAATTATGAAGCCATTTTACCGAAGCTGTAAATAAATTTGTTGGCAGAGAAACTTTCTCTCTAGCTTCCAAGGCCCACCGCCGAATATCCAAATCATGTACAGACAGACGTTTATCGAGAGCTTCCTGAAAATGATCCAGTACGTATTTAGAAAGGGTATTTAATTTTTCTATCCGAGTACCCTTCTGGGAGATCTGTTCTTCCCAACGATACAATTGTTGTCTGTGTTTCAAGCGCTTAAATCGCGCTCTAACTGACTCAAATTTCAATGTATTCTTTCCGGATTTCCAGAAGTTAACGGCGTTTTTCTTGTACTCCATTGTAATATCTTTATCTTCTGAAAAACCTAATCCGTCCAATTTCCTCTTTTTCCCAATTGTACACTCTTCATCTTCGTACGCCTCATCTTCGTCGATTGGAAGTGAAGGTGATAAACAGTTTTGATCATCATATTGCAGATTCTCATAGACTTCTACAAACAGAGAATCGTTGATAGCATTCTTTATTAGAGTCTCCACTTGCAAACTAAAGATTTTTTCATTTTCGGATACAGCCGACTCAATATCATATTGTGGCTGGTCGAAAGCATTGTTTAAAAGCTTTATGATATTCTTAGGATTCATATTCTTAGGATTCATATTCATATTCAGGAAGTCCTTGGTTCGAAATAAAAGTTAGCAATTCCCAATCAGATTTGGTACGTAATCAATTAAATTAGTAGGTCACATTTTAAAATACATGATTAAAATTTGACACAAAGGATTGGAAAATTATTTTCGAAAAGCAAAAAAAAAATGAAAAATAGCGGAACCCTCCACCTTACCGGAACTGCGTGACAGTATCGATCCTATAATATATTTATACAATAACGTTTTTTTATGCCATGACATTAACATTAAATATCAAAAATAATCGAAAATGTTCGAAAAAGATCGAAAATAATCGATGAAGAAAAATTAATTTCGAAAGGTAAGAAAAATGAAAAATAGCGAAGCCCTCCGCCTCACCGGAAATTCGTGAGAGTATTGATACTCCTAATGTTGAAAAGTGAAAAGATATAAAAGCAAAGTTCAAAGTATAAAAGTGTAGTGTCGGTAAAGTTAATTTCCGCTTGAGCGACGAGACGACGAAACGACGAAACGCCACAAATCTAATTCTGACCACGCCATCTTCAAGAGCGACCCCGAAAACACAAGGAAACACTATTTTCGTTAAAAATTCACAGCATTTTATAAGTTTAAATTCGTTCCTAAGTCAAGATAAAATTCTTCACGTTTTGGGCGTTAATGGCCCAGATAGCACATGATATCCTCCGTATATTCTGAATTCATACGGAATCTCCTATATATATACATAATATTCTGAGAATGTACTAAGAATATCGTAAACAGTATGTAATGAGCTACGAACATTTCGTATATTCTAAGGATATTTTGAATTCATACGGAATCTCCTATATATATATGGGAGATTCCGTATGAATTTAGAATATCCTTAGAATATACGAAATGTTCGTAGCTCATAAGGATAGAGGGGGGAGAGAGCGCAGATAGGCGCAAAAGGGGGACAAAAAAAAAACAAACACAAACCTACACCACACAAAATTCTTCGTCTTTAATCTTGACGTTACGTTAAGTATATTGAGTCACTTAACAAAAAGAAAAAAAAACAAAAAGAAAACAAAAGGGAAAAACAAAATTGAAAACATTAGAAAAACAAACGATATTAACACTTTTATGAATGTCAAGGCTAATCTGCACAACACAAACACAAAAAAAAAAAACAAAAACACAAAACCCACAAAAACAAACCAACACACAAAAACACACACAAACAAAAACAAACAAACAAAAAAAAACACACACAAAAAAAAAAAAAAAAACACACACACAAACAAAAACAAACAAAAACAATAACAAACACAAAAACAAAAACACACAAAACTAACAAAAACAAAAACCACACAAAAACACACTACAAGCATAAACAGAGCGATATGGTTACGAATCTAAGTTGTTGTTGTTTGAGAGAGAGTGTGTGTGTGTGTGTGTGTGTGTCTCGCTGGGTGTGTGGGTGTGTGTGTGTGTCTCGCTGGGTGGTGATTGCGGTGTTGGGGGTGGGTGTGTGGGTGTGTGTGTGGTGTGTGTGTGTGTGGGTTTTGTGGGTTGTGTTGTGTGTGGTGTGGGTGTGGGTGTGTGTGTTGGGTGTGGGTTGTCTGTGTGGTGTGTGTGTGTGTGGGTGTGTGTTTGTGTGGGTGTGGGGGTTGTGGCTGGTGTGGGGGTTGTGTGTGTGGGTGTTGGGGGTGGGGTGTGTTGTTGTGTGGGTGTGTGTGTGTGTGTGGGGGGTGGGTGTGTGTGTGGCTGTGTGTGGGGTGTTGTTGGTGTGTGTGTGTGTGTGTGTAACATTTTGCGAATATACTGAGGATATCGCAAACAGTATATAATGAGCTACGAACATTTCGTATATTCTAAGGATATTCTAAATTCATACGGAATCTCCCATATATATATAGGAGATTCCGTATGAATTCAAAATATCCTTAGAATATACGAAATGTTCGTAGCTCATTACATACTGTTTACGATATTCTTAGTACATTCTCAGAATATTATGTATATATATAGGAGATTCCGTATGAATTCAGAATATACGGAGGATATCATGTGCTATCTGGGCCATTAACGCCCAAAACGTGAAGAATTTTATCTTGACTTAGGAACGAATTTAAACTTATAAAATGCTGTGAATTTTTAACGAAAATAGTGTTTCCTTGTGTTTTCGGGGTCGCTCTTGAAGGAACGAATTTAAACTTATAAAATGCTGTGAATTTTTAACGAAAATAGTGTTTCCTTGTGTTTTCGGGGTCGCTCTTGAAGATGGCGTGGTCAGAATTAGATTTGTGGCGTTTCGTCGTTTCGTCGTCTCGTCGCTCAAGCGGAAATTAACTTTACCGACACTACACTTTTATACTTTGAACTTTGCTTTTATATCTTTTCACTTTTCAACATTAGGAGTATCAATACTCTCACGAATTTCCGGTGAGGCGGAGGGCTTCGCTATTTTTCATTTTTCTTACCTTTCGAAATTAATTTTTCTTCATCGATTATTTTCGATCTTTTTCGAACATTTTCGATTATTTTTGATATTTAATGTTAATGTCATGGCATAAAAAAACGTTATTGTATAAATATATTATAGGATCGATACTGTCACGCAGTTCCGGTAAGGTGGAGGGTTCCGCTATTTTTCATTTTTTTTTTGCTTTTCGAAAATAATTTTCCAATCCTTTGTGTCAAATTTTAATCATGTATTTTAAAATGTGACCTACTAATTTAATTGATTACGTACCAAATCTGATTGGGAATTGCTAACTTTTATTTCGAACCAAGGACTTCCTGAATATGAATATGAATCCTAAGAATATGAATCCTAAGAATATCATAAAGCTTTTAAACAATGCTTTCGACCAGCCACAATATGATATTGAGTCGGCTGTATCCGAAAATGAAAAAATCTTTAGTTTGCAAGTGGAGACTCTAATAAAGGATGCTATCAACGATTCTCTGTTTGTAGAAGTCTATGAGAATCTGCAATATGATGATCAAAACTGTTTATCACCTTCACTTCCAATCGACGAAGATGAGGCGTACGAAGATGAAGAGTGTACAATTGGGAAAAAGAGGAAATTGGACGGATTAGGTTTTTCAGAAGATAAAGATATTACAATGGATTACAAGAAAAACGCCGTTAACTTCTGGAAATCCGGAAAGAATACATTGAAATTTGAGTCAGTTAGAGCGCGATTTAAGCGCTTGAAACACAGACAACAATTGTATCGTTGGAAAGAACAGATCTCCCAGAAGGGTACTCGGATAGAAAAATTAAATACCCTTTCTAAATACGTACTGGATCATTTTCAGGAAGCTCTCGATAAACGTCTGTCTGTACATGATTTGGATATTCGGCGGTGGGCCTTGGAAGCTAGAGAGAAAGTTTCTCTGCCAACAAATTTATTTACAGCTTCGGTAAAATGGCTTCATAATTTTAAGAAAGCACACGGAATTGTTTCTAGAAAAGTAAATAAATTTGTTATCAAAGAATCAGTAACTCAAAAAGATAAGTTACAAGTGCAAGCCAATGAATTCGTGAAAAAAGTAAAATGTATTCTAACTGATGTTGGAGAAGTCAATGTATTCAACTCTGATCAATCAGGATTTAATTTGGAAATGCACACCGGTCGTACACTAGCATTCAAAGGTGAACAAAAAGTTGAAAAACTGACACAGTCTTTGCATGCTATGACCCACAGTTACACCATTCAACCGGTAATTTCAGCAAACGGTGTTTTACTGTCTCCTCTTTTGATTGTATTACAAGAAAAAGGGGGTCAATTCGGCCCCATAGTTCAGAAAAAGATATTTAAAGCGGACAACATCCTCACATTAGCATCAAACTCAGGTAAGATGACATCAGAGCTTACCAAAACCTGGTTCAAAGATGCTTTTCTGCCACAAATAAACCAAAAATCGGCACTCTTACTTGATTCTTGGAGCGGACAGAATTCTGCTATCTTCGATGGAGTTGAACAGAGAGATAAAGATTGCGAAATTTTAACCATTCCCGCTGGTACGACAGGTATGATCCAACCATTGGATGTGTTTTTTTTCAGACCATGGAAAAATTTTATTCGACATTTCTCCGATAAAGTTATTCTTCATAATTACGATGTCGATTTACACCAAAGAAACAGCATTCTGCAGCTCCAATCGCAAATCCATAATCAGTTTTCTTCTCCTCGATTTGAAAATCTAATCAAGTATTCGTGGTACAAAAGTGGTTATCTTGTAGAAAGACCTGCTGAATTTGAAAACCCAGTAGAATACTGCTTCCATAACTGTGCACCAGAGTGTGATATTTGCAAAACACCAGCGATAATAAAATGTGCTTGGTGTACAAAATCGTTGTGCTTTTCACATTTTTTCGAAAATTATCACTATTGCAAGCATTACGCTGAATAAAGACCTCGTTTGTACTTCCTTTATTATTTCAATTATCTACTTCAAATTACCGTTATACAACCATATTCAATATTGTATGAAAAAAAAACAAAAAAAGAAAAATAAAAAAAACAAAAAAATATATTAAAAAACTTAAAAAAAATTAAAAACAAAAAAAAATAAAAAAAATGAAGGAGAGCAAAATCTTACCGTAAACCTCCACGTGGTGCACTCTGGGGCCGTGAAGAAGATATAAGTAATTCACCAGCTAATTACGGAAGTAAAAATAATTATTTGATAATTACTTGTTGTCATCTCAAATTGTTAAAGTTAATGACATCTGTCCTCTTCACAATGAATTTTGTCAATTCAGTCCAGACATATTACATTTAGTTCCCGATGAAACTACGCAGATTCGCATCCTTCACCACGATCATTCCTCTGTATCATATTTCATCTGCCCAACTCAAACTGCCAAAAAAATTTTAGACAAATTTTTATGATAATCCGAAAGATATTCAGACATTTTGAGGGTCAATTTGGAGTATCTACATTCTGCTTTTTAAAATTTAACTTCAAATTCGAAATCAGAGAGCCTAAAGATCCCTAGATACTGTATTTTATGAAATAAACAACAACTTTCATGAAATTTAGTCCGCCATTTTGAATCCTCCATTTTGAATTTTGAAAAATTTTACCTGAGATTCAAAAATTTACCTGCCACCCAAAAATCCGTTTACATACCAAGTTTCATCGAAAAACCAAAAAGTTTTGTAAAATTTGTTCCGCCATTTTGGATCCGCCATTTTGAATTTTGTAAATATGACCTCAGATTTGAAATCAGCGACCCAAAAAACCCCAAGATACCAAGTTCTATGGAAGTTAGTTTTACTTCATATGCGCGTGCATATTATTATGCATTTTACGGGTATTTGAGCAATACAGGGGGTAGTTTCAACCCTTAAACCTTCTTCTTTGCCGATAAAAAAAAATACGTATCGATTATTTTTCCGAGTTCTAAAAATGTGCCAACTTGCAGCCAAATCGGCGTGTCACACTTGGGTAGTGTTACTTGTCAGTGCATCCGACTCTCGTCTTTTCAAGGTCTTCAAAGGCAATAGCGTTAATGGAGCAGTTGTATTACAGAGGTATGGAAAATGAGTTATTGTTTGTCTTGCAAACATTGCGGCTAAATGAGATCTTAGCAAAGATCGATCATACCTCACAATGCAAGGATTTATGCCGAACAGAATCGATGTAGCAATCGCAATTGCCATAGGACCACAATTATAACTGTCGCCTTGCGACTGAACTTTAGGAAAAACTATCGAATTGTTTTGAAAGTCATAAAAGGGAAATAATCTCTCCACAAAAATTCGAATTTTTCCATTCAAATGTTGTATATTTGCATTACGACTGCCTTTATGAGAATCATATATAATAACAGACTTTGCGTCATAATGACAAGTAATCCAATGACCGCCACCGAAATTACTGTGCAATATTTGCAAATGCTTCTTCTTTGAATTGTCGAGTGGAACAATTCGATCGGGAAATATTGTCAGCCATACAGGTTGAGGTGCATAATCAGAATTTCTTTCGAGTAGCGCATGGAAACTATCTATTATCGTTTCCGTCAACCATTCTTTGGAAGCCAAAATGTCTCTTTCCGTATTGCCGTAATAAAACTTGTGACATTTATCCATTTTCAATTGACGCTTGGAACAGTTTTATTTATAGATGTACAGCGCTTGGGGCAACCTTCTAATAATGCAAGTATCACAAACCAGATTTTTCTAATTAGGCGCCTAGGGCAGCCAGAATTCAGCGCTATATAGCAGCCGATATTTTAATTCAGCGCTTTATGGCAGCTTTTACACAGCGCCTGAGCTGCTGATTATTCTTTTTTAATCTGTAAAATAAAACAGTTGTATAAGTACGTAATAAAACAAACAAATTAATTATATTAAACTAGCGTTGCAGAAAAATTTATATAAAATTTTCTGCAACGCTAAAATAATCAGTACATGCAATATGTCTCCTAAGAATACTTGCTCTGTTATCTATAAATTCTATAAATAGATCCTCTTTATCAACTAATGCCGATAGTAAAAAATCGATGTAAAAATATTAGAGTCAAAGATTTAAAGATCAATCTAATTTTTCTAAATGGCTACATCCTAAATTTTTTTAAACATATCTATTCCTCGCAACATTCGATGTAAATAATTATAAAGAGGACCACATTAAATTTTTCAATCGTTTCATTTTTTGTCAATATTACGTCAATAGTTTTATGCACAAAATGATGAGGAATCAATGTTTAAAAAAAATATCTACCATAGATGCTCGATGCAAATTCATACTTTTTCTTGAAACCAACTGTATTTCCTTTACATCAATTAAGAGATAAATTCATCATAATTTATGTATATAAAATAAAATGATTCTTCTTATTTCTTAAAATACATATGGAATTTTATCAAATAGATAACACAGCTCCACAAAAAAAAATGAAAAAATTCTTCCATAAACCAAAACCACCCTACCCTATGTTTTTGGGGTTGCTGAATTCGAATCCATGGTCAGTTTAATTCCATCACGTCAGGATTTCCCATAACCTCAAAAATAAAGCTCCAAAACCCCATAACACGCAAACTATTTAATCCTTAACCATCTTGACCAACGCAACCGCATTACTCTATCATCCTCTAACCCCAAAAACCCCTAAACCCCATAACCTGATAACCCCATAAACTCAAAACCTAATCAGCAATAGAGATTTGGTTCCTTAATGCTGGGAGACCTCAGTCAATGCGCTGTTTCTTGACGAGTATCAGTCATATCAAATTTTAACCCCTCAGCCTCCTACTCTCATTATCTTGTAACCTCATAAACCTTAAATTGCGAGAACCCTGAAAATTCCAAGCTCGATTAACAACAGAAATTCGAGTCTTCAATGCCGGGAGGTCTAAGTAAATGTGCTATTTCTCTTGCGAATAGCGCACCCTATCACCTCATATCCAGCGATAAGGATATGTGTTTTGTTATGTGTTTGATGTCGAATTACTTCTCGATATCATACCTACATTCAGCCAAACCCAGGAACAACGACGTGGACGTAGTAGGATTTCGTTCCCTTTGGGGTGCTTTTTTATCGTGAGTTCCCCTTGCCTCTCACATTCGGGGTGCTTTATTCATGTGAGTTCCCCTTGCCTCTCACAAATAGAAAACAAAAAGAAATTAATACGAATAAAAATAAAAATATAAGCTAAGGAAAAGTAAATGATTTCTATTCATTCTTGCTTCTCTTATGGTATCTTACTTGCTTACTCTCAAAGGAACGGCGAAGGGAACGTCGCTTACGAGTTTTACTGTGTACTTTAGCATCTCGTTTCAAATTCCAGCAGTAATCCGGCATCATATTTACTCCCCATACTCCTTGGTATCTCTTTTCCATATCTTTCATGTCTTGGTGGAATCTTGCTGATTAGGTTTTGAGTTTATGGGGTTATCAGGTTATGGGGTTTTGGGGTTTAGGGGTTTTTGGGGTTAGAGGATGATAGAGTAATGCGGTTGCGTTGGTCAAGATGGTTAAAGATTAAATAGTTTGCGTGTTATGGGGTTTTGGAGCTTTATTTTTGAGGTTATGGGAAATCCTGACGTGATGGAATTAAACTGACCATGGATTCGAATTCAGCAACCCCAAAAACATAGGGTAGGGTGGTTTTGGTTTATAGAAGAATTTTTTCATTTTTTTTGTGGAGCTGTGTAATATTTAATTTAATACGATTAAATGCATTAACTAAGTGTTTGCAATAAATACATATTTTGATGACATCCCGTAATGAAACATTTCGTTAAATCAATGTATATTTTTTCATTTAACTACTTCTTTTCTCAATTTACAGTGTATCCAAACAGTTTGGCAATCCCTAAATATTTTGAAAAATATGCGTTTTTGGGAAAAATGTTTGCAATTTTCAACATGCAGTTAAATTTTATTCAAGACAACTGTGCGTTTTCTTTGCATCAAATGATATGTCTCATTATTCTATTCATAAAAGTATTAGAGTAAGACTACCGAAAACTAAATGTTTTACGAGATATTTTGCATTTTACGTCAAAATATGTTAAATTAAGATATAAAATAAATCAGAAAAAACTTTATTATAGTGCTTTTAAAAGCTTTTGACACCAGCTGTTAAATTCTGGAATCAAAAATAAAGTGTTCCATAAAAAAAAATCGACTTGATTTTGATCTGGCTTTTATGACGCAACCCAAGCTCAAATTATGAACATCACTAAATACGTCAGTTTACACCCTGCAACTTTTGTCTGAAACATTTTTCTCAAAAATGCGTATTTTTTTAAATATTTAGAGATTGCCAAACTTTTGGGACACACTGTATACATGACATACGCACTGATTATTATTTAGATTATTATATAAATTATTTGGATATGATATAGAAAAAATAATCGAAAATAATTACCTGATTGGATTAGCCAGAAATGATCTTCAAAAAAAAAACATATGTACGCAGAGAAAAAACTGTGCCCCACTGTTTATAGTAATTTTCTGCAACATTTTAATAGATCAATAATTTTGAATTCTTTTGCATCACATTATTAAAATTAAACAAACATTCCATACATCCCACATTTATTTCTTGCTATTTTTCAATGAACCAAGTTATTCACAAAGATGCTTGTATTATCTAGCATATATACGTAATAATGATTTAATAGCATATATGCTAATTACTTATTTATATTTAATTATTCTTTTCATTTAAATAAGTTTGATATAAAAAAATTGCATATACATATGTCGAATGACATCTTATTCCTAAAATACATATGGAATTTTACCAATTAAATATTTAACTTAATATGATCGAATGTGTTCACTAAGTTATTTGCAATAAATATATATTTCAGTGGCATCCCCTAATAAAACATTTCGTTGAATCAATGTATATTTTTATTCAACTACTTTTTCTCAACATATACATACATGAATCATACGCACTGATAATTTATTTACAATTATTTGGATATGATAGTTGATCCAATGATATATTTTGTTTCTTTTAATATACTTGTATATGCAACATCGCCGGTTAAATATTTAGTAACAAGAAAAGTAATTTAATATGGAAATTGTGAAAGTCATACAAATAATTGAATTGCTCATAAACATCAACAGCAAATACACGACAAATATCAGGCAAAGGTTTACCATGTTGAACATTGATGAAATGCAATCGAAAATGGAGCATGATTTTAATTTACAATGAAAAGGTAAAATACAGCACGATCTGACTATCGGTATTGACAGGCAAAACTGCATCGGAATGGCCTGCCATCACATCTTAACAATTTGAAAACAATAATTCTAGTGAACACAATAATATTTTTAATGGATCATAATGTTGAATATTATAAATTGTTGTATAAACAAGCATATAACCGGAAGAATTCCTCTTATAATTTATTACAATAATTATGCATGATGGTGCATTTATAAATTGCATAATACATATTATTTTCAGAAATAATTAAATAATAATAAAATAATTACATTTAAATTATTAAAACTTAAAATATTTATATAAAATTCCTATTTATATTAATCTTATTTTTGTCAAAATAGGCAGTAATAAATAAATATATTCTAAATTCCCCCTGTTAAAATGGCATCAAAAGTTATAAAATAATAATGAAAAGATCTTACACTTTTACTTTTAATCTTATAGTAACCGCGCTTTCGCATGTTTTATATCTTACTCGTGGCAGAAACTTGAATAAGCAGGAAAAATCGTGTAACAATACGGCGCTCAGCGATAAAAGGAGAAACTATTTCTCAATATTATTAAACCATGCTGTGTTGCTGCTGCATTTTTGCTATTATTATGTGTGCGGCAAAGCGTGCTAAATTTCTGCCGCGTATCTGCTGTCACACTGTATTTTCAGATGAGCCTGCTTTCTAACTATATTCTTTCATCATGAAATAACATCATGTTATAATAGTTGTTTATTTTCTGTAAACATATTGTGCCAACTCGCAATCCTCAAATTGTACGGCTTTTATACTAAGAACTTCTGTTTAATTTTTGCAGCATTTTTTATAACATATTATGATGCAAAAATTGCTTATTTTCTGCTGCACGTCTGCCGACATTAATTGAGACGGCAAACCATGCTCGTCTACTGCCGGAGTTCTGTCAACATAATATTTAGCACACAATTTACAATACATGATCTGGGGAGACTTGGCTATCTGGGTTATTTCCTAAAATATATATGAAATTTTTCCAATTAGATATTTAACTTAATATGATCAAATGTGTTCACTAAGCTGTGCAATAAATACAAATTTCGATGGCATCTCGTAATAAAACATTTTGTTGGATCAATGTATGTATATTTTTTAATTCAATTATGTTTCTTCTCAATATATACATACATGAGTTTTACGCACTGATGATTTATTTACAATTATTTTGGATATGATATACAAAAATAATGGAAAGTGATTACCTGATCCGATTAGCCAGAAATGCTCTTCAAAAACAAACCATCACGCAGAGAAAAACCTCTCTTCTTCATATGCTTCACAGTTTAATGATGGTTTTATTTACAATTATTTTTATACAAGGAAAGTGATTACCTGAATTTTCAAAAACATTTTAATAGATTTGTGTCAAACTTTTTATACATCACAATTTTCTGCATTTTAAAACTAAAACAAACAAACATTCCATACATCCCTACATTTAATTCTTACTATTTTTCAGAAACCCAGTTATTCACAAAATGTTGTATTATCTTGCATATATACGTATATGATTTAATAGCATGTATGCACTAATTACTTATTTATATTTAATTATTCTTTTATTCAAGTAAATTGATATAAAAAATTGCATATACCATACATGTGTCGAATGACATATCTTATTTCTAAAATATATAATATATGGAATTTTATCAATTAAATATTTAATTTAATATGGTCGAATGTGTTCACTAAGTTTGCAATAAATATATATTTTGGTGGCATCCCTTAATGTCACATTTTGTTGGATCAACGTGTATTTTTCTCCAACTACTTTTCTCTTCTCAATATATACTCAATATATTGAAAAATATTTCATTAATTCACACCACAATATTCAATGCCATCAATATCTACATGTTTTGTTTCATACAACAAAAAATATCGCAAATATTGTTTTAATCAATGATATATTTTGTTTCTTTAAATATGCAATTTTGATTAGATATTTAATACAAAAATTAATCTAATATTGAAATCGTGTTTGATTGATACAAAGAATTGAATTGCTGATGGGAAATTTCTTGATTTGGTTGCTATCAAAATCATTAAATTTGCTTCGCTGAGTAATCCGCATACTGTGATTGAAATAAACACACTTTTGTAAACAGATAGCGTTAATTTTCTTGATTTGAAGAGTACTATAATTAAATTATTTAATTATTTTTTTCATTCAAGTTTTATTCATAATGATATAAAAAAATTATATCATATACATATCCAGGAACAACATAATGACTATTTCCTAAAATATAAATGAAATTTTTCCAATTAGATATTTAACTTAATATGATCAAATTTGTTCACTAAGCTGTGCAATAAATACAAATTTCGATGGCATCTCGTAATAAAACATTTTGTTGGATCAATGTATGTATATTTTTTCATTCAATTATGTTTCTTCTCAATATATACATACATGAGTTTTACGCACTGATGATTTATTTACAATTATTTAGATATGATATACACAAAATAATGGAAAGTGATTACCTGATCCGATTAGCCAGAAATGCTCTTCAAAAAAACACATACGCAGAGAAAAAGCCTCTCTTCTATAGCCACAGTTTGTGTCAAACTTTTTATACAAGCAATTTTCTGCAACATTTTAATAGATCAATTTTGCATCACATTATTAAAACTAAACAAACATTCCATACATCCTACATTTAATTCTTACTATTTTTCAGTGAACCCAGTTATTCACAAAAATGCTTGTATTATCTTGCATATATACGTAATAATGATTTAATAGCATGTATGCACTAATTACTTATTTATATTTAATTATTCTTTTTATTCAAGTAAAATTGATATAAAAAAATTGCATATACCATACATGTGTCGAATGACATATCTTATTTCCTAAAATATATAATATATGGAATTTTATCAATTAAATATTTAATTTAATATGGTCGAATGTGTTCACTAAGTTTGCAATAAATATATATTTTGGTGGCATCCCTTAATGTCACATTTTGTTGGATCAACGTGTATTTTTTCATCCAACTACTTTTCTCTTCTCAATATATACTCAATATATTGAAAAATATTTCATTAATTCACACCACAATATTCAATGCCATCAATATCTACATGTTTGTTTCATACAACATAAAAATATCGCAAATATTGTTTAATCCAATGATATATTTTATTTCTTTAAATATGCAATTTCGTCGATTAGATATTTAATAGCCAAAAAATTAATCTAATATTGAAATCGTGTTTGATTGATACAAAGAATTGAATTGCTGAGTAATCCGCATACTGTGATTGAAATAAACACATTTTGTAGACAGATCGATAGTGTTAATTTTCTTGATTTGAGGAATGCTATCATTAAATCATTAAATTATTTTTTTCGTTCAAGTAAGTTTGACTGAATCAATTTTCAATCATATTGTTGCGCCTTCGCACAAGAAAACGCCAACTCGCGCACAAACACACTAGTACACTCGCGTCACTCTCCGCCGTAGCGGAATAAATACTCTCCGGGTTTGCAAAAGAAAGCTCTTTATTCCGAGAGCAACGTACAGCACGTCTGAATCGTCAGACAGAACTCCGAACAACAACATGACCGTTTATAACAACCGACTCCCGTTGCCGGGGAACGCCGCGCGACAAAAAGCACTCCGGGTGGCGAGCGCGGACGCAACACTGCCCTCCTCCTCCAAGAATGTCGTCCCGACATTCAGGCAGGGCTGTCTCTTGGAAACCTCCTGTCTCCAAATCCGTGGGGAGGGTGCGGTCTTCTCGGGGCCTCACGTCCCTAGTCCCGCAAACCTTGGACGGTCTCCTGCCCTTCCCGTGCTGCTGCAGCGGGTTACCGGGCTCCGTCCTCCCCCCAGTTCCACGTAGTCCTCTGCTCGCCGCGTCCTCGCGTCCGGCCTCTTGAATCTTGCCCTTCGAGTCTTGACTCTTGAGTCTTCTTTCTTCGGACAAGGGGGGTGAATGTCGCCCTGTGGCACCTACGTCCCGCAGGACTCCCCAAGTCCCTGCCTCGGCATTCGCCCTAAGGCCCACGGGAAAACCACAGGACAAAAACCGTGGGCGAGGCAGTCTTCGAAAGTTGAAGAGCCCCCACAGTTGTTCAAGCGAACTCCTTCCTGGCGAGCGTCCCCTTTACGACGAGCGCCGCACGCTTCTACCTGCCAAACAAAGAAACTACTGGCAGTAACAATCCCTTTAGCCTACCTCTACTAAAATTACTCCGGGCTCCGACCACGGCGTCTAATCTCGCCCCACGCGTCTCTCGAGGTACGGCGCGAGCCTGTCTGCGTGAACCACTCTGTTCCTTCCTCCACGCAGCCCGCGAATGCAAAACACCACGTCACTTAATTTTCGAACAATAAGAAAAGGTCCCTCCCAATTTCTCTGTAATTTGGGAGCTTTTCCTCTTACTCTTCGAGGATTGTACAACCACACCCTCTGACCTTCACTAAAGGAGATTTGTCTGGCCTTCAAGTCGTACCAGCTCTTCATCTGAGAAGATTTCACACTAACACGACCCCTGACACTCGCGTGGATCTCGTCCATCTTCCTCCTAATCCTCTGTAAATAATTAGTCTCCGACTCCACTGGGTCAGGAGGCCTACCCCGAAGAAGATCTAACGGCAGCCTCAAGTCACGAGCGAGATAGAGCTCGGCAGGAGTCACTCCGGTCGTCTCGTGCTTCGAAGATCTGTAAGCCAACAAATATAATGGGATCCAACGATCCCAATCTTTCTGATTTCCAGAAACAAATTTCGCCAAGTAATTCAGGATTGTCTGATGATGACGTTCGACCAAACCATCGGACTGAGGATGCAAAGGCGTTGTCCGAGTTTTCTTTATCCCCAGCACATTTGACAATTCGCGGAATATCCGCGACTCGAAACTCCTCCCCTGATCCGTGTGAATCTCCAGAGGAACTCCGTGCCTGGAGATAACCTCCCTCAGAAGGCTTTCCACGATGGACTTCGTTCTGATACTTTTGAGGGGGCTAACCTCCACCCATCTCGTGAAGCAGTCAATCATCACGAGGAGATACATGTTTCCCGCACGAGTCCTCGGAAAAGGACCGAGAATGTCCATCTGCACTCGATCGAAAGGTGCTCCAACATTGTAAATCTGTAGCGGGGATTTCCCCTTCCCGGCAGGGCCCCTCTTAGCTACACAGACCACACAGGTTCTGCACCAATTTTCCACATCCTGCTTGCAGGAAGCCCAGTAAAACCGCCTGCGAATCTTCTCGAGGGTTTTGTTGATCCCAAAATGGCCTCCAGTAGAAGAATCGTGGGCTTCCTCCAACACACGACTGGTTCTGGCCTTGGGGACGATAAGTTGGAGAACGTCCCTCCTCAAATTCGGGGCCACCCACTTCTTGAAAAGAACGCCATCCTCCACCACGAGAGAGTCCCAATAGGACCAATAAACTTTAGCAGCTGGGCTTCCCGCAGAAATTTCCTGTCTCAAAGGGCGTTGCCCTGTTTCCTTTCCTAAAAGAAAAATGGAAATATCAGGGTCCCGTAATTGCTCCTCACGCCAATCTACGGATCTCTCTTCGAAAAAAGAAATTCTTCCAATATCCCTTTCATCCTTGAGACTTTCTCTAACTTCAACTTTTTCGCAATAGCGACAACTTACCTTGGCACAAGGACGCCTAGAAAGCCCATCCGCGTTCCCATGAGAGGCTCCTTTCCGGTGCATGACTTCAAAGTCATATAGCTGCAGTCTTTCCATCCACCGGGCTAATTGCCCCTCAAGATTCTTGAAAGACAGCAACCACCTAAGAGAAACGTGATCCGTGCGGACCAAAAATTTCCGTCCGCATAAATAATGATGAAAAGACCGAACCGACTCGACAATGGCTAATAATTCCCGTCGAGTAACACAATAATTTCTCTCAGCCTTATTCAATACCCGGCTGAAATAGGCGATTACTTTAAAAACGCCATCCTGTTTTTGTGAAAGGACACCTCCAATACCAACATTAGACGCGTCGGTATCCAAAAGAAATTCCCCCTCCCTTTGAGGAAAAGCAAGAACTGGCGAACTCGTCAAAGCCAATTTAAGCTTCTCAAAGGAATCTCGACATTGTTCGCTCCAAATAAATTTAACTTGGTTTTCGGTAAGCGCATAAAGCGGCCTTGCCAACGAAGAAAACCCTTTAACGAATTTGCGGTAATAGGAGCAAAAGCCCAAAAAGCTTCGCAATTGCTTCTTATTTTGGGGAACCGGCCATTTTCTAACCGCTGCTACCTTCTCGGGATCAGTAGCAATGCCATTCCGGGAAACAATATGTCCCAAATATTTCACCTCTTTACCGAAAAAGACACATTTATTGGGATTGACCTTTAAATTCACCTCTCTTAAACAAAGAAATATTTCTTTTAAGTTACTAACCATCTCCTCAAAATCTTTACCAAAAATGATAACATCATCTAAATAAACCAGGCATTTCTTTGAAATGAACTTATGTAAAACTTGCTCCATGATCCGCTCGAAGGTAGCAGGAGCGTTACAAAGTCCGAAAGGCATCACAGTAAATTGCCATAATCCCCTTCCAATCGAAAAGGCAGTTTTCTCCCTGTCTTCGGGACGAATCTTTATCTGCCAATATCCGCTCTTTAAGTCTAAAGTAGTAAACCAACTGTTACCTGAAAGCTGGTCCAGAATATCATCTATTCTGGGAAGAGGATAGGAATCTTTTACCGTTACGGAATTTAATTTGCGATAATCCACGCAGAATCTTATAGTTCCATCCTTTTTCCTTACAAGAACAGCTGGAGATACCCAAGGACTGGAAGATTCTTCAATTATATGATTTTCCCTCATTTCCATAATAATTTTGTCCACCTCGGACCTCATCTCAATGGGAATTCTCCGGGGAACCTGCTTAATGGGGGAAGAATCTTTCACATTAATGACATGTTCCCCTACTTTGCAATTCCCGGCGGTTATAACTTCCGAAAATAAATCCCGAAATTCGCACAAAAATTCCCGAAAAATTTCCTTCTGTTTCACATCTAGTTCACGAGAATTCTTTTCAAGGAGCCCCTCCAAACTCGAAGGAACTCCGGAGTCTATAACCCGACCACATCTGCTTTCACTTCCTCCCTTGAAAGCAAAATCGAAAATGTTCTCTAATTTCAACTGTCTCAGAAAATCTACTCCCAAAATGCAATCGTCGGAAATTTCCGCGACGAGCATGGGAAATTTCACACAATTTTTCCCGATCCGAACTTCAACGACTGCCCTCCGTTTTATGGGAATTCTCAAACGCCAACTCGCGCACAAACACACTAGTACACTCGCGTCACTCTCCGCCGTAGCGGAATAAATACTCTCCGGGTTTGCAAAAGAAAGCTCTTTATTCCGAGAGCAACGTACAGCACGTCTGAATCGTCAGACAGAACTCCGAACAACAACATGACCGTTTATAACAACCGACTCCCGTTGCCGGGAAACGCCGCGCGACAAAAAGCACTCCGGGTGGCGAGCGCGGACGCAACACTATTATTCATTTACATTATTCATAATAAAAGAAAATTTTGATTAATAACAAAAATTTTGATTAACAACACTCTTAAAATACTATCATATAGGAAACTTAATCCAGGAACAACATATTTGTTATGACATATTTTATCAATGACATATTTTGTAATATTTGGTAATATTTGGTAATAAAAGAAATTAATCTAATATTGAAATCGTATAAATGATAAATATATAACTGAACTATTAGTTAAGGGGTTATACGCAGTTGTGATTTTCAAAAAATCGATTTTTTTTTTATTTCATATTTTGAGTGTACATATATTCAAGATTGTACACACAAAATTTCAAGTCGATCCGACAAATATTCTCGGAGTTATAAGCACATTTGTAAACATGTTTTGGCTCGAGCAAAAGCGTGCGGAGCAGAGTCTCGAGGAGTAGCTGACTGTTAGAGCGCCCCCATACTTTTATTACTTTATTATTGTACTCACCTATTTATTGTACTCACATAGGTACAAAGTGAAAGTGTATTAGTGTTCTGTTTATACTTGCTTGGTCCCTTCCCTTCTTTTAATGGTTTGTGTTTTCAAACTGCCAGTCTACAGTGCTACTTCAAACAGCTAAGTCGCGTGGTCGTTTATACGTATTTTTTCATTTCTTTTTCGTTTCTCTTTCATTTTTGTTGTGTTTTTTTGTAAAAATGAAAGTAAATAGAGAAGCACGATCGTTAACTGGTGCACAAAAATCAAGAAATAAGAAAAGAAAAAACGTCTTTAACCCAAAAACTGTAGAAACAAACGAAAGCAGTTTTAGTGCCTCTGCAAAAAAGCTAAAAATGCAAGAGGAAATTTTTGTGCCACGGGATGCTTCTATTGAATATCGCATATTAAATTTTATCACAGTATTTGCAGCGATTTCTGAATATGTTAAGTGCAAAATTTGTAATAGTGACATTAAGTTTGAAACTGCTTCTGAACGAGGACTTGGTTTTAAAATAGTTTTAATATGTCATAATTGTGAAGCTCGTACAGTTAACTCCAGCCCGTTTGTCAGCCACTCTTATGCAATAAACAGACGATTTATATTTGTTATGAGAGTGCTTGGACTTGGATTAAAAGGTGCACAAAAATTTTGTGGACTAATGGACATGCCGGCTTTCTTAACTCAAAATACGTATGATTGTATAATAAATAACATTCATTCATCTGTACAGTCAGCGATCGAGACACTTCTTCAACGAGCTTGTGCCGAGGAAAAACAATTGACTTCTAATAACCAAGGTGATGCTCATTCTACAGATTTGACTGTGTCAGGCGATGGGACCTGGAAAAAAAGAGGTTTCACTTCTTTGTATGGTGTGACCTCATTGATAGGATATTACTCGGGTAAAATATTAGATATCAATGTTAAAAGTGCTTATTGCAAACAATGTGAACTTTGGAATAAAAAAACGGACAGTGCTGATTATAACGAGTGGTTTAATAGTCATAAGGATAATTGTCAAGCAAATCACAGTGGTTCTTCTGGTAAAATGAAAGTGGATGCTGTCGTCGAAATGTTTAAGCGCTCAAGAGAAAAATTTGGAGTGATATATAAAAATTATGTAGGTGACGGTGACTCCAAGACGTACTCTGGAGTTTTAAAAGCTGCGCCATACGGTTCAGTACAAATTTTTAAAAAAGAATGTATTGGACATGTGCAGAAGAGGATGGGCACACGGCTCCGAGATTGCGTTAAAAAAAACGTGCAAACAATTGAAAAAGATGGAAAAAAATGCAAAAAAAAACACTAGCCGGCAAAGGTAAACTAACTGGGAAGATGATTGATAAACTCACAGTTTATTACGGCCTAGCCATTAAGAGAAACTGTGATTCTGTTGTAAATATGCGCAATGCAATATGGGCCACCTTTAATCACTATTGCTCAACGGACGAAAAACCTCAGCACGAGAAGTGCCCAACCGGACCGGAGTCGTGGTGCTGTTGGCAACGAGCAGCAGCAGCAAACACACTTTTAGATTTTAAACACGATTATGAGCCATTATCGGAGGATGTTGCTAAAGCTGTTCGCCCAATTTACAAGAATTTGAGCAACGACAAATTGTTGGAAAGATGTGTCGGTGGCTTCACACAAAATAATAATGAGAGTTATAATCAGATAATTTGGAAAATCACGCTGAAGATCATACCATGCGGCTCGAAAATTGTAGATTTGGCTGCGAACATTGCATCTGGGATATTTAATGAAGGCACAGCATCACTTCTGTATTTTATGAACTCAATCGGACTGTCATTGGGACCCAATGCCCATTTATATGCCCAAAAAATGGATGCAGAGCGCGTCAAGACATCAGACCGCAGAGCTCAGCAAGCGACTCGAGAGGGAAGGATGGCTCGTAGACAACACCAAATCGAGTTGTTAGAGGCTGCCGAAGGAATGGAAGGCTTATTATATGGTCCTGGAATAGATGATTCCATGTAAGTTAAAAAAAAAATTTTTTTCGATATCTACAATGGTTTTGAAACTTCAAATCGATTTATCTCAAAACCATGTTTTCAAAGTCGGTGTACACGATATCTCAAAAACCGCTAAACCGATCGGTCTCAAATTTTAACACAATCTTTTTGAATATATTTTTTAGTAATTAATCGAAGGATTTGCGAATCCAATAAATATTTTTCATTTTATAAACAATTTAAGGCCAAAATTTTTCTAAAAAATCAAAATTTTTTTTTCAAGCGCCGCCATTTTGTGAAAAATCAATATTTTGCTTATTCCTTCGATTAATTACTAGATAATTTCATGAACTAACAGAATCTTTTTTGTTTTTTGATTTCAGATGATCCGTTCATGAGATACAATGTACACCGCAAAAGGACTTTTTTTCGAGGAGGTTCCGAAGATCGTCTGCTGTGACCTTCAAAATAATTTTTTTTACAAATAAAAAATATTTTCATATAATCTAATGTGACTACTATATGCATATAAATTTTGAAGTAGTTATAATAAAATGGCTTTCCAAAAAAAATTCTTGAAAAAACGCTTTTTTTCGGGCTCACAACTGCGTATAACCCCTTAATTGGCACATTGTGATTGAAACAAACACACTTCATAAACAGAGTTTAATTGTGTTAGTTTTCTTGATTAGAAAAGTGATATATTTAAATCATTTAATTATTTTCTTCGTTCAAGTAAGTTTGATATCAAATAATTGCATATACATATGTCTAATGACATATCTTATTTCCTAAAACATATGGAATTTTACCAAATAGATATTTACCTTAATATGATCAAATATGTTCAAGCTATGTCTGTAATAAATACATATGTCGGTAGCATCCCGTAATGAAACATTTTGTTGGATCAATGTATATTTTTTTCATCCAACTATGTTTCCCTTCTCAATATATACATACATGAGTTATAGATAATGATGATTTATGTACAATTATTTGGATATGATAAAAATATAGAAAGTAATTACCTAATTGGAGTAGCCAGAAATGCTTTCCAAACCAAAAAAACATATGCAGAGAAAAAACCTCTCTGCGTATAGCCACCGTCTATGCCACACTTTATACAAGTAATTTCCTGCAACATTTTAATATAGATCAATAACTTTGATTATTTTTGGCATCACATTATTAAAACCAGACATTCCATACATTCTACATTTAATTTTTGCTATTTTTCAATAAATCAAGTTATTCATAAGGTTGCTTGTATTATCTTAAATATACTTATACGTAATAATGATTTAGCAGCATATGTGCACTAATTATCTGAACGAAATTAAAATTTTTACAAAAAACAGTGTGTATATTAATTTTAAAAAATTGTACGAAATAGTTGTCTAATTTCCTACAAAAGTAATAATGCAAAATAGTTGTTTAATTTTCTACAAAAATCATAATACACATCCAATTTTGCAATTGCAAGCGTACACTGAGAAAAAAAGTTGTTGATTCAATAGTATATTGGTGTTATTGAAAAATATTTCATTAATTCAAACCACAACACTCAATACCATTACATAATATAATAAATTTAATTAGAAAACAACATGTTTGTTTCACTCAATATAAAGATATTAAAAATATTTTTTAATCCAATAATATATATTATGTTTCTTTAAATATATATGCCATTTCATCAATTAGGTATTTAAGCAAAAAAATTGATCTAATATTGAAATCGTGTAATTGATACAAATAATTGAATTGCTGAGTAATCCGCATACTGTGATTGAAACAAACACACTTTGTAGACAGATATCGATAGTGTTAATTTTCTTGATTTGAAGAGTGCTATCATTACATCATTGCTAATTATCTTGCATATATTCTATACTATCTCTATATCTATACTATATATCTATATATCTACATATTTATACTCTACTATATATTGCTATATCTACGTAATAATGATTTAACAGCATATATGCGTTAATTTATTTATAATAAATAAATGTTTTGGTGCATATAATATAAAACAATTACCTGATTAAAGCGGCGGTTTTTTCGACGCACTGGAAATTATTGCTGTCGGTGACTTTGAAATAGCAGCAACTCACACAGGACTTCAATCACACGCGGCCACGAACAACACACGTGTCGCGCGACATCGAGGGAGCGCAAGCCGCGAGCCGCGGAACGTCAGGACCGCGTGAAGCGGCGGGCGAAGAAAGCGCCCGAGGAAGGACAGCACGTTGTATCCTGCAGCGTCCGGAAATCCGACTCGACGGTATCACGAGGCGAAGAAATTTCACCATCGCCACCTGTTGTCGACAACGACCCTACTGGGAGGAGGTCGGAAGGGCAATTTGACAGCGGCGTAAGCCCGGGGTGCTTTCACCTCCGGCACAGCATTGTACAAGTCGCGCGGCAGCGATAAGATGTGCCATAACAGGATTGGGCACACGATTACGCACCCCTGTCGCGCAGCCCTGGCAAAGCCGCAATCTATCGATTCTAGATCGCGAAATTGATACTCAACGATTAGTTGTGTCGTGATATCCAAGGTGTTAGTTACGTGTCAAGAGTTGAATAATAAGTGAAAGTTTGGACCATTTTCCTTTGGTAAATATTAAGCAAAAGTTATTTTTAGACTTATTTAATCTGCTCCAAGTATTTAAAAAAAAGTTGTTCACTTGACTAAATGTGTTTAACTAATTAATATTTTTTTTATTGAAATATTTAAGTATTTAAATCAATTATATCATGTTAGATTTATTATGCCATATTTAATTTTCAATATTTAAATTATTTAAGTATTAAATAATAATCAGTTGAACGTATTTAGTTAAGAATAAACAACTGTTTTTCTCAGTGTACCGCGAAGCGATTCAATAATTGTAAACACGTCTCGAGTGTGTAGGATAATTGCCATACAGCGAAAGTTGAGATATATCGAACCCGCGTGTGTGAGAATCATGAGTTATATCAAAATTGTATGCGTATAATCCGACCCATCAAATATCTCACGATTCGTGTACATTTCGTTCATTGCGTGAATTGTTTTCGCAATTGCTGTCACGTTTAATGTTTGTCGTTTTGTGCGAATGCAATTTTGTGCGTGTACTGAACGCAGTAGGAAAGTAGTTGGACCCCCTCGTGGATGCCACCTTGTCGTGGTGAGGGGGCTTAAGGAGGGACTCCAGCGATCCGTCGGGGCAATGATGTTCGGCAACGTTAGTCGGCATCATTGGCTCGACGGGGAGGAGTCTCTCCAACTAAGAGCATCCAAAGGAGCCCGGCTTCCCTTTAGGGACTCTGTTTTGAGTCCCAATGTCGGTAGGGGTAGGCGGCCCCGACTGCAATCGCCCGGTGGGTCGGACCCGTTAGGAGGACGCTAGTCCTCCACCGACCACGGGGGTTTCCGGGTGTTCCCGGATTACTGGGTGCCTGTCGTCCGGTGCTCCGGGCGGCAGGTGTCCCAGAGGGGGGGCCGAGTGTTCTCGGCAAAAACCGGGTGTTCCCGCGTCCGGTGCTCCGGGCGCGGGACGCTCGGTGGGGGGACGGGCCGGTGGTGTCCCGGAACTCCCGGGCCCACCGGGCTGGGCCACCCCAGGCCGCTCGGACGTATTCCGAGGCAGGGCTGGGGTGGCGGGGAGAGCCAGTTTGGCTCTGGGGCAGGTCGGGCTCCGCAAGGCTTGGTTGCCAACCGACCTAGGGGAAGGACACCCCGAAAATAAACCAAATCTTTATGAATTTATGGATATGAACGTCAAAAGGTGCCGATCATTACCGGTCCAGAGCGACCGGACGCTCAGGGCGAGAGAGGGGTGTTGTCCCGGCCTCTCTCCCGTCGTCATCGAACGACGGGCCATCCCAGGAGTGCACCGCAGGCTCCTGGGAGGAAGCGGCGCCTGCGAAGGGGGTTACACCCACGTACTGGGGCATGCCTGTGCCCGAGGGAAGGCTCCTCTGCCTTGTTGCGAAACAGAGAGAGGTAGCGGTGAAATACCTCCCGATTCGGATAGAACTGGATAGTGTTCCCCACCCCCATGACCCCCCTCTCAGACTGAGAGGGGGAGCAGATAGGGAAAACTCAGGGAGTCCCATCCCTGGTTGCTCTTTCGACCCCACCCCACGGGGGTCACGCCACCACGCGAAGAGGCCTACCGATCTTAACCTTGTTCCGGTTGAAGTGGTTCTGGAGAGGCTGAAGTGGGAGCCGGAGAAGGCTCCATCCTATGATCCGGATGGAGACTCGGACGTGTCGATGGGCTCCGCCTTTTCTGCAGTGGCCCATGGTAAGAGCCTGAAGAAGAGGACGGCCTGTACAGACGCGTTCTCGTCCGATGACAACCCGGCTGTCTCGAGCGGCCGGACTAAGGCCAAAAAGAAAAAAGGACGTCCTCCAAAAGACCCGGACCATGAGGGTCAATTCACTGAAACGGCCCTCAGAAAAAAGAAGGCCCTTTCGGTTGAACAAAGTAATATGGAGCTCGCTCGGTCCATCCTAGAGGGTATTGTGGAGGATACCACTACGAAAAAGTTTAAAAGCCATCTGAAGGCTCTCAGCGACCAGGTCCGAGTATACGACGATCTCCCGAGCGAAGACGTCGCTAGTTCCTTGCTGGAGCTGGTAGCAAAGATCAGGGAGATCGCACACAAAAGTCTACACATAAGAGGGGATCTTCGAGGCATTCTGTACTCATCTGCCACTGCGATAGAGGCGGGCACAAAAACTATTGCCTCCAGGGCGGCGGACAGGGGGTATTACGACCCCCTGTCCGGTCGGGCCCCGTCTTCGGCTAACGACAGAATAGATGAGCTGATGGCGGCAAATCGCCGCCTGGAGCAAGAGGTACACGATCTTAAGTTCGAGATTGCGGAGATGCGCCGCGTCTCCCCTCCTCCCTCTCCTATCGTGACGCGAGCCGCCGCCCGGTCCATCGGCGACTCAATGAACAGAGTGGATCCGGCGGAGATTATCTCTGAGGCTCCGGAACCCCCGATTATAACCGAAGAGGAACTGACGGAATTTCCCGTCAGGCGTCCTCCGATACAGGGGGTGAGTAAAATCCTCTCTGACAGACCAATGCTTACTATTATCAGCAACGTAGCTGTTAAGGAGGGCTCCAGGCAGGACCTTGTTGGTTCTGTTGCGCGGAGAGTCGAGACCAATCTTCGGGACACTGTTCGCAGTGTCATGACTGAACTTCTTGGGGAATTGGGGATTGGCCTTCCCCCCCAACCTAAGCCCTCCTCTCCTTCCCTTGGCTCCCCCGGTGTACAGGGTCAGCCCCCGGTTAAGGGGGCCACTCCTTCGGTGGAGGTCCCTGCCGCCGGAGGTGCCAAAAAGAAAAAGAAGAGGAAGTCCAAGAAGACGCCAGAGGGGCAAAGCAGGTCTGCTGCCCGACAGCAGACCAACCCCGCCCCTTCTGTCGCCCCTCCGACACGTCGGGGGATGAAGAAGGACCCCCGGTCAGGCACCCCCCAAGCGGGGACTGCCCCGAATTCCAGGGTCGTCGCTCCCCCCAAAGCGGCCCAGAAGAGCCAGGCCGCCCCTCCGTCCCAGGGCACTCCCCCCCTGTGGACGGAGGTAAAGGGGAGGAAAAAGAAGGCTGGCCCCGGCCAGAAGGCGCCCGCCAGCAAGGCCGGTGCGGCCAAGCCTCCTTTACAATCCCCCTCCTCTGCCCCTAAGACTACGAGGAGGAGGAGGGCGCCGAACACCGCAGCGGTGTCGGTGACTTGTTCACCGGGCACCTACGCTGCGGTGCTCGGAGAGGTTAAGGCCAAAGTGTCTTTGGCCTCACTCCAAATCCCACAGCCCCGGCATAAGACAGCCCAGACCGGGGCTACAATTCTGGAGTTCCCCGGACCCGAGGGGAAAGCCCAGGCCGACAGGTTGGCCACGTGTTTGGTCGACCTGTTCGGCAACAGGCCGGGAGTCAAAATCTCCCGGCCTCAAAGAATGGCGGAACTCCGGGTCCGGGGACTAGATCCCTCCTCCACCGCGGGGGAGGTGGCAGACGCGGTGGCTTCAACCGGGGGATGCCCGGTCGAAGAAGTCAAGGCGGGAGATCCCAGGATCTCATTTAAGGGGCAGTGGACCTCTTGGGTTCGTTGCCCCCTGGTGGCGGCCGTTAAAGTCGCCAAGGCTGGGCATCTCAGCCTGCTGCTCGTTAGGGCGAAGGTTGAGATGTTGGAGGCGCGCCCCCTCATTTGCTATGCCTGCATGAGAAGGGGGCACGTCAGGGCCGCGTGCCCCAATGGCGGCACTGATCTCAGTGGTCTTTGCTACCGCTGCGGTGTCGCCGGGCACGTGGCCAAGTCGTGCACGGCACCCGTCAGTTGTGCGGCGTGCCGGGCAGCTGGCTCTCCCTCAAACCACAAAATGGGAGGCCAGAGTTGTCGTCCTCCCCCTATCAAAAAGGGGAAGAAAGGGAAGGGGGGAAAGACTACCCCCCCTCCCAGAATAGTACCACCGAGGCAGCGATAACGGCGACGCCGTCCGGTATTGTGGGAAGGGCTTCCCCCCTTCCCACCCCCATGGAAGGAGTGGAGACACCCATACCACCGGCCCCGGCCGGGGGTGTCTCCGAGGAGATAGACCTGCAGGGGGAGCAGGGGTATACTACCGCCGATGTCCACGCGCCTCCTGCAGGCCAACATTAATCACGCCCGGCAGGCTCAAGATCTGTTCTTGGCAGATCTTGCCGGGCGTGATGCAGGTCTTGGGATCGCGGCGGAGCCATACATGATTAATGATCGCGACCCAAATTGGGTCGCAGATGAACTTGGCTCCGTCGCGATCATACGAAGGCACTCCCCGCGGTCCCCTCCCATCTTCTTAATTGCGAGAGGGAGGGTCTACGTTCTTGCGCGGTGGGGTGCCTTCGTGGTGGCAGGGGTCTACGCCCCGCCTAGCCTGTCTCGCCCACAACTCCGTGATTTATTACGGGCTCTGGGGGCCGGCATTCGCCGTTGCCGCCCCCATCCCATTATAGTGGCCGGGGACTTCAACGCCTGGAATCAGGCGTGGGGTTCCCGGTCCACTAATAGGAAGGGCGAGATAGTGCTGGATTGGACGGCGGAGGTGGATCTCCTATTGTTAAACAGGGGATCCACCAGCACCTGTGTGCGCCCTCAGGGGGAGTCTATTGTGGATCTCACATGGGTCTCCCCACAGGGCGCACACCTGGTCGAATCCTGGAGGGTAGTTACTGACCGTGAGTCGCTTTCTGACCACCTCTACATTGAGGTGGTCCTCACGGCAACCCCCCAGGAGGTGCTGCTCCGCCGTCGGGCGCGGGGCAATAGACCCCTGAAGAGGTGGGTCCTGGGCAAGCTAGACCAGGACCGCCTCTTAGCGGCGGCCTCCGTCGAAACGTGGTCGACTCCATCAACCGGCCACGTCGACGCGGAGGCCGAGGCCGCTGCAGTGGGGGGCATGGCGCATCGAATTTGCGACGCGGCCATGCCCCGTTCCAGGCCCGCCCCTCGCCGGGCGGCGTATTGGTGGTCCGAAGAGATCGCGGAGTTACGGGTCACGGCTATCCGTGCTCGCCGCGATCTTCTGAGGACCCGCGCCCGGCTGAGGAGAGCGGGCAGGAACAATGTTGAGGAGACTGCGGTGGCTCATGAGGCGTACTTAGCCGCAAAGTACGACCTTCGTGCAGCCATCAGCAGGGCCAAGGCTAAGGCCTGGGACGAGCTTCAGTCAGAGCTCGACCGGGACCCTTGGGGGCGCGCTTACAGGCTGGTTCTGAACAAACTCAGACCAGCCGCGCCCCCCATTGCGGAGAGGCTTGACCCGGATTTCCTGGGCCGGGTGGTGGGGACCTTCTTTCCCTACAGGGATGTCGCGATCCCTGATAGGGTGGGCCCTCCCCCCTGGTCCGAGGAGTTCGAGGTGACCGGGCAAGAACTCTCCGACGCGGCTCGGAGACTGGGGGCAGCGAGTAAAGCCCCTGGTCCCGACGGGGTCCCCGGCCGCGTCTGGGCCTTAGCCTTTGGCGAGGTGAGTGCCCGACTGAGGGGGCTGTTCAATGCCTGCCTCAAGTCGGGCACATTCCCCTCCGCGTGGAAGAGGGCTAATTTGGTCCTACTCCACAAGGAGGGGAAGCCGGCGGAACTTCCTTCGGCTTATCGACCGATCTGTCTGCTGGACGAGGTCAGCAAGCTTTTCGAGAGGATTATTGCTGGCAGAGTCGTCCAGCAGATTACGCGGAAGGGTCCGGATCTTAATCGATCGCAATACGGATTCCGAGAGGGCAGATCGACAGTGGACGCAATCTTGTCCCTTAAAGCCCTCTCGGACAGGATCGTTGGGGAGGGAGGCGTGGCGTTGGCGGTGTCACTCGACATCGTCAACGCCTTCAATTCCCTCCCCTGGGAATACGTGGGGGAGGCCCTCGAACATCATGGCCTCCCTCCGTATCTAGTGGAGATCATCCGTGACTACTTCCGCGGTCGGTCGCTCCAATTTCGCGACCAATTGGAGCGGATGAGCCGAAGGCCGATGTATTGCGGGGTTCCACAGGGGTCAGTCTTAGGCCCCCTACTGTGGAACCTCGCATACGATCGAGTGCTCCGCACGGCGCTCCCCCTGGGCTGTCATCTGCTGTGTTACGCAGATGACACACTTGTAGTGGCCCAGGGGGAGAATTGGGAAGAGGCCCGGGACGCAGCAAACTCAGCGACCCGGGCAGTCGTACGTTCCATTACGTCCATGGGACTCGAGGTCGCTCCCGCCAAGACAGAGGCTACCTATTTTTATGGTAAAGCTAAGGGGCGACCTCCCCCCACCGAGATTTGGGTGGGGAAGCACGTGTCCAGGTGGGACCCCAGATCAAGTATCTGGGCCTCACCTTGGATGGGCTCTGGGGTTTTGAGCAACACTTTGCTCAAGTAGTCCCCAGAGCGGACAGGATGGCGGCAGCGCTAGGCCGCCTCCTGCCCAACGTGGGTGGTCCGGGTTCGAAAGTAAGAACCCTGTACGCTAACGTCGTGCAGTCGGTGCTCCTGTATGGAGCACCGGTATGGGCCGGGGCGATGGCGAAGAGTCGACGCAACCAGATGCTGGCACATCGCCTGCAGCGCCGACTCGCCATTCGCATTACCCGGTCCTACTGCACGACGTCGTTTGCAGCAGCCACGGCCCTGGTGGGCGTCATCCCGGTGGAGTTCCTCGCGGCCTCGTACGCCTCGGTGTACGAGCGTACGAGGTCCGGCGACGGCGCCGGGAGAGCCCGCCTCAAGCCAGGGGCCGTGGCAAAAATTAGGCAGGACGCCCGTCGTGGGGCGGTACGCCAGTGGCAAGTTGCTCTGGGGGGCCCCACGGCGGGCCAGTGGACCATCCACGCCATCCGGCCCTGTCTGTTCAAATGGGCAGGCAGGCGCGGACACGGCCTGGGTTACCATCTGTCTCAGGTGCTGACCAATCATGGATGCTTTGGTCGGTACCTGAACAGAATTGGACGGGAACGTACGACACGGTGCCATCACTGTGCGGCCAGTGAGGACTCCGCGGAGCATACTCTGCGTGAGTGTGCCTCATGGGCTGAAGAGCGCGGGGTCCTCACTGCAGTGATCGGCGAGGACCTCTCCCTCCCAGCAGTCGTTAAGAAGATGCTGGAGGGAGAGGATAAGTGGCGCTCCGTCTTCGACTTCTGCGTCAAAGTCATGACGCAGAAGGAGGAGGCGGAGCGCATAAGACGGGGGGAGGTGGAGATGCTCCCACCTCCCTCAGACAGTGACGACGACAGCGGCGGTGGGGCCCCCCCTCCTCTAATTAGGAGGAGGGTGCGGCGAATCCCTCACCGCCGCTTTGCCCATATAAGGGGCACGTGAGGGCCGCCGGGTCCCCGAGGGCCAGGCAATTCCTGGTCCAAGTAAAAATAGGGGGCCCGGCGGGTGGATACTCCCTCACAGGAGTTGGTTCCTACCGGGGGAGGCCTCCCTCTTAAGGAGATGCTCCCCCGGTCTCTCCTCCACTATGGAGGATTGCGCGAAGAGGGCACGGGGCTCCACCATCAGGGGTGTTTGCACCCCTGGGTGTTCCCTGTGCCCGCCCTCCCTCACAGGAGGTCCTTGGGGTTGAGGTCCAGGAAATTCCTGGTCCAAAAAAAAAAAAAAAAAAATAAGGGATCCGGCGAAGTTATACTCCCTAACAGGAGTCTGTTTCATACCGGGGGAGGTCTCCCCTAAGGAGATGCTCCCCCGGTCTTTTCTCTAATAGGAGGATTGCGTGGAGAGGACGCGTGGAGAGGACGCATCTGATTCGGTGTCCTCGGGGGCTGAGACCCTTTGGGCACCGGCACAGAGCCGAAAGACACCCGGGTGCCCGTACACCCGGGTAGTGTGGGATTCGATGGGCGGCAAATCGCACGGATACCGCCCACCGCCTACCCACTAAAAACCCCTCCCCAGGCGTTTAGCCCACTAGGGAAACGCGACAGGAACCCCGGAAACTTGTCGTATGCGTCGGCGGTTCCCATCTTCCGGTGGAGAGTGACTCCTCTTTCCTTGTCGGGATCCATACCTATAATCTATATATCTATATACACTATATACAATATATATACATATACAAATACACACCTTAATATCTAGCCTAACCTAACCTCCCATGTGCATGCTCCAGCAATTTCTTGCATACACACACACGGGTGAAACATCACGCAATGTGGGTAGTGAGTAAGATCTAAGTTAATCCCCTCTTTGACTGATAGCAGCGACAGCGCATAGCTCCCCCCAGTAACCCGGGAGGTGCATGCGTGCCACTGCTCCTGCCTATGCCCACCCACGTCTCTTCAATAAGGGCCGGGGGGAGGGGAAGGGACCCGTTGTCGTTCCCTCTCCGCCTCCTCCTTTACCTTCATAACTACCTCGCAGAACTTGGTGAGCGCTGCCCACCCTTTGTGCGAGGTTATCGCCTCCTGCAGTAGCGGGCCCAGGTCCAGGTTCCTGCCCACCGCACCCACCAATTCGCTCCTTGGGACATCCCATGCCGAGCACTCCGACAACGTATGTTGAGCTGTGTCCTCGCGTTCTTCGCAGTGCGAGCAGATAGGGGACACGGCTTTTCCTATTCTAAAGAGGAACGCATTGAAGCATCCGTGTCCGGAGATGACCTGCGTGGTCCTGAAGGTAAGGCTTCCGGACCTCGCAAGCCACCCCTCAAGACGCGGAACCAGCGCCTCGGCAACCCGTCCTCCAGGGTCGTGCGGTCCTATTCGCGCCAATCTTGCCCGCCCCTCCATGGTCGCGCGTTCCAGTTCCTGCCTCCTAATTTCGTTTTTAACTCTGTTGGGGAGGGGGAGAGGAGTCTGTTGCTCCTCCTTTGCCCTACGCTCACGCTCGTATGTCCTTCTAAGCCTATCAGCCATTATGTCCGCCGGCATAGTGCCGGAGAGAATGGCGGCGGCCCCGTGCGACACCGTTCGATATGCCGCAATTATTCTTAGCGATATAAATCGCTGGACTCTAGCCAAACTGTCACGCGCGTTCCTGTTTCTACGTATGGCACGGGCCCACACGGGGGCCCCATACATCATTATCGAATGGACGACACTCGAGTAGAGCCGTCTCTTCCGCTCGTCCGGCCCTCTCAGATTAGGCATGATTCTACTGAGGGCCGCCGCCACCCCCTCCGCTCTCGGGAGGAGCTGACAGAAGTGCGGACCAAACCGCCATCTACTGTCCAGCACTACTCCAAGGTACTTGATCGTCTGGCTTACCTTGACCTGCACTCCCTCTACCTGAAGATTCCCCCTCGGAGCCGGGTCGTCTCCTCGGACGAAAACTATGGCTTCCGTTTTCGGGAGTGCCACCTCCAGACCAAGACTTCTTATTTCGCGGATCGTCATGGCCACCGCCATCTCCGTTCTGGCCTTTGCCTCTCCGTACGTAGCTCCCCCGGCAATGACGATGGTGTCATCCGCATAGCATACAGCGCGACATCCCCGCGGCAGTCTGATCCTCAGCACCGAGTCATAAGCGACGTTCCACAGGGTCGGCCCCAGTACCGAACCCTGCGGAACCCCGCGCGTCACCGGGCGCACCCGGGCCTTTCCCTCGCAGTCCACAAACATCAGCGACCTTCCATCGAGGTATCCTCGAATGATCGCTCTGATGTAACCGGGGACACCCTTGTTGGCCAATGCACGATGTATTTCCGGCCAAGGTAGCGTGTTGAACGCATTCCTGATGTCCAGGCCAACCGCTAGTACCACTTGTCCTTCTTCAAGCTTTTCCTCCACGATTCCTCGTACCGTAAGGATGGCCTCCGTTGTTGAGCGGCCCTTTCTAAATCCATATTGAAAGGGGGATAAGTTGTTCGACTCCTCCAGATAGTTTTGCAGCCTTGCTGCAATAACCCTTTCGAATAGCTTGCCTCCTTCGTCTAACAAGCAGATTGGCCTGTACGACGATGGGTTTCCGGTTTTCCTTTCTTCTTAAGGAGGACCAGTCTCGCTTGCTTCCAACACTTGGGAAACTGCCCGCTCATCAGGCATTTGTTGAAGCATTGCGTCCAGATCCCTGACAACTGGCCCGCGGTTGCTGTCAGGACTCTACCGAGTATCCCATCCGGGCCCGGTGCCTTGCCTCCCCTGATTCTCGTTGTCGCTGTTTCCAATTCCCGAGTAGTCACTGACATATCCGGGTCCCACCCGATGACCGCGCACTGACCACCTGCCGTCGACCCGGCCGGGAAAAGATGCCGGATCACATTGTCCACTTCGTCGACCGATGCCGCTTCGCATACTGGAGGGCCCGCCGGGACAAGCTTCCCCATCACCAGCCTGTATGGCCTTCCCCAGGGATCCTCCTCGATGGTGGCCAGCAGCTCGCTCCAGACCTTGCCTTTAGCTTTGTAGATTGCTCCTCTCAGCGCTTTTCTTGCTGCTTTGAGCTCTCCGTCCAAAAGCCTTTGTTCTGCCATTGGGGCTCTCCCCCTTGCCCTCGTGGCCGCTCGCCAGGATTGCACCGAAGCGGTTCGTAGCGCCGCTATTTCCTCGTTCCACCAGTGCGTCCTCCTGCGGCCTTTCGGGTCCCTGGACCTTGGCATGGCGAGATCGGACGCCTGACGCAGGGTCTCCCGCAGCCACTCGGCCACCTCTTCGCCCGACTTACCTTCTAGGCTAGCGGCCGTCCACAGCCTCCCTTCAATCCCTGCTCGAAGCATGTCCATGTCCGCTTTGTCCCATCGCCATTTAGGAGGGGCATTTCCACGTTTACGGTTATTTCTTGTGGCATTTTTTGGTGAGCCAATCGTTATCACGATGCACCTGTGGTCCGAGAGCGACTCCGTCTCACAGTCCACTCTCCAACCGGTGACGTACCTCGCCGCTGCCGCATTTGCCCACGTGACGTCCACAACTGAACTCCCACTGGGGCGCACGCAGGTGGGTGTCGTGCCTTCGTTGAGCAAGCTCAGGCTGCAGCTCGCCGCCCAGTCCGTCAATATGCCACCCCTGCTGTTTTCCTTCCTGTCCCATTGCCGGGACCTGGCGTTAAAATCGCCGGCGATCAGTAGGGGTCTCCGGCCATATCTAGCATTCACAGCGCTTAGGTCGTCCAGGCATTCCTCAACATCTTCCATGGTCTTGGAGGGGGGAATGTAGACTGCCGCTACCACAAACCCCCCCCCCAATCGACCACCACGTATCCGACTCCTTTCTCCAAGAGCTTAAAGCCCCCGTCCTTTTTCCCCGCATCCGGGCACCATATAGCAACCGACGGAGGAGTATCCGCCGCTGCGTGCCAACGTGGGTCGTCCGGTACTCGGTGTGGCTCCGCTATAGTTGCCAGGGAGGCCCCCGTCTCCCGCATTGTTTGCAGGAGCAGGTCCTGGGCCCCCCTAGCATGGTTCGCGTTAAGCTGGATCAATTTACGCGTTTGTTGCATCGCGGTTCTCTACGTCCATGCCCTCCTCGTCTGTGAGCCTCCGTCTCACAGCTCGCCTAACTACGTTCGCTCGGGCAGGTGGGCAGGGCGGACAGTCTTTGCTGCCAGCTCGATGGTCAGCTTTTGCACCTCTGTCCGAACACACGGGGCATTTGGGCTTATTTCTGCAGGCGTACGCTACGTGCCCTTCATCTCCACAGTTGTAGCATCTATTGCTACGATCTGTCTCGCTGGGACATCTCTGTCTCACGTGTCCAACCGCCAGACATCTGAAACATTGTAGTGGACGCCTCTCGAGGAGTGTCGCTCTAGCCGACGTCCACCCAACCCTCACTCTCCCGGCCTCCGCTACCTTCAGTGCGCACTCAAGCGGGCAACGAGCCCATATGGAGCCAAGCCCGCTACGCCCGCTCCTTATGTCACCGGTGCGGATTTCGGTTACGCTCACCTCGCCCATTCTAGCCAGGGCCGCTGCAACCTCCTCTGGCAGGATTGAGTCATCCAGTCCTGTAATCATCAGATCCGCCCTGCGCGTGGGGCGGGTTATCCTGATGTCCTGGCCTCCAAAAGCGGCGCGGAGTCGTTCCGCCAGCTGATCGGCCTTCTCCGCCATTCCCTCTCCAGGGATTTCAACAAGTGTTGCCCCCGTTAGAGCTTTGCGCGTCCTAGTGTCAGTTATACCTAGCTCCTCCAGTGATATCGCCTCCCTCGCTTTCCTGAGTATCTCAGCGTACGTGGGACCACTCTCTCCGCATACGATTGCCACTGCCGCCGTTTTTGGTGCCCTTCTGCGTGGCAGAGCTCGTTCCTTCCTTTGGGAGAGGAGTGGCGGGTCTCTGTACTCCCTCGGCCGCTGCCTTTCGTTGTCTGTTGTGACCGGCCTTTCCCGCTGCCTCCTCGGTTGTTTCTTCCTCCGCCTGCTCTCCGACATCCGCTCCCCCGTTTCCATTCGGGAGAAATGGGGGGGAGGGAGGAAGTGTGGAGCGCCTCTCTCTCTTCGTCTGTCTCTGAGTTGGGAATCACCCAGCCCGGCTCCTCCTTTGTTCCTTCCGGTCACCTGGGCATCTGCTTGCCAATCAGGGGTCTCGGGTTCGTCAGACGTGTCCAATCGCCTCGAAACCCCCCCGACGGGAGGGCGAAAGACCGGCGGCCATTTCGTTTTCCACGGAAACTGGAGTCGCAATGGGGGAGGGGGAGGATTCTTCCCTCTACCCCCAGCTTCGCTTCTCGGTTCGCCCGTACGCGAGCCCCCGACACTCGATTCGTCCTCCAGGCTGCGCGCGTTGATTGGGGCTTTTCCCCTCGTGGGCCGTTGTCTCTTCTCAGGCGCTGGAGTGCGCTCTTCCGTTGACAGGAAGACCTCTTCCTCTGTTGGGTAGGTCGGCCTTCTCTTGTCCACTTGACTCGGCATTACACTTCTCTCGGGGCGTGTGTTCCCTTGGTTCTCTTCCAGTTTGTGCTTAAGGGCATCGTTCTCCTTTTCAAGAGCAGCGCACTTTCCCCTAAGCTCCTCTGCAGCTCCCTGCTCCGATTCTGTCGCCCTGACCACCAGCCTTTCCAACGCTGCCTTTGCCATATAAATACCCTGCTTTATATGTCGGCTAAAATCCCCCCTGATTCTGGGGGACTTGCGCCGGGCTTCTTCGGCTTGATCCAGCATACGACACACCTATGCTGCAATTTCTGCAGCGGACATCATTTCAAGGTGTGCCACTTTTTCATCGAAGAGCGCTTTTTGCTCGGATGAGAGCGTCCTCTTCTCTTTTCCTGTGATGGTCGTTTTCATTCTCTTTTGTTGGGTGGGCGTGGAGCCCGAGCTCCCCTCCTTGCTCACATTTTGCCTCGCGGCTCTTCTCTCTTTTGGCTTTTCTTGCTCAGCATAGCTGTGGTCGGCCAGCCTCTCCCTCTTCCTTTTCTTTTCCACTCCTGCGGTGGTACCTGTGTCGCTTTCCGAGACTATGACCATCTCTTCCTCGTCCATCTCATCCGATGGTGCCGGATCGACTCGACAATCGAGTCTATCCAGAGATATGCTCAGCGGTCTTATGCTGTCTGCGGTGGGTTTTTCTACCCCTTCCGCACCTACCGAGACTTCCACTTCCGCAGCGATAGCTGTATTGGCCGAGGAGCTCGCCGGCAACCCCTCGACTAGCCCTTTGCTGGATTTCGCTGTACGCGCCGACCTATCGCAGGCAGGGACTGTACCCGCGATCTGCCGGTTCCCGGAGATCCGAACATCCGGGGTGTTCATATCTGTTACGTTGTCCATTTCATAAGCATTGATGGTGGTTTGTTTCTCAAGGGTGGCCTTCCCTTGCCCCGAGTTACCATACTCCCGTCCCCTCGCTCGAGGACACGGGGAGACGGGTGTCCATCCTAATTTATCGGAGAGGTTTTCGCTCCGCTGTTCAGATTTCACGCATGGTGCGCCAGGGGGGTATCACGTACCCACGGAGTCCACCGGCGGTCGCAGTCTCACGCACCATTACGTTCCCACAGAGATAATTCTCTGGGTTCTTCATCTTCAGTATCTCGCCCTCGGCTGACCGGGAAGAAAATTCGCAAAGAGCCCGGCAGCAGTAACCCTGCGTCAACCACTTGCGAGGATTAGTTTCTGAAGATTTACGCATCCATTATGATGATCCAGAATGTCTCTATAACCTCTAGTTGCATCTCAGGCCATGAGGACAAGATTCCAGCAGCAAAGACCAGCGCGCCGACGCACGCGGCTACGGGGGTAGGGTGCCTTAGCAGTCACTGCGGGTAGTGATGCAAGGCACCCCCATTTGGCATTAGTGCATCCTAAGTCGATCGCTCGACTCGTCAATGTTCCCTGCAGATGGTATGCAGTGGGACATCTAACAGACGGAGCACAATGCACATAATATATGAGCGGCACATACGTCGAGCCGGTCCACTCAGCGGATCCTGACTCGTTTTCGACGCTTTCGAGCACTTATCGGTATGTCTATCTCTACATCGCCACCACATGCCGGCTGCAGTGGCGGTAAGGACGGTATCCTAATATCTTTAGTATTTCAGACAGTCCGCTCCACAGAATTTTATACACTCTTTATACTTATAATACTAACAGAGTCTATTTACACTAACTATATACCCATAACATGCGGGGTTATTTACAACACATAAATTAGGAGAGGGAGGGAGAGGGGTCATTAAGGTGACCCCCTCGACTCCTCACACAGCCGCTGAACACATCCCCGTTCACAGCTCGCCTTTGTCACAGAGCTTTCCGAGGTTCGTGTGAATGGACCCTAAGAGGGGGGTTTCTCGAGCCGTTCATCCTTCACAGAACCTCACGTCGTGGTCACCAACGCAACCCCATTCTCATATTTCCGATTATAGCATGTTTCCTGGAAAACCGTATGAACGGAGCCTAACAATTTGTCGGGGCGTGTCCATTGCCACATTGCGCACCCATAAAACTCCTTTCCGATCGCGAATCTCCTATATTTTTGGAGTAACCGAGGGTACGTGTGTACGGACCCTAAGGGTTCCCCGGAGTGTACTACGATTGGTCCTGTGTTGCTCCGTAGCCGCAGAAGGCAGTTGCGCCCTCAAATCTCACAAAATACTAAGTTCGCTCTAAGTCCGTATGAACCAGCTTTATTACTCTGTAAATGTCCTTTATTATCGCTAAATGTTTAGGGAGGGAGAAAAGGAAGCGGCTCCCCTGCGTTGTTCCAGGGGCCTCCTCCACCAGTTAAAACGTAATTATTTTCCATCCGTTCCTCCTTTCGCCGCATTACTTAAAATTTGATAATGTTTGCGGATAATTACGTATACTATTGCCGCCCTACTCCCTGTATTGTTTGAGTGTAGTTTTCTCTTTTTAATGATGCTTCACTGTTTCCTTTGGAGCATCAATTGGTGACCCACAGCGCATTTCCGGCGCCTTAATATTTTCGGCACCTGCGCGCTCAGTCCAGCCGCGTGAACTGTGCTTTACACTCCTGACAACGCCGCGGCCGCGGGATTCGGCCTGGTGCAGTTTTCTCGGGATCTTCAGGAGGCCGAGTGAACGGGCCTTAATTGTTCCTTGGAGCGTCTCCCTATCCCTGCTACATTCTTCCGCAACCATAAGGAGCGTTTCCCCATTCGCGTTTCCCGTTCTATAGAATTCGGCATAGGACCGTGTGAGCCAGCCTTAACAGGATTTCCAGAGCGGGTCCGCAGGCCCGTCCCACGGTCGTAAGGCATTTCCCGATTTGTCTCTCTCCTCCCATACTCGAGTTCCCGGGGGTCCGTGTGAACGGAGTCTAAACACTCCCCCGAGTGCACTGACGCGGGTGCCATGTCGTCCTATAGCCTCGAAAAGCATATGCGCTACCGAATCTTGGAAAAAATTAATTTCGCCCGTAGGCCGTATGAACTAGCCCAAATACTTTAATTAAACAGTCGGTAATTATCAGCTGTCACTAAGCTATGATTTTGGCTCTCTAAAGGGCTAATTTGGGCCTATAGCAGTTCGCACGTGTGTTCGGCTTAAGCTAGTGACTTTTCTGTCTGGTTTCCCATCTATGTCTTTTTACTCAATGGCGGAGCGAGCGCTGCCCGGCACCGAGTTTCCATTCTCGCGGTATCCATTTCGTGTTCGTGTGCGCTTCATTTCTGCTAGCCGCCAGCGTGTTTCCTCGCGTTTTTCGGTTAATCTGCCGTGTTTAGGCACTCGCGTGTGCAGCGGCATTATTCTTTAGGGTGCTCGAGAACCTCCTCGTGCACCGCAGCACCGGATTAGCGGGTGATAACTTGTGGATTTTTCAGGTCTTCGAATCCATCCCCGAGTGTGCTCGCCAGTGCACCGAGGTGCTCCTCCGATCTCCACGACGTCGTTTTCGCCCTGCCTTACGCCTCCGTTAGTGATGTGGGTCGGTACCGCCGGATCTTACGGGTATTCCTTGGCGCCACTCGACGACCTAACCTATGCCTGTCATCCGCACTCCACGTCGTCGCGCGGCAGCTCTAATTAGCAGATTTCTTGTCTACACATTGTTCCCAGCACGATCCGGTGAGTTCTTTCTGTTGTTATTTTATTCTTTTTATCCGTATCTGGCGCTCGTTCGTGCCGAGCTGTCTAGCCTCTTCATTGAGCAGGCTAGGTTAACTCCGTTCCTACACTATGTTCAGCGCGCATGTTTCCATCCAGTCCTATAATATCTTATAGTTATCTTATTTATTTATTTATTTCTTCTGTTACAGGGGCTACTCTCCCGCTTTTCCCCCACTCGAGGAGAGGACCATGCGGCATCACCGCTATTAGCATATCTTCACCGTCTTCGTGCAGTCATCATTTGAATTCTCTAATTAGTCTTCTATTTTCAGGTCGTTCTTGGAGATCTCTCTATCCTTCGCGCACGTGCGGACACATCCCGGATTCACACTCAGTGCTACAAGGTATCATGTATATTCATTTTTATGCTTCATTTTCGGTATTCCGTGCACTCATGCGCCCAGCGTTAGGCGTCCAAGGAGAAAGAGGTCTTGGTCCCACGCCTTCAGGACAATCTTATGTACCTCTTTAACACACAGGGCACGCTGCCGTCTACGCGGCGATTATGTTTCGCCGTCTCCGTAATATTTTTAGTCCTTTTCCTCTTTGTTGCCATACTTTGAATTGCCTGCATTTATCCTGCGGGGAGCCAAGCTTGCAGTTTACGAGGTTCGTATGTCGTCTCCCGCTGTCATGTTTATCCCTTTTATCCAATAATTTACTGACTGATTCTTGTTTCCAGACAGCTCTTGATATTTTGGCCTATCTCTACACAGTTATGCGCACATCCCGGCTGCGCATCCAGTCTTTCCCAGTAATGTCTACCTTGCTTTATATATATGTATATATTTCGATCCTTTCGTTATTTATCATTTATATATACACATTTTATTTCAGTGCTTTCGTTCGCGCGTGCGCACATGCGCACCACGCCTAGTGCTCAAGGAAGGAGGAAATTCATGCCCCCGCACCTCCGGGGCAGTCCTATGGTCATTTACCTCAGTCGGAACGCGTCGCCGTCTCCGCCACAGTCTATCATCGTACATATGGTATTAGCATCGTACTTATGGTATTACATCCCTCCACCATATTACTCCATACACTCATTTATTCCTTTTGTTCAATAGTTTACTAATTGATTCTTTGCTTCCAGGCTGTTCCTGTGATTTGGCCTACGTTTACACAATTATGCGCGCACGTCCCGGTTGCGCATCCAATCTTTCATAATAGGTCTGCCTGTTTTATGTATGTATATATATTTCGGTTCTTTTGTTATTAATCACTTGTATATATATGCATTTTATTTCAGCGCTTTCGTTTGCGCATGCGCACGTTCGTCCTACATCTGGTACTCGAGGAAGGGAGGAAGTTTATGCCCCCGCACCTCCGGAGCAGTCCTATGGCCATCTCCATCAGCCGGAAAGCGTCGCCATCTCCGCCGCAGTTTAGCATCGTACATATAGTACTACAGTTTGCTAATTAATTTTGTTTCCAGGCAGCTCTTGTTATTTTGGCGTATCTCTACACAATTATACGCACACATCCCGGCTGCGCATCCAGTCTTTCCCAGTAATGTCTACCTTGCTTTATATATATGTATATATTTCGATCCTTTCGTTATTTATCATTTATATATACACATTTTTTTTCCAGTGCTTTCGTTCGCGCGTGCGCACATGCGCACCACGCCTAGTGCTCAAGGAAGGAGGAAATTCATGCCCCCGCACCTCCGGGGCAGTCCTATGGTCATTTACCTCAGTCGGAACGCGTCGCCGTCTCCGCCACAGTCTACCATCGTACATATGGTATTAGCATCGTACTTATGGTATTACATCCCTCCACCATATTACTCCATACACTCATTTCTTCATTTTGTTCAATAGTTTATTAATTAATTCTTTGCTTCCAGGCTGTTCCTGTGATTTGGTCAACATTTACACAATTATGCGCGCACATCCCGGTTGCGCATCCAATCTTTCATAATAGTGTCTGCCTGTTTTATGTATGTATATATATTTCGGTTCTTTTGTTGTTAATCACTTGTATATATATGCATTTTATTTCAGCGCTTTCGTTTGCACATGCGCACATTCGCCCTACGTCTGGTACTCGCGGAAGGGAGGAAGTTTATGCCCCCGCACCTCCGGGGCAATCCTATGGCCATCTCCATCAGCCGGAAAGCGTCGCCCTCTCCGCCGCAGTTTAGCATCGTACATATGGTACCACAGTTTGCTAATCAATTTAGTTTCCAGGCAGCTCTTGTTATTTTGGCCTACCTCTACACAATTATACGCACACCTCCCGGCTGCGCATCCAGTCTTTCCCGGTAATGTCTACCTTGCTTTATATATATGTATATATTTCGATCCTTTTGTTATTTATCATTTATATGTACACTTTTTATTTCAGTGCTTTCGTTCGCGCGTGCGCACCTGCGCCCCACGCCTAGTGCTCAAGGAGGGAGGAAAAATTATGGCCCCGCACCTCCGGGGCAGTCCTACGGTCATCCACATCAGTCGGAACGCGTTGCCATTTCCGCCACAGTTAGCATCATACATATGGTATTACATCACTCCACCATATTACTTCATACACTCATTTATTCCTTTCGATCAATAGTTTACTAGTTAATTCTTTGCTTCCAGGCTGTTCCTGTAATTTGGCCTATCTTTACCCAATTATGCGCACGCCTCCCGATTGCGCATCCAGTCTTTCGTATTAGTGTCTGCCTGCTTTATATATATATATATATCGGTATATTTGTTGTTTATCACATGTATATACAGGGTGATTCAGAACGACTTAGTTGTCCGGGCACAGACGTATTCCTGAGTGAATTCTGAGACGATTTTTCCTTTGCCAAAATTTTATTTGAAGCTTAGATTTTGAGTTATTAATGAAAATAGTTAGCAAATCGTGAGCCGCGTACGAGAGGCAGGCAGGGACGGCGCAAGCCGCGATTCACCGTTACACGCGGGCGCTTACGCGAGGCGCCCGCTGCGATCAGCTGACGTAGCAGGCCCAAATACACATACACACACATCTCTCTCTCTCTCTCTCTCTCTCTCCCTCTCTCTGTCTCTCTCTTTGTCCCTCTTTCTCTCATACACACACGCACACGCATACACACACACACACACACACATTCACTTACCTTATCAAATTCGATGTCTTCGTATACCGCTTGACGGATAAATAATTCCATTCGAAATTAACAATAACACATACGTCTTATTTTACACGTATTTTACACGTAACGCAAATCCACGATAATACACACGATTGAGGATACGATATTTTTTTTCTTTCACGTATGTCAACACTTTTTTCGTATCGAATTTATTCACGCTTTTAAGTGATTTATAAATCGAGTCATTACTATTAATCACTACCGAGTAATCTCACTTCGCGGCTTATTTTTATAATTAAGAAACAATACACACATTGCACACAATCACAGTATAATCCACACAGCATGCATGTCCAAAAGATGTACAGAGGACATTCCAATAAGAATATCTTTCAGAGATACGATCTCTTTGGGATGTCCTACAAACGTTTCCTGGATATGCAAGCTGTGTAGGAATTAATCCGCGAAACTTTTTGTCTTGTACGAAGTCTGTCACGTATCAGTACTTTCACACACTCACACTCGACTCGAATAAATCTGTTCGTTGCTGTTAATCACTACCGATTAATTTTATTCAGCGACCGACAACGATCCGAAGAAAGAAACGCGTTTACACGACACACGTAACGCCCGGTACGCGATGCGACTGTAGCAGGTTATGTTTTTTGAAACAGCTGAGACGATGCTACAGTCGCATCGCGTACCGGGCGTTACGTGTGTCGTGTAAACGCGTTTCTTTCTTCGGATTGTTGTCGGTCGCTGAATAAAATTAATCGGTAGTGATTAACAGCAACGAACAGATTTATTCGAGTCGAGTGTGAGTGTGTGAAAGTACTGATACGTGACAGACTTCGTACAAGACAAAAAGTTTCGCGGATTAATTCCTACACAGCTTGCATATCCAGGAAACGTTTGTAGGACATCCCAAAGAGATCGTATCTCTGAAAGATATTCTTATTGGAATGTCCTCTGTACATCTTTTGGACATGCATGCTGTGTGGATTATACTGTGATTGTGTGCAATGTGTGTATTGTTTCTTAATTATAAAAATAAGCCGCGAAGTGAGATTACTCGGTAGTGATTAATAGTATTGACTCGATTTATAAATCACTTAAAAGCGTGAATAAATTCGATACGAAAAGTGTTGACATACGTGAAAGAAAAAAAATATCGTATCCTCAATCATGTGTATTATCGTGGATTTGCATTACGTGTAAAATACGTGTAAAATAAGACGTGTGTGTTATTGTTAATTTCGAATGGAATTATTTATCCGTCAAGCGGTATACGAAGACATCGAATTTGATAAGGTAAGTGAATGTGTGTGTGTGTGTGTGTGTGTGTGTGTATGCGTGTGCGTGTGTGTATGAGAGAAAGAGGGACAAAGAGAGAGACAGAGAGAGGGAGAGAGAGAGAGAGAGATGTGTGTGTATGTGTATTTGGGCCTGCTACGTCAGCTGATCGCAGCGGGCGCCTCGCGTAAGCGCCCGCGTGTAACGGTGAATCGCGGCTTGCGCCGTCCCTGCCTACCTCTCGTACGCGGCTCACGATTCACTAACTATTTTCATTAATAACTCAAAATCTAAGCTTCAAATAAAATTTTGGAAAAGGAAAAATCGTCTCAGAATTCACTCAGGAATACGTCTGTGCCCGGACAACTAAGTCGTTCTGAATCACCCTGTATATGCATTTTATTTATTTCAGCGCTTTCGTTCGCGCATACACGCATGCGCCCTACGTCTGACACTCAAGGAGAGAGGAGATTTCTGCCCCGCACCTCCGAGGCAATCCTGTGGTCCTCTCCATCAGTCGAAGCACGTCGCCATCACCGCCGCAGTTTGTCATCGTACATATGGTATTTCGTCACTCCACCATATCACTCCATACACTCTAGCTTTCTCTTGCTTGAGCATTTATATTCTAATTTGGATTTACTGTTCCAGTTGGTGTAAGGATTTTCCCACGAGGCCACCGTCAGCAGCAACACACACGCGGGCGCCGCGTCACTCCTAACACCTTCGGCGCATCAGACTTTTCCACCCCGGCGTGAAGAGCGCGCCGGCTCCATTCCAGAATATTATCTCTTAGCAGTAACTGCTCGCATGCTCGGGCGTGTACATTCCCACCACTTATTCAATGGTACCTGACCTTCTAATTGTATTCTCCACCCGATAGCCTTTTATTAATATTAATAGCCTTGTCTGTCTTGATCAAAGCTTAGTGTGGCCAATCCCTGTTTAGTTTAGATCTTGTTTCTTATACTATTTGCGCCAAGTGTTAGTTCCTGTATACTTACTCTTTTATAATCTTAGACAGAGAGCATGTCATTTTTATATATCAGTCCTTACTCTAATTATACTATACAATTTTCTACTAATGTCCTCTCTAGTTTACCATCGTATTTACGTTATTTTAATTATTATTTCTACTTTTATTCATACGCCGCTCTTGCGCATGCGCATATGGAGTTTTCGGTCACGTGAGCAGTGTCAAGCAGTCGCGACAACCTAGTGCCTTCTTAATCTATCTTGGTAGCATGTTTAAATCATATCCCGCAGTTGTGCGCTCGCGTTCGCAACATTTGGCTATCCTGCTATTCCCTTGCACATGCGCGTCCGCGCACCGTTTACACAAGCTGCATCATTCGGAATGTAGTTTCAGTTATAGATCTGTGTTAATTTACAATCTGTTTGCTTCCAGAGAAGCACCTCGTGTCGGCGCACTCGCCGTTATGACCTCCCGCGAGTGACATCCTCGGACTTCACCCACGCACGGGGAACCCAACGCTGTTTTAATATTATTTCTAGTTACATCGCCGCGGTTCCTAACTACGTTCTCTATAGAGGTTCCCTATGCATTCTTTGCCATGCAACCAATTATAATTTGCCGTTTCAAGTAGTGCCGCGCAGCGCAGTCTCCTACAGTGAAGTGCAGTGCAACGCAGTGCGGACAACACTACTCCGAGAGCGCCGTGACGGTCTCCGCATCTCATGGGTCATCGCCTTTCGCTTCCCATTGAGTCCGCTCCGCCTCTGCTTTCCGTCGAGGGACCCGCATCCCGGGGCTAATATGCCCTCTCTTTATGGTATCGGTGAGTTATTTCAGGCATATCTTATGCTAAGAGGCATTCATGTTTCCAGAGGAAAGCTCCCCGCGTGCACGCCCGCCACTGCAGCCGCGGGTCTCGTCCACGCATGGGGAACCCAACCTCGACCTGTCATTATTACTTCATGACACGGCACGCATTTTGTTTTGCTCGTATCGTGTATGCATCTGCCTTAAATCGCCGTGAGTTACAAGACAATCTCCTTCCCTGTACTAATTGAGCTTACATTTTATGTAGAGTGACTAAATATGCGTTAACATCGCGGCTCGCAGTCTGTGCGCATCAGTCCTGGTTCTATTTATTAATGTACTATTCACCATTAATATTAATTCTACTTCTAATTTTCCATCATTATTTTACTTATTATTGTTAAATTTAATTCATATATTACTCCTGCGCATGCGCACCCACAGTTTCTGTCACGTGTGCAGCGTCAGACAGTCGCGACAACTTACTGCCTTTATGACTTTTCTCGATAGTATGTAGGATCCGTATCCCGTCAATGTGCGCGCGCGCTCGCGGCAGTTGGCTGCACCACAGTTCCCCGCGCTTGCGCGTCGCGTTCTGTCTGTACCGGGAGCGCCGTCCAGACTATTATTTTCCGTTACTCTGCATTAATCTATAATAAATTTCGCTCCGTAATGTTTCCAAGGAACGCCCCCCACGTGCATGTCCGTCACAGAAGGTATCCTGTATGTGGCATCCTCGGACTTCATCCGCACACGGGGAACCTAACCTCGACCTGTCATTATCGATAACACTGCTGCTTCATGGCATGGCTCGCGCTTCGCATCGCACATATCGCGTATGCGTCCGCCTTACATCGTCGTGTTTTATAGGACAATCCTCTTCCCTGTAGTGATTTTGCTTACTTTTAATGTTAGATAATTAATAATTTGTCCTTTCAGGTAGTGCCTTGCAGTGCAGTCTCCTACAGTGAAGTGCAGTGTAGTGCAGTGCGAGAAACGCCGCGCCAGAGGTGCCGCGACGGTCCCCGCATCTCGTGGGGCATCGCCCTTTGCTTCCCGATGAGTCCGCTCCGCCTCTGCTCCCCGTCGAGGGATCCGCATCCCGGGGCTCATATGCCTTCTCTTTATAGTGTCGGTGAGTTCTTTCATATATCTTATACTAAGAGACTTTACTATTTTCAGAGGAGCGTTCCCCCCGTGCACGCCCGCCGCCGCGGTCCTGGGTTCCATCCACACATGGAGAACCTAACCTCGACCTGTCATTATTATTTCATGAGACGACTCGTATTTCGTTTTGGCTCGTATCGCGTGTGCTTCTGTCTTACGCCGCCGTGAGTTACAAGGCAATCTCCTACCCTGCAGTAATTAGATTTACCTTTTGTGTTGGATAACTGGGTTATACATTAATATTGCGGCTCACGGTTTGTGCTCGTCAATCCTAGTTCTATTTATTAATATACTATTTGCTATTAATTTTACTTTACTTCTAGTTAATTCATCGTTAGTTTACTTATTGTTATTAATTTAATTCATTTAATTCATATACTGCTCCCGCGCATGCGCGCCCGCAGTTTCTGTCACGTGAGCAGTGTCAGGGCAGTCGCGGCAACTTGCTGCCCTTATGTCTTTTCTCGATAGTATGCAAAATTCGTATCCCGTCAATGTGCGCGCGTGCTCGCAGCAGTTGGCTGCTTTACGGTTCCCTGCGCATGCGCATCCGCATCTCGTCTGCTCCGGCTTTAAGCACGATAATTACAGATCTCATCTTTTCCAGGTCCGTTCCTGTTCCAGTTTGCTATATCCAATCCGTTATTAGAACACGCTTCGTATTTTAGTTGCCTTAGTGTCACTCTTTTCGTCTTTCGCTGTTTTTCCGAGCCTTCCTCTACGCGCATGCGCACCGCTCGTCCGCACAAACCGCGACCAACAGCAGCAGCATTCCGGGTCGACAGTCATACATTAACGCTTCGTCTTGATTCTAGAAAGGCCCCCTCATCGTGCGTGCGTCCTCCAGTTAAGTATCCTGCGGGTAAGATCACCGGGTCTCGCCCGCACATGGGGAACCTAACCTCGACCTGACACTTTCAGTTCTGCAGTAACATCTTAACGCGGCACGCGTCCGGTTTTACTCGCAACGCGTGCGTATCTATCTTGTATAAACGCGATTTCCGAAGCGTTTCCATTTCCTGTGATAATTATAATTAGCTTTTCCATACTAGGCCACTAATTATGCATTAATATTACCGCTGGCAGTTTCTTTGCCTCACTCCTTATAAGGTTAGGTTAGGTTAGGTTAGGTTAGGTTAGGTTAGGTTCCCCTCCGTTGTGAGCCACCTTGCCGTGGTGGAGGGGCTCCCCTGGGAGAGATCCCAGGGGTCTAAGAGCTCACACATGGAAGGAAAACCATGTTAAAAAACCCGGGTAGGCCAGACTCGTGAGGTGGGTTATACCAACTGGCCTAGGAGCGGGGGGCTCCGAAATAACCCCCCCCTGGAAGACAACCAGGCTAAAAAATAACAATTTATGGAATAATGACGATTACAAAGAAGAACGTACCGCCCCAGGGGTCTCGGAGCCCCAGGGGCCGGCGCGGGAGGGGTAGTGTCCCGGCCCCTCCCGTGTCGTCATCGGACGACGGGCGGTGCGGGGGGTGCGACGCAGGCCCCCCGCACTATTTCACTACTGCGGGGTGTGGCGGATTCCTCCAGACTGCGGTCTGGAGGATTTTTGAGAAATTCCTCCTCTTCCTAGAGGGGGAATTCTCTGACAAGAGGTGCGCGTGCTCGGGGGGTTCTGCCCCCCCGAGCCGCTCGGGAGGCGTAGGACCGAGGTCCTACGCCTCGGTGGCTCGAGGCGTGGGGAGGCCTGCGTCCCGTTCTGTCGGGACGCAGACCTCCCCGGAGGTAAATGCCCCCCCCAGGTGCTTCAAGTGCCTGGGGCGGGGGCATATTCGTAGGTGGTGCCCGTCTGCCGTCGACCGGGGCAATTCCTGCCTCCGGTGCGGCGGGGACGGGCACCATGTTGGGGCATGCACGGCCTTGGCCGCGCATTGCCCCATATGTGGGGAGGTTGGGCTGCCCGCCCGCCATCGTGTGGGTGGGAGCGGGTGCCCAGTTATCCCTCCCCGCAAGGGGGGGGGTAAGAAGAGAAGGAGGAGGAAGGGGAGGGGGGCTTCACCCCCTTCCCCGGTTGTTGTGCCTGTGGAGGCCTCCCCGATTGGGGGAGATAATCCTCTACAGGACGAGAGAATGGAAGTGGTGGGCTCTCCTTCACGGGAGAGTCCACCCCAGGAGGAAGAAATGGAGGTGGTGGGCTCTCCCTCGCGGGAGAATCCACCTCTCCGGATGGGTTCCCCTATGGAGGTCGCCGCCGAGGATAGCGGTTTACCCGCCGAGTCGGTGGTGGCCTCCATGGGGCCGGTTGCTGAGGGGCCCCTCTCTGGGGCCCCTATGGAGGCGGACGGGGGAGAGGGGCAGGAGTTCCCTCTCCCCCTCTTGGAGGTTGGTGAGGAGGAGGGGGAGAATTCCCCCCTTCCCCCCGCTGAGGTAAGTGGGAGAGAGGGGGGAGACGTAAAACTCTCCCTCCTCCTCCCTACTGTGGGCCTTACTAGGCTCACAGAACAGGAGATAGGGGCGGCGCCCCTTTTGGACGTCGCCCCCTCGGCTACCAAGGCAGCCAGGAAGAGCGGCCATAAGGGGGGGACGAAAGTTCCCCCCCCCAAAGCTGCAAAGATAGAGGGGGGGGTTGTGTCCCCCCTCCAAACAGAGGTAGCCGCGGCGTTCCCGGGACCGGCGTCTGTGGGGGGGGCGGGGGAGAGTGTTTCCTTCGCTCTCCTCCATCGCCCCACGGGCAGGGAGTTCCGGTCCCTGGACGCCCTTATCGCGGCACATGAGTATGGAACCATTCCCCCGCCGCATGTTAAGTTGTGGGGAATGGTCAAAAAAGAAGTTGAACGCGGAGACCCCTGCGTCGCCAGGGGTCTTCGCAAGATTAAGGGGGGGAGCACTGGCATCAATTTTGATGCCACTGTTCTCCCCCAAGGTCCGGGAAGTATCGATGTTGTGAGGGGCGCCGTCACTAAATTGGCAGCGGAGCACCCAGGTTGGGAGCTCCGCTGTCATGTGACGGCGATCCCCCCGCAATATCGACGCCCTAAAGAGGCCTCAACGCGGGCGTCGGGGGTAAATGCCGTTAAGGCGCCCCCCGATGTCCGCCTTGAGGCCAATAAATTCTTCTTGGGGTTGAAGGTGGGGGATGGTCCTCCATCCCCAACAGACCTTCACCCCAAGAGGAAAAAGAAGAAAAAGGCAATGGGGTGACTGGGCTTCACCCAGTCACCCCTCCTAGCCCCCCACAACATCGGGGGGCACTTATAGTTACCCCCCCCTCCTAACATCTGGGGGGGGTTTGGGGGGGAACATTACCGGCCGGCCGAGAGCGGGGGCTCTCGGTCGCGCCGATCCCCCCCAGTGTGGCGGAGGAGGAGCCGCTGGTCACGGCTCCTCCTCCAAATTACGGGAAGAGGCCCGCACGAACCTAATTCGTGCGGGCCAGCCTGAGAGGGGGAGAGAAGCATGCCATTTGGTGATTCCTCTCCCCCTCTCACTAAGGGCTCGTGTTGACTGACCCGGGGGGGTTTTAGTGGGTATGCCCGTTAAATAGGGAGACTCCCACATAACCCGAGGGGTTCCCCCGAACCCCTCGGGTATCCATAAAGGATTTCCCCCTCGTCATCAAAAAAAAAAAAAAAAGGTTAGGTTAGGTTAGGTTAGGTTAGGTTCCCCTCCGAAGTAACCTCCCGTGGAAGACAACCACGTTAAAAAATTAAAAAATTACAATTTAACAAGTATGGTAATGTCTACAGACAAGAGAAAAGACGTACTGGCCCAGAGTGACCGGACACTCAGGACCCGGCGGGAGGGGAATACTGTCCCGGTTTCCCCCTCGTCGTTATCCAACGACGGGCTACCCGCGGCGTGCACCGCAGGCGCCGCGGGGGCATCTACTTCTGCGAAGGGGCCGAAGCCATTGGCTTCTTTTAAGAAGCCGGCACCGGTCGGGAGCCAGAAGCCTAGGGCTTCTAAGGGGTCGGCCCCGAATAAGAGGTCGAACCCCCGGGCTCCGAGGAAGGATTCCGCTCGGAAACCGGCGATGGAGTCGGTCGAGGTGTCGATCGAAAGGTTGGACGCTGCGGCCTGCATCGCTAGGTCCCGAGCGGGGTCAATGGCTAGTGCCGAAGAGTCAGACACGCCACAGCCGGAATCTGACGACACGGAGGGATACCGCATGTCGCGGGATGCGATGCGCGAGGGACTCCTGTCGTTGGACCCGGAGATAGTATGGGCGGCGAGGGAGAGGCGCAGGGCACATGCCACTGTGTGGAGGGAGAAGGGTATCTCCTTCTCCTCCCTCGCCGATTCTGACGAGGAAAAGGGGAGCCGAGTGATCGACCCCCTCCCCGTCGAAAAGCATCCGCCGTCGGATTCGTCCGACGGCGAGGTTACTGGGACGTCCCCGTGGAGGCAAACTCTCCGGATGGAGAGAGGCTGCTACACCACGGGGGACGTGACAGTGTCGCTGGCGGAGGCGAAGGAAAGTCTGCGGCGGGACAGTTTTATATTGGACCGCCGCTGCTCCATGGGGGGTGGGACAAACGATCCCACGCCCATGGAGGTGGAAGACCCCCATCCGGTGTCTCCCGCCGGGGGCGGGAATAAGTGTGATGGCGGGGTGCCTATCGCCTCGACCGATCGCCCCCGCCTCTCGGCGGCGGATACCAAAGAGTTGCGAGCGGAGATTGCCTCTCTCCGTACGGAGGTGGCAATGCTTCGCGCTGCTATCGAGAGAAGCGGGGCGGCGCTGCCGACCCCGGGGGGGGGGCTGGTTCCTCCCCTGGAAATTTAGGGAGACGGGTCCCCCGATGTGTATCGGTGGGGACCCAAACTCTCCCGCCCCGGAGACTCGAGGGACCTGCGCTGGGGGCCCCAAAAGCTGGGGGACGCAAAAAACGCGTCTCCCAGTTGGGAGCAACAGGGAGTGGCCCGTTGGTTGGCCCCCCTCCAATCATGGAGGTGTGGACGGAGGTCGTAAAAAGAGGGAAGAAGGCGAAGACGAAGAGAGATGCGCCCGTCCACCGTCCACCCAGGGCCGCTGGTATGCGGTCTGAGAAGTCGGTGCCGCGGCTGGCGGCGCCGCCCCCCGCACCGGGGGGAATGATACTGCGGCCGCCGGCACTGGCGGCCACTAAGAAAAAGAGGAGGATCCCAAGGTCCGCTGCCGTGGTCCTTGCCTGTCCCGCTAATAAAAGCGCGGAGGCAATGACCGCGGTTAAAGAAAAAATTAACCTGGCTGACCTTGGGATCAAGGAGATAAGGCCCCGAAGGGCCCTTACGGGAGCCCTTTTATTGGAGCTTCCGGGGGCCAAAGGGGAACTGGCTGACGGTCTGGCCTCTCGCATGAGGGAGGCCTTAAACAATATTGAGGGGGTGAGGGTGACTCGCCCCCTCAAGTACGCTGAGATGAGGGTCCGTGACCTCGATGAATCGGTCACCCGGGATGATATATCACAAGTGGTGGCCGAGGTCGGGGGTTGCGGACCCGAGAATGTAAAGGTAGGGGACATACGGCAGTCCCCTAACGGGCTGGGAGGCGCGTGGGTCCGGTGCCCTGTCGCCGCGGCTGTTAAGGTCGCGGGCAGGGGCCGGATAACCGTCGGCCTCCTAGCCCGCCGTGTAGAACTGCTGGACGAGCGCCCGCTCATCTGTTTCAGATGTTGGGAGCGGGGGCACGTCCAGCAGCAATGCAGCAGCGGCGACGATCGTCGGGGCCGCTGCTACAGGTGCGGTGAGCCTGGCCACCTGGCCAGGAACTGTGTGGCACCGCCGCGGTGCCCGGTCTGTACAGACCTGGGGCTCCCGGCGGGCCACGGAGTCGGCGGAGCGGCTTGCGCCCCGCCGCGCAAAGCGCGCAAAGGTCGGGGGGTGGTAGGGAGTAAAGCATCCGCTCCCGCACCGCCCCAAGCTGGCCCTATAAGACCAGAGGAAAGTGGGAAGGAGGGGGCTACAGTAGAAACCCCCTCTCAGACGGTGAACAAGGCGGCTCCTTCCGCCAAGCGAAAGCGAGACGGAGGGGCCGCCGAAGAGCTAGGGGGGTTTGCCTCTGAGCCTGTTGTGGTGGCCCTGGCACCGGATCCCGATTCGGTCGCCACAAAAAGTGAGCCAGAGCTCAACCCGGGGAGGCTGAGTAAATCTCCCCCCAAAAAGAAGGAGAAGCGGAAGGTGCTTCCGCTCAATTTTAAGGTGATAGAGAGAGTGGTGGGGGGTGCCAAAAACATGGCCCCTCCCACCCCACCGAGTTTAGGAGGTGGCCTGGGGGCGGCAAGGGGGATGTTCTAAGCGTCCCCCAGCCGTCCTGTGGGTGTGAAATGCGGGGAGGGAGGACTTCTCGCCACCGGCCGCCGTTGAATGCAGCGGTTGGGGGGGCGGAGGTCAAGGGGCGTGATAACCCCCTCTTCCGCGGGGTAGTTTCCCCGCGGAACGGGGGGCAACCGAGCGGGATCGGGAAGTCGGCCCCGACACCGATCCCGCTCGCAGATAGAAGAGGGGGCGGGGGGGCGGCACTCTGTCCGCCTCCCCCGAAACCGCCAGTATGGTGCGGTCCCTCCTCCTCACAACGAGACGCGGTCGACAAGTGCGGGGGCACTGTCGGCCACTAGGCGTCTCGGAGTGGGGGGGCGGCCTTGCTCGGTGGTCCGGCAACGTCGCCCCAGTCGGGGTCGGGGGGGTGGGGGAGGGAGGCGCGCGTTTTTCAAGCGTTAATCCCTCCCTTCGCCCCCTCTTCAGAGAAGGGTCCCACCTCTTCCTGCATCGTTCTGCCTCCCAGTCCCTTCGTGGGAGGGGAGGAGGGGTGCAGGAAGGGGGAGGGACACTGTGCACTGGGGGACACCGGTAGTATGCTACTGCGTTCCCGGGGTCCCCCAGTAGTGCACGAGGAGGGCCACCGTAGGGTTTTAGTCGGTAAGAGTCCGACATAACCTGCTCCCTCCCCCGGGGGAGCGGGTATCCAAAAAAAGGGTTAGGTTAGGTTAGGTTATAACGTTTTTTATTAGTTATAACGTTTCGGGGTTAGGTTAGGTTAGGTTGTCATGAGTTAGGTTAGGTTAGGTTCCCCCTCGTGGACGCCACCTTGTCGTGGTGAGGGGGCTTAAGGGGAGGCTCTTTTGATCCGTCGGGGCAATGATGTTCGGCAACGTTAGCCGGCATCATTGGCTCGACGGGGAGGAGTCTCTCCAACTAAGAGCGTCCATGGAGCCCGGCTTCCCATTAGGGGCTTAGTCTCATAAGCCCCATTGTCGGTAGGGGTAGGCGGCCCTGAGTGCAATCGCCCGGCCGGTCGGGGCCGTTAGGAGGACATTAGTCCTCCACCGACCACGGGGGTTTTGCCGAAGGTTTTCGGCTTCTTTCTGGGTGCCTGTCGTCCAGTTTTGGGCGGCAGGTGTCCCAGATGGGGGGACCGGGTGCTCCCGGTAAAACCGGGTGTTCCTCGTGTCCGGTGCTCCGGGCACGGGGACACTCGGCGGGGGGATGTGGGTGCCGGTCCACCGGTGTCGGAAGGCGGCCGATCCTCGCCCAGTCATGGACGGGGGGAGGTGCGCGCCGGCATCGGGGGAAGCGGCGTCCCACAAAGGGGAGACGCCCCACCGCTCCTCCCTAACGGCTGCGGGACGTGGTCCCGCAGTACGCGGGAGTGATGTGGGGGGACGGGCCGGTGGTGTCCCGGAACTCCCGGGCCCACCGGGCTGGGCCACCCCAGGCCGCTCGGACGTATTCCGAGGCAGGGCTGGGGTGGCGGGGAGAGCCAGTCTGGCTCTGGGGCAGGTCGGGCTCCGCAAGGCTTGGTTGCCAACCGACCTAGGGGAAGGATACCCCGAAAATAAACCAAATTCTTGATACAAATATGATTATGTTCGAAAACAGGTGCCGATTATTACCGGCCCAGAGCGATCGGACGCTCAGGGCCCGGCGAGAGAGGGGTACTGTCCCGGCCTCTCTCCCGTCGTCATCAAACGACGGGCCATCCCAGGGGTGCACCGCAGGCCCCTGGGAGGAATTGGCGCCTGCGAAGGGGGTAACACCCTCTTACTATGGCAAATCTGTGCCGGTAGCAAGACGACTCCGTTTTACTGTGAAGCAGGTTGAGGTAGCGGTTAAATACCTCCCGGTCTTTGTTGAACTGGGTGGAGATCCCCGTCCTTGCGACCCCCTTCTCCGATTGAGAGGAGGGGCCGATTCGGATGAGGGGAAAAAGGCAACTGGCAAATCTTGGCTAGACAAGAGTGTCAGTTCCGATGAATCCGATACCTCCAATCAGGAGCCTCTTGCGCGCCGACTGGAAGGTAGATCGCGCAGTCGTTCAACAAGGGATAGGTCTCCTTTAATCCATCCCTCCTCGGGTCCGAGTCCGGACCCAGAACCCGTGCCTTATGTAGGAAACAAGCATAAAAGGAGAAGGACCGAGGGAGCTTCGCGACCCAAGTCATCTTCTAGCGAGGCAGAGGGAGGGGACCTGTCCTACATGAGAAAAGATAACAGAGGTCGCCCTCCAAATGACCCTTCTCAGCTGGGGCAGCACACTGCCCGGAAGAGAAGGGAGGCGGAGGAAACAAAAAAGAAGGCGGAACATGACAAAGCCGCTCTTCGGGCAATTGACCCAGTCTGTGAGGTGGATAAGACCACACCTCGGTTTAAGCGCTACCTAAGTGAAAGAAAGCAACAAGCTGAGGAGTTCCATAATGCTCCATCGACCGAAATTGCAGGAGCTATGAAGAATAATGCCGAGTCCATATTGAAGGTGCTTGAGGTCTCGAAAGGTATCCAGGGCAAGCTGGCTGGCGTTCTCCGAACGGTTGCCTACTCTGTGGAAACTGGGGCTGGAGTTCTGGCCCGAAGAACTGAACAAGGGTTCTACGACCCGTTGTCGGGAAGAGCTCCTTCCCCGATTAACGGGGAGAAGGAAGAGCTTATGGCGGCGAACCACCGCATGGAAGCGGAATTGGAAAGGTTGAAGGAGGAGATCCGGGAACTTAAGCGTTCCTCTCCCCCGCATTCTCCCCTCACACGATCCAAGTGGGATGTGAGAGACATGGAGACGGAGGAGTTTGCGACCCCCCCTCAGCCGCCTACCATCGACAAGGAGGATTTGGAGAGGTTCCCTGCCTTGAGGCCGTCTCTACTGGGCCAACCGCCCCAGCGGATACCCGAGACCTTCTTGGGACCGGGTGAAGAGAGGTGCTCTTCTCCGGGGTCTGATGGATTGGATAGGAGAAGGTTCAACAAGCTGGTCACGGCAGTCGAGAAGAAGATCGAAGTAAAGCTCTCAACGCTTCAGAAGTCGATCACTGAATCGGTAACGATGGCGGTTACGGAGGCAATACTTAAAAGGTTTCCTCAATTGAACCATCCTCCCCCGCCAGACCCTATCGTCAGCCGGGCGGGGCCCACTCCTGGGGCCCACTCCTGGAGTGGTTCCCGCCCAAACCTAAGGCTCCGGTAAAGGGGAAGAAGGGTGACAAAACGAAACCCAGGGGTGATCTGGGGAAACCCAAACCGACAAACACTGCGCGGCCTGGCACTTCCCGCCAGCCCTCCCCTCCTTCTCGTGTGGGGAAAGCCAGGGCTCCGGTTCCTAACCCTCCCATTCTAACGGGAGGCAAGAAGAGCTCCCCTCCCAAGAAGAAGTCTACGCCACCTCCCCCTGCTCCCCCCGAACAACAGGGGGAGTCGTACAGCCAGGTGGTGAAACGGGGAAGGAACAAGAGCAAAGGGCAGGGAAAACCCCAACTAGCTAAGGCAACTGCGGTTCTCACGCCTCCTCCCAAGAAGGAAAAAGAGAAGGAGAAGGCAAAGAGGAAGAAGAGACAGCCACGGTCAGCGGCTGTAGTTATTACTAATAAAAATAAGGGGGGCTATGAAGATCTTATGGCCTTGGCCAAGAAGGAAATCTCCATCTTAGATCTCGGCCTCACCAATATAAAGCCCAGGACGGCATTGACCGGGGCAATGATATTGGAGGTCTCTGGTCAGGGGAAGGAGGCGAAAGCAGATGCCCTGGCTGAGAGACTGACCAAATTATTTGCCTTGCAAGGGGTCAAGGTTTCTCGCCCCAAAAAGATGGCTGATCTCCGCTTAAAGGACTTAGATCCGTCGGCCACGGCTGGCGAGATCACGGACGCAATAGTCCGCAAAGGCGGCTGTCTTTCCAAGGACGTAAAAATAGGAAAGATTGGGCCCTCCCCATTTCGAAGAGGGCTGAAAACCGCAATTGTTAGTTGCCCCGTTGAGGCTGCTAACAAGATTGCGGCGGGGGGCCGACTCCAGCTGCTCTTAGTATCGGCTGGAGTCGAGCTCCTCAACGCACGCCCCCTCCAGTGTCATAGGTGCCTGGAGGGGGGGCATGTAAGGGCCCAGTGCCGCGGCGATGACAGGACGGATTGTTGTTTCCGTTGTGGTGCCACAGGACATCAAGCCAAGGCCTGCACCGCCCCTCCGAACTGTGTCGTGT
>CABEGB010001238.1:106737-154092 GCA_901521435.1 Crematogaster levior | reverse complement strand
ATACACTTTTTTTCTCACTCTCTTTCTCTCTTTTACACAACACACTCTCTCATTCAGTCACTCATTTACTCACTCACTCACCTGCTCAATCACCTTGTAGCAGCGTAGCGAATCCTCATGCTACGTGTTAGGTCAGGTCAGGTCTGCTGCACCGTTATGATTAAGTTGTAGAGACAAAACTTTTTGTAAATTACTCTCACAAATCATCAAAACTTTTTGTAAATTACTCTCACTCGATTAACACAATACAGAATACGCGATAACGAATTCACTGATTTACTGACTCACTACCGATTCACCGATACCAAAAATTACTTTAAAAGAAACGCGAATGCAAATAGCACATGACTCGACGAAGCGACGGATCGCGGAAACTGCGCGACCACCAGGGTTATGTTGACAGTTGACTAGCGCTGCGACTTGCGCGTGGCGCGTGATCGACACGAGATGAGACGAACGACGGTGATTGGTCGATTCGCTTAAATTCTACTGCTTTCTGCTTAACTTTTTTTATGTGCCACGGCCTTTAAACCTTCGCATTGCGAATGCGGTAGAAAACATGAAACGTATAATGACGTACTTAAAAAAATTAATTACTTATTACAATTAATAACTATTTATAATTATAATAAATAATTATTATTTTTAAAAGCATGTGTTATACGTTATTACGTTTTCGAAACTATTGTATTCACGATGCGAAGGTTTAAAGGCCGTGGCACATAAAAAAAGTTAAGCAGAAAGCAGTAGAATTTAAGCGAATCGACAAATCACCGTCGTTCGTCTCATCTCGTGTCAATCACGCGCCACGCGCAAGTCGCAGCGCTAGTCAACTGTCAACATAACCCTGGTGGTCGCGCAGTTTCCGCGATCCGTCGCTTCGCGTCGAGTCATGTGCTATTTGCATTCGCGTTTCTTTTAAAGTAATTTTTGGTATCGGTGAATCGGTAGTGAGTCAGTAAATCAGTGAATTCGTCATCGCGTATTCTGTATTGTGTTAATCGAGTGAGAGTAATTTACAAAAAGTTTTGTCTCTACAACTTAATCATAACGGTGCCGCAGACCTGACCTGACCTGACCTAACACGTAGCATGAGGATTCGCTACGCTGCTACAAGGTGATTGAGCAGGTGAGTGAGTGAGTAAATGAGTGACTGAATGAGAGAGTGTGTTGTGTAAAAGAGAGAAAGAGAGTGAGAAAAAAAGTGTATGCGTACGTGCGTGCATGTGTATGAATGTCTCTCCCTCCTCCCTCTCTCTCTCTCTCCTCTCTCTCTCTCTCTCTCTTTTCTTTTTATGCACACATGCATTACACGTGTGTAGCAATCAGCTGATTGCAGCGTTCAACGGCCGGCGAACCGGAACAACTTTTTGTTATTAAAATAATTTTTATTTTAAGGAACACGTATTCCTAACATAATTCTAAGACACTTTTTTCTTTATAAAAATTTTATTTAAAGCATAATTTTATGTCATAAGATTAAAATAGCTACTCACGCGGTGGTAATCACCCGTCGGGTGGTCAACTGAACCCTCGTTACGCTAGCGGTGCGCCGCTCCTGCCTGCCTTCTGTACTCGACGCGTGATTTCCTAACTATTTTTGCTTGTAACTCGAAAACTACGCTTCAAATCAAATTTTGATAAAGGAAAAATCGTCTTAGAATTGTGTCAGGAATATGTCATTTTACAGGTGGAAGGTTATCCTGGATCACCCTGTATATACTATTTGTAATATAATCCAGAGAACAACGGTATGAGGCGAGAATATGAGGTGTACTTTGCAATTTGGGGCGCTAACGTCAGGTACCGCGCTAGTTTATTTGATTTTTTTGCAATAGTAATAATTGTAGGATCGGGAGTTATAGTGCGGAATTAACTGGTGAATCAGAACTTTTATCGTAGTCGAGCTACACACAGAAAGAATCGCGACCGTTCCGACTCGTGGCTCTCGTCACTCTCTTGTTCCCCTCCGCCCCTCCTCCGTCCTGCCACCTATCGGAGATCCCTCGTTCCCACACTCGGCCATTCGACAAACAGCATCGGCCTCGATGCCGTCGGATACTTGGGTATGATTCTCCGTGTCATCATCCGTTGGTCCGTCGAAATCGAAATCTACTCCATGATGTTTTGGCCACAGCTTCATGTGGTCGACTGAGGTACTCGTGCGGTTGGGTCCTTCAGATTCGCCTAGTTTTTCGACGATGTATCTGTCGTTTCGCAGTTCGGTAGTCACTTTATAAGGTCCCAAGAATTTTGGTCGAACTTTGAGTCCGGGCCCCAGCTGCGTCCGTTGAATAGCTACAATGTCTCCGACTCGATACTTGAAGGGCTTTTTGCGTCGGCGGTTATACGTCCTCCGATTTTCCTCTTGGATCTTCGAGATGCTCTCCTTGGCTTTACGTCGAAGTTCCGACCTTTCTTGGTGGAAAGTCTCGATCGTCGCTTCTTTAAGGAGTTCTCGTAGCTGTAGGTCGTCTTTCAACCGCATGTTTTGTCCGATCAACAACTCGAACGGCGTCATACCAATGCTACGACTATATGAAGAATTGATCGCTTGTTGTACTCTGTTCAAATGCTTGAACCATTCTGCTGGGTTCTGTAGGGACAATTTGGTAAGTATAGAAATAATAGAACGATTGGTCCTCTCCACTTGGCCATTGGCACGTGGCACACCGGTTGTTATCATTACGTGCTCTATATCTTCTGCTTCACAATAGTTGCGGAATGCATGTGAACTGAACGCCGTCCCTCGGTCCGTTATAATCCGGCGTGGATTTCCGAAAATCACCGCCTGTTTATTTAATCGTGTAATCACTTCGCCCGTCGTCGTCGATTTGGTTGGATACAACCAAACGAACTTGGTGAAGGCATCTATTACCACCAGGATATGATTATAACCTTTCTTGGTCGAGGGTATCGGACCCAAATGATCCAGATGATATGTCTCTAGTGGCCTATCTTCCTTGGGCAGGGGTCGCAGGAAACCCTCGGCCTTGCCTCGCTTCCTCTCCGCTAATAGACAGTGAATACAGTTGTTCACAATTTGCTGTACTCTCGCGCGTAGACTCGGGAACCAATATTCCGCTTGTATTTGATATTCCGTATTCCGCCATCCGAAATGACTCCGCTCATGCACCTGCAAAATTACTTCTGATTGCATAGATCTGGGTACGACTAAAAGAAGATCACCACCGATTCGTTTGTAGAGTATTCCGTTTGACAGAACATATTCTTGATCGCCGTGATCTCCCATAGACTTTATGATTCGTTGTACTTCAGGATCCTCCGTTTGTGCATGTTTAACCTGAGCCGTTAATGCGTCTTCAGTTTCCTGAAGCAAGAAACATTCGACGGGGTTGCGACTGAGTGCGTCCACATGTCGCATCAGAGTGCCGGAACGATGTTCTACCGAGTAGTCGAATTCCTCTAGTTGTAGAGCCCAATGCGCTACCCTCGGGCAAGCGTCTTTCTTCGACATCGTTTGCACGAACGCCTTGCAGTCCGTAACGATTCGGAAAGGGATGCCCAACAGATATACCCGGAATTTGCGTAAGGCCTTAATTATGGCGAGGACCTCCAATTCAAAGCTGCTATATCTTTCCTCGGCCCCTATAGTTTTCCAGCTTGCGTAATACACTGGGTGTAGTTGATTGTCCTCACTGCTTCTCTGTAACAAAATGGCCCCGAGGCCAAGTCGGGACGCGTCAGTGTGGAGTTCCGTATCGGCGCCTACCTTATACAGTTTCAGCGCAGGACTCTCTGTCAATGCCATCTTTAGTCGATCGAATGCTCCTCTTTGGTCATCTTGGAATACAAACTTCGCTTCCATTTTTAGTAACTGTGATAGAGGTCGGGCCGTAAGCGCATACTGAGGGATGAACTTGCGGAAATACCCTGTCAGCCCTAAGAAACTCTGCACCGCCTTTATTGAGGTAGGTTCCGGAAATCGTGCCACCGCCGACACTTTCCTTTCCGATGGTTTGACGGTTCCCGCTTCCACGATGTGTCCTAAGTATTCGACTCGGGCCGTCAACAGACTACACTTCCTCCAGTTGATTTTCAATCCATAGTCGCGCGCCGTGTCGAGGACTTCCTCTAGTCTCTGCAGGCCATCCTGTTCTCCTTCGGCCGGAATAATCAAGTCGTCTAGGTAGGTTAATACTGTACCTTTCGCTATCAATTCTTGGAAAACCGCTTTAACGTGTCGCTGAAACACCGCCGGAGAATTGCTCAGTCCGAAAGGCACCATCATAAATTCGAACTGTCCGTCCGGTGTGATGAAGGCCGTGTAGTGGATACTCGGTTCATCTATTGGTACGTGGAAAAACCCGTCCTTCAAATCTAAGGTGCAGAACACTTTAGCTTTCGCCAGCCTGTCCAACTGGTCTTCCACCAGTGGTAAGGGATACCTGTCTCGGACTATCTTCCGATTCAAGCGTCGATAATCAACGCATAATCTTGGCTCTCCGTTCTTCTTCTTCACTAGCACGATGGGACTAGCGTATTCCGAATGACTGGGGCGGGCTATTCCCCTAGCGATCCACTCGTTGACGATTCTACTTACTACGCTCCTTTGTTCCGCCGATAACCTTCGTGGGTTTTGATGAACAGGTACTTCATCCTTCAAAATCAGACGCATTTTCACGCCACTATCCCTCACTTTCTGGGGATGATAGCTTTGTACCAGTTCCTGCGCGCGCTCCTTCACCCGGGCACTCTTTACATGGTCGAGGACAATTTCACTTTTCGATTTTTCGTCTTCTTCATCTTGAACGTCGATGCATAGGACTTCCGTCCATGTTGTTTCATCCTTCGTTGCGTCGGTAGAGGCTTCCGATCCCTTGTCAAGGAATTCTGTCAATGTTGCTTCTTGCTTGCGTATATGAATTTCCGCGAAATCAGACAATTCGCCGCCTAAGAGACAGTCGTGCGTCATGAAGCGATCGGGCACTACATCAATATCCAGCGCAAAGGTGAGACCATCTATTGTTACGCATGCCGTAAACCTTCCTAGCGTGCTGTGGCCTGTGGCACCCATGCCGTCGAACCTTACCGTTATAGGCTGGATTGGCGGAGCACCAAGTAATACATAAAAGCTTGATCGCATTAAGTGTAAGTCACTACCGGAATCGATTATTGCCGTAACGTCTTTATTTAGAATCTTCACGTCCTTGTATATCTTCTTATCGCCGTGCGAGCGTACTGCGTCGACTCTCTTGGTCATACCACCTTTGTCTCGTGAATCCGATTCCTTTGAGCATTTCACCGCGATGTGGCCGAACTCACCACAAGAATAGCACTTCGATCCTTTCGCCTTATGTGGACACTCCTTGCCCAGATGTTTGCTATCGCCACAGTTATAGCATTTCTTGGGGTTAGAAGTTGTTGTCGCCCGATTGGTGTTGCCAGCTGGCTTATCCTTGCTCACCGTCTGCGGTCGATGTTTCGCCTTATTCCTATTGGTTCGCTGTGCCTCGTATTGTACAAACCTCTGCCGCAACTCCTTGATGGATGTTGCGTTATACAGGATAGCCTTATTAGATTCTTCGTCTCTCACACCGTCTATTATGTATTGGATCTTAGCTTCAATCTCAATCTCGGCGTGACTTGCCAACTCCAACACTCGATATATGTATTCTTGAAAGGTCTCATCGGCCTTTTTCGTCACTGCGCTCAGTTCCTTATGTATCTGTTTGCTGTTTAGTGCCTTACCGAATTCTTCGATGAGCGCTTTCTTGAGGTCGCAATATGACCGTGCGTGGCACTCGAAATTAGCGAAGAGTTTCGCCGACCCTCGCAATAGTCTTTTCACATATACGACCTTTTGCGCATCTGTCCAAAAACATAGTTCAGCCGTTTCTTCGAATAGCACAAACCATCTTTGTACACTTTGGGTGCCATCTCCGCTGAACGTCACTAACGCATCCTCGACGTCCTTGAATGTCAACACCGTTCTTGGTCTAATATATGCTTCTTTGTGCATGGCGTGACCATCGTCGAAAGCAGTGTCCTCATTGGTCCGTGACATCCCTGGATCGCGGATCGATGTCACTGCTCTCGTGCCGCCACCTATCATGTTGCGTGTAACGCTCGCTGCACCTTCGCGCACGTCCGCCATATTTCCGTCATGGACGCCATCTGCGTCTTTTCCGCCATCGTCTTCTTCATCGTCTGTGTCGTCCTCGTCGTCCTCGTTCTGTTGTAGGGCCGCCCGCAATCTCTCACGAAGAACCGCCTTTGTTCCCGTCGTCTGAAATCCTAGCTCGCGTAATCGGCTCTGTAACGCTTCCTTCCGTAACTTCTCCAGACCGTCGCCGATCGCCATCGGTGCCTTCCTGCTGCCGGGAATCCCCGATGCCTCGTCTGCCTGCGGTAAATTTTCCTTTGGCTCTAGAGCCCTTCGCAATCTCTCGCGTAACACCGTTTGGTCGCCCATCGTTGGCAATCCTAGACCCTCAAGCTTCTTTACTAGCTCGTTAGTCGACGTATCAGTCGGCACGCTTGCCGCACTCGCCATATTCGTCGTGTTCGTCGCGTTTGCCATTGGGCCTGTCGTTTCGTCGCTTCGACACGCGCACGTTTCCCCTTGTAGCACGTAGCCGCACCTCACTGAATCTGCCGCCTCGCAGAATATAGGTTTACTACGTCGTCACTCAGACAACGTCCCGCCTTATACACTCGGTTCGCCGCGCTATCTCTCGCGCGTCGCCCGATTATTTTCTGGTACCCGAAAATTCCGTCCGCGATACTGTTATTTCCTTCGCGGTTCCGACTCGCGATCCCGGACGAGCCCCCAGTTTTGTAGGATCGGGAGTTATAGTGCGGAATTAACTGGTGAATCAGAACTTTTATCGTAGTCGAGCTACACACAGAAAGAATCGCGACCGTTCCGACTCGTGGCTCTCGTCACTCTCTTGTTCCCCTCCGCCCCTCCTCCGTCCTGCCACCTATCGGAGATCCCTCGTTCCCACATAATCGTTTCTCCATTTATAAAAAAAGCATTTTCGATGGAAAATTGGACGTAGAATACGATGGTCATACTTAAAACACGCTAAGTGGTGGGTTTCGTTGTTAAAAATTGATTCAAACATTTAAATTGTTTATAACAATATGAAATTTTTTATAAATTTTTTTGGATTTATTTTTTTCTTAAAATTCACTCTTTTACCTTCAAAATGAAAAAAAAAAGTTTTCTCTAGCTTGAAATGAACCGGAGTTATAGATTTTTGAAAATGAGTCTTCAAGCAAAAATCACCAAAATCTCAAATTTTCAACCCTCTCTATTTAAAAAAAAAAAAAAAGTTCCTCGAACAGGTGTCTCTTTTTTTTCGATATAGAACCCGTAAAAAAAGTTTCAGCCAAATCAAAAATGGGTCGGTCATTTTTTCTTCAATTTTGTACGGTTTGTAAAAGATTGACCCATATATATAAGATAATTAATTGCATTTATCTTTTTATTTATTTTTATATTTTTTTTATTAAAATAAATTACTTTAGATTGTTATTAATTGCTACATATGTATCAATAAGAAAAGAACGAGAGAGTATGCAAGAAAAAAGTCAGATGGTTTTACTGAGTTACTTACTTACTTCGCGCACTCCGTTTTGGCCACGCTACACAACATCAAAGATGCCGACAGAGAGAGTTGCGCTACTGTATATACTGTGCTATAGACGACGCGTGCATGGTCTACGCGTAGATAATCGACGTTAAGGCCAAGAACATACGGAGCGGCGGCCATTTTCGAGCACGGGCGGCCATTTCATGGTTTTCCGGGCTGTCATTGGACGTTAAGGTCGCATGGCGCGGCATAGAAAGTTAGAAACAGCCAATTGGGAGACAGAGGCGGCCATTTCGTGGCTCATCGAGTTGTTTTCATTCAGTGGTGGCTATTTCGTGGCTTTCTGGGCTGTTTTTGTAGAGTAAGGGCGGCTCGGCCATATATTTCTGAGGTAATTGTTCAGTATCGCTACCTCTCCTCCGATTTTGATTTATTTAGTCTAGTTCGACGCGTTTTGATGTTACAACTTTTTCCTCTAACAAAAATGTCGCTCTGCCCTGCGAAGCGAGATATTCAATGTTAAAGTCACGATTGTTTGCAGGTTAGAAAAGCTGTCACGGACGAAAGGTGCGTTCGTTTTGGACGCTCACGCGACCAAACGAACGCACCCGAAGTGTAGTAGCATGCACTATGGTCACACAATAATATAATTACCTTTTTAATTTATGTGAATTAAAGAAACAAATGTAACTTAATTTATATTTAAAAAATTATCAATAAATTCCTGAAATTTAAAACAGAATAATTTAAAAAGACAAATATTTTCTGCTTTAATAAAAACAATTTAAATTATAACCAACTCGTTGCGTGGAGGCGTGGCCAACGATGTGGAACTCGACTCTCTCGCGGGGGGGCGGGGGAGGCGGCGAACGCAGTAGAATAGTATACGCGTGGAAAGAACCCATGTGGAACTGTTTCTTACTGTGTCCAATTATCACTGTGTTCGTTTCTCACTGTGTCCGTTTCTTACTGTGTCCGATTGTCCGTTTCTTACTGTGTCCAATTGTCATTGTGTCCGATTGCAACCACTGATTGAACTCACGTAACGAGTTCTATTACAACAAAAAATTTAAAATAATAATAAAAAAGAATAAATTTTTTAATTAAACATAGCATATTAACAAATACAAATAAGTGTAGTCAGTGCGGTGACACAGTTCTACATGGGTTCGCAACTTTCCACGCGTATACTATTCTACTGCGTTCGCCGCCTCCCCCCCCCCGCGAAGCGGGGGGGGAGGGATGGGGGTTGAGGCGGTGAGAGAGTCGAGTTCCACATCGTTGGCCACGCCTCCACGCAACGAGTTGGTTATAATTTAAATTTATTTGACCCGGGGGCTTCGCCCCTGTTTCAATTTCGCGCACTTATGACGCTAGCATGGTCAGCTGACCTGCGTTTTATCACTGCGCATGCTCAGACAGTCCGTCCATACGACAGGTTTCTTAACCTATCGAGTCGCGAACTTTAACAATTAATATCTCGCTTCGCAGGGCAGAGCGACATTTTTGTTAGAGGAAAAAGTTGTTTGTAACATCAAAACGCGTCGAACTAGACTAAATAGATCAAAATCGGAGGAGAGGTAGCGATACTGAACAATTACCATTTCTGATTCGAGATCGAGATGAGAAAAGATGGACGTCAACGGACCGTTCGAGCACGCGAAAGAGAACGCGAGTGAAACGGGCGCGCACGGGGGTCCTAAGCCCCTTGATGGGGGGGTTGGGGGGGCGAAGCCCCCCCCACTATTACAAAACGATTGTGGTTAAATGAAAAATTATTACAACTGTGTTTTTCAGGTGTTGGGATGAAAGCTAACTGTCGAGATATTACACGAGACGACGCAAGATCGAGAGTAGATCGACGAACGAAGATGGACATCGACGAGATATCGATGAACACGATCGAGGAGAAGGTGGCAGTCGACGTCGCAACGTGCGCGAAACATGGTTGGAAAAACTCGTAGATTCTCGATTCGACGAATTTCTTCTTCCAGGGTCAACGTATCGTTGCGGAAAGCGCTCAGCGAGGCGGATCCGATACGAACGTACGATTCATATACGTAAGGTCATCACATCTCGGAAGATGGTTGGAGGACGATTCAACACGGAGGTACACGTCTTCTTCTTCTTCTTCTCGATTGCGCGTATTCGAGGAACGGATCGCGCGCGCGCGTGCGCGCCCGTGTCGAAGGACACTTGCTCGCTCTCTCGACACTTAGCAATTACATTCGACATTGGTAACGTACTAAGACGGACGAGAGAACGCTACGCCGAATATATAAACCGCCATTTAATTCCTGATCATTTCAGACGCTTTCGGACGGAGGAGATCACGCATCGACGTGAGGGACGTGGCGGTGCAAAGAAAACGACGTCGAAACGAATAATAACGCTCGATCGATGAAAGAGGATTCGGAGACAAACAAGCGTGTTGTTGCTAATACGTATCGATCGACGAATCTTTCAATAATAATAATACGTTTTCAAAGATATTTTTTTTTTAATAAATTCAATTTTGCTTTTGATTTAACAATTATTCATCAACGTGTAATTTTCATTAGTCTATAAACGTGCGAAATTGTTCAGAGATCTTGGCGGCATCGCTCTTTCATGGCACTTGGTCGCATACTCGATCAAAATCTTCAAGTATCTTCTTCGTGCAATACGCATCTTTGCTATATAATAAATACAAAAGTGGTTCGACACACCGCGTTCAATACGTTCCATGGCATATTTTATTCTTTCTCTCAGAATACGAGAGACTGACTGACATATATTTCTCGAGATATCTTAATAAATTAATTATTTCTAAGTATAAATAAATGATGATAAGACTTATTCCACTTCTCGTTTGAACAATTGGGAGATACGATCTTCAAGTGTTCGCGAGCGAACGAAGGGCTCCGCTCAGCCCTTACCACGCTGCATTGCATCGCCTATGTTGCATGGCCTGTGCAACATGGGTGGTGTAATGCAGCACCAACATACGTGGAGAGTAGCGGCAGTGATGTGTGTTACATCGCACACATTACTGTCGTTGCTCTCCATTCACGCTGCACGCGGGACTTATGTCCCAATCGCAATACATTTGCGGACTTAGCCGCGCTCGCGCGGAGCGCGCTAAGGTAGCGAAACGGCGGCGCTGCCGTTTCCCTAAATTCAAAACGCCTTAGTCATCGTCCCCAATTCGCTATTTTTAATTATATTTATGTAAATGTATTTATTTAGACTTTTCCGAGCTTTTCTGGAGTGTTCTTTTCATGTCGTCATTTCCTTCAAGAGGAAGTGACGACAGGAAGGAACATTCCAGAAAAGCACAGTATAAAAACGGAAGCAGAGTGGGGACGAGTGCCAGTCTGCTTAGACACGTTCGAGTACGACCCGCATTTCTTTTCGCTTTAAATTCACAGTGTAATTCGCACGCTTTTCTTCGAATAACCGCCGTTTATCCGTTCCGGCTTCGAGTTCGCGATAGCAAAGTCGCACTCTTTGCTACGTTTAATACGCGCGCCGCTTTGGAGTCGCTTGCTCCACGCGTCGCGAACTCCGCACTTGCACACGCCTCGAGTGCTTTCATCGGGTATCGCGTTCCTCGCGGACTCGCATTGTCCGCGCTGTGCGCCGCGACCTGAAAGTGCTCGTGTGAGTGAAAAACTGTATATACTTTTGTACATATTACTTTTATTTTAACTGTGACTTTGACTGTTAAATATACTCTTTTACTCTGTGTTCAAAACTTGCGTGTGATTTATTCTGTGTGTGCGTGTTCGTATCTTTCCGCCGTAATCTCCTCAAGGCTCCATTCCGTACCGAACATCAAGTGAGAATCAATCAATCAAGAGAAAAATATCTATATTACTCTTTTTCAAGAAGCAGCATCTCATACAAATAGGATACGTACGTCAAATGTAAAATACAATCTTGAGCGAACATTATAGGTTAGTTTAGTTTAATTCAATTTTGACATACACACGACAACAGCATCAAGCAGAATTAAGAGTCACTGGGAAGGCACTGTGAAACTGATAATAGAATAGACGAAGGAACATGCTTAAATTAAATTAACGATGTGTTAAATTGATTGAACATAGGTTAGGTTATACGTCACTTACAAATTTATTAACTCAAATTTCTATACATACATTTGATTCATAATATCAAACGGTAATATCAAACGGAATCAAGATTAGATTAGATAACAGTCTCGCAGTTGTCACTGTGTCTAGAAACTACGGCATTGTGAAATTAATAACAGACAGATGTATATACAACAAATCTACAAACGATACAGAGAAGAGATTAGATCACGTTGACACGTTTCGAGTCGAGCGACGATGCGAATGAGACAAGTAGTGAATTAAACGATGCGTCAAATCGATCGAACATGAGTTAGGTTACGTGTATCACTTATATTATCTTAACTTAGACAAATTAATACATGTATACATTTGATTTCAAGACAATGTTTGATAGAATCAAGAGTCACGTAACACTGCCGTCGTTGTTGAATGGTAAACTAATGTGAAACAAACGATAGAAACACAACACACGCGTACAATACGATGTATCGACAAGCAGAGGTTACACAGAGTGCGCACGGAGTACAGATTAGGGATGGGCAAAAATCACTCGATTAATCAAACATCGATACTTTTTTTATTAAGAGATCGATTTATTATTCGATACTTTTATGCATCGCTACATCGATACTAATTTCCACTCGATGTTACTAAATTTTCTTACTAGGCTAAATGCTTATTATGCGGTAAAAAGTGACGCGCTAGCCAATCAACTTTTGCCGCGCGGATACGTTTACGAGTGCGTTCTGTTTCACGCATATGCGCGCATTTGTCTATGGCTACGTTTACATCGTGGACTTGATACGCGTATCAAATAGTAAATAACTAGTACATTGATTCAGCTATTGGCTGATCAGCTCAAATATACTACTTGATACGCGTATCAAGTGCACAATGTAAACTAGGCCTATAGTATACGTTACATATATTACAGATAATGCGTGCATCATGCGTGAAACGGAACGCAGCCTACGGGTAAAGAGGAAACGCGACAGGCAAGAACTCCCTTTTCTTCCATAATGGCTGCGTTTAGCAAACAGACAGATCAGTGAGCGCTTAGTGATTCTTTAATATAATTGGCTTGCATTTAGATCTTCGTTGGAGAAGAAGTGCAGAAACCAATTAAATAAAAGAATAACTAAGCGCTCACTGATCTGCTCTGCTGAACGCAGCCAATGTCATCACGTACGAGGCGAACTGCGTAATAAAGGTGCTTTTTTATTTTTTATCTAATATATGTATAAATATTTTATAAAATATTAAATAGTTAATAAAAATGTTTATTAGCTTAATTTGGTAATATTATGCTTACTTATTAATTTATCAATAAATTAGTATTGATTATCTGTGAAGCAATACTGCAATATAATAAAGAAGTTGCTACAAATTACAAACACAATTGCACACATTTAAAGTATCCACATTTTTGAACTATGTATATTTATACATATAGTAATAACGATTTTGCAAGCATAACCTCAAATTGAAATTAGAATAGTTATTCTGAAGTCACGCTGTCTCAAAAATTGCTAATTAATATACATAATTCTAAAGTCTAAAGCCGACGGCACACGGTACGAGTTTTCGTAGTAAATCGCATACGAGTTAGCCACTAAGCACGAGAGTGAGAGAGAGCGAAAGACGCTGGCTTTCTCTCGCTCTCATGCGTAGTAGCTAACTCGTATGCGTTCTACTACGAAAAATCGTACCGTGTGCCGTCGGCTTAACATTCTAAAACACATTTAATTGTGTTTGTAATTGTAGTAAATTTATTATATTACCACAACATTACAAAAAGAATTTTATAACAGTTAAGAATGGATTTCTGTTTTGATGAGACACATTAGTATCTCTCTTTTTTCTATCTCATTATACTTCGTTATAGCAAGTCTCTCTGTTTTCTTCTACAGAAGGACAGTCTCACTCAAAATATTCGTATTTATTAATTTATGGCAAAACCGTCATTTCTGAGATTCGTGCTTTGTCGTGTCCGAGAATCTTTGAGAGGCTGGTCAACTGTACAAAAATGTGTAGGCTTGTGTCAGGTCGATACAAAAAAAAAAAAAATAAAATAAAATAAATGAAATGTCAATCTTTAATTTTGAATTAACGCCGTACTGTCCGCTTACACTCTACTTATGCCTCTCCTCTAATCTCTTTTTCGCAACCTTCTCCGTACACGTCTATACTCCGAATCCCACTCTCTCGATCGCTCGCTCGTCTCCACCAGCTCGCTGCTGAGACTCTCGACCTGTCCTTACAATATAAAAACTACAAACAGATAATATACACTGAGTCAGCACAACAATAAAGACTCAACGACTTTTCGCTTTCGTCGAAATATGATCTTATTTCGAAGTATTTCAATGTATTCTCTAAAATTTATTTTCGCTTTCCCTTTTGGAGCTTACAAATGGCATATTAGCAGTAACTTGAAGATAATAACGCAGATGGATGAAGGATGTGATGCATATGTGTGTGGTTAAATAGAAAAATAGATGTACGTTAATTGACGATAGTGTTGATAACCTGGATTGACAACCTGGATTGAATCTGTTTAATAATCTATAAGAAAGTTATATTAATATCATATATATTAATATTTATGATTTTTTACATGGATTTAATACATATTTTCCAAATATTCATATAAAGAGGTAAATATATATGTATAACATTTAATTAACATATATTTGGATCAATGAATAAATACAATATTTTTTATTGTAAGAGAATATGTTACATATAATAATATTGTTTAATGTTCTTTTAATATTTTGTTATGAGACTGATCCCACATATACTTCTTATAGCTTTCTCGTAAGATAAAGTCTGGAAGTACTTATGTATCTTGGCACTCGCTTGTTCGTTACTTTTTATATGTAACGAATATATTGCGAAGAAATAATGGATATAAACAAAGGTAATGAAGCAAAAGAACACAGACCAAAAGATCACAGAAGTATTGTTTGGAATTATTTTAAAAAAGAAGATAATATATCTGCTCGTTGTAAACTATGTACAAAAATATTGAAACATGGCAATACCACCAATTTGATGCAGCATTTAAGAAGGAAGCATATATATATATATTTACAATCCGATACAGCAGCAAAGCATGAAAAAGTAAATAAACCATTAAATACAAAGAAAAGAATTCATGAAAATGAAGAAGAACAAGAAGAAGAAATCGATGATCCTGATTCAGATATTTCTATAGTTGACGTCTCTAACACAATGCAAAATAAGGTAACTTATAAGTTTTAAATAAATATTGTAGTAATGAAACAAAATTATCTGTCAATACTGTAGATCAAAACGTTGATATATTTAGAGAGAACAGTTATTCAAAATCTATGTTTACTTTTTCGAATATTTTTAAAGAATTTTTTAAGTATTATAATATAACAACATTTAATTAAGAATTATAGGTGCAATAATTAATTAAGATTACGTATTAAACCTTTCCTAGTTTAAGCATTTTTCGAAAAAATTGATTTTTGAGTTTGTTTTAAAGTATATTTATTTAAATTACTAAATTTTTAGAAACAAAAATTTTTTAAATATTTAAATCCAACAAAAAATTAAATTCTTATAATGAAATAAATTAAATAATAGAAAGTAATAAAATTAAATTTCTTTACAGTTAGGACAGAAATCAAGCGAACGGATTGACGATGCTTTTCAGCGTGTAAATTTTTTTAAAGGTAAATTTTATGCTAAATTGGAAGTGTATCTATTGCAGGAAGAAAAGATTCTTATATACTTTGATATAATTTATTTGTATGTTGTAAACATTAGTTAAAACTATTGTTTCAAAATTTTTTCACAATAATCTTTAAGGCCGAAGCACAGATTTTTGCATAACGTATAAGGCAGCATCTACAATGAAATTTTAAGACGTAAAACTTAAGTTTTAAGCTGTAATTAGTGACGTCATAACTAATTGATTTGGTAAGGCTTTAGTAAAGCTTTAATTTGCTATGACATCACCAATTACGATTTAAAGCTTAAGTTTTACGTTTTAAAATTTCATTGTAGATGCCGCATATGCATAAGAAATTTGATTTTTCCATTAACACGTGCATAAGAAATTCGACCAATTGAATTCCTTATACATATGTATTATGCGTTCTGCAAAAGTCAGTGCTTCCCATTGAATAAAGAGTAAAGGAAGGAGCCCGATTTTTAAGAGTGGGGGATGATCCTACTTACGTCACACTTGGTCACTCTCATGATTGCATGTAACGCCTGTAAAACGTCCAATGAGAAAGCAGTTGATGGCTAGTGACGTCATAACTGGTCCAATTCTAGACTTTTCTTCGGCTTCACTTTTTCGGACTAATGCTCCTTCCTTTAAAATAGCCTTAGGCTGGTATTCATAGTTTGATCTTTATTATTGATGTATATTTTCTTGTTTTTATGATTGATTGTTTTCACCTTTTTTTGTAGCTGGAGGCACGATAGCGTGTAATATAACAAACTTAATCATATATATGATTGCAAGAGATAATCTTCCTCTCTCAGTTGACAACGAAGGATTTCAACAACTAATGAAGGTAATTACGCCTCTGTATACAGTACCAAGCAGAAAAACAATTACCAAGTTATTGGATGCAAAGTATGAAGTTTTAAGAGATAAATTTATTAAAAACATACAAAAGGCTTCGTCATTCACACTAACATGCGACATTTGGACGGACGTTTCCAATAAGAGTTATTTAGGTGTAACTGTGCATTACTTAAAGACTGAAACATTGTTTACAAAAGGTATTATAGGCGTGATTCCATTGGAAAAGAGTCAGAATACATTAGGAGTGAATTACTTTCAGTGTTGCATACTTTTAAAATTAACTTGGCTGACATTATGGCCGTTATTACTGATAGCGCTCCTAATATGGTTAATGCAATAAGTGGTATATCGACACTAGAAAACATATCCCATGTATGGCACATTTAGTGCCTGATAGTTTAAAAATGTTACATGCAATAAATGAAATCATAATAAAAGTAAAGAATATTGTCACTTTTGTTAGAAAAAGTGTAGTAGCTTCCGATGAATTAGTTCGGTTGCAAAAACGGGATGGAAAAACAGAGGGTACTGTATTAAAATTTAAGCAAGAAGTCCCAACTCGTTGGAATTCAATGCTATATATGATTGAACGATTTTTACAATTGAGAGAATACATCTATCCAGTAATATTAAAATGTTCAACACCTCTAGAAATGATTACGTGCAAAGAATTTGATATATTGAATGATGTGGTAAACATATTACGACCAATTGAATTAGTAACTACGTAGAAATTGGAGGTGACTCATATCCGACATGTAGTATAATTATTCCTGTAATACGATGCATGAAAAATGTAATTAATGATTACATTCCAATAACTGATGATGGTAGAAATTTAAAACAAAATATTTTATTAGAAATTGAGCGAAGATTTCAAGATATTGAACGATATCAAATATTAGCCATTTCTACAATATTAGATCCCAGATTTAAAAAAATACATTTTGAGCAGCCAAGGGCTGTATCTTCTGTAATTTCTTACATTAACACATTAATGCAAATAACAAAGGAAAATCGAAGTTCTAATAATAATCTTAATAATTCGATAACGCCAGTTGCTGAATGTAATCAAACTAAAAACTTATGGACACTTCATGATCTTTTAGTATTATCTCTGCTGCGACGATCCTGGTGGAATTAACATAGAATTGAGACAATATTTAAATCAATCTATAATTCCAAGACATCATAATCCACTACAGTACTGACAAACTGTAAAACATGCATATCCTGTATTATTTGACATAGCAAAAAAATATTTATCAGTTATCGCGACGTCTGTCCCTTCCGAACGCCTGTTCTCGAAAGCAGGTATTATTAAAAATCAGATGCAAGAAATCGACTAACATCAAATAGACTTAATGTTTTACTTTTTCTTGGATCCTTGAATTATGAAGATTGGGAATTTTAAAATAAAACTGATAACACACATTTATTTGATTACATAGTGATTTAAATATATACATTTAAGTATATATAAATGTATATATGTAAGATCAAGTTGATATTTTGTTGTTTATTTGCGCATTTCAGACAAAAGTATACACAGTTACATTAAAATAATTTTATAATTTTTATTACGCAACTTTTCATTATATTCATTTGCATTATTATGATATTTTACAATATAAGTCGTCTTGCAATATTGATCTCAATTAGTATTCTGTATTCTGTCTAATAGTTCTGTTAGTCACGCTTTTATTATATATGCATTATAGATGTCATGTTAATTTTTAGTATAAATTTGTTATAATAATATTACGTATTATACCTGTCTTACGCTGTGATTATAATACGTGCCTCTGCTTATAATATTACATAACATGTTATGTCTAAGAAATATTTTATTTGTATTGTGATTTGTATTGTGATAATTATTTAGGTACTTTTTTATACGTAGAGGCAATGTGGGCATCCAGCACACGACTGAGCGATTGAACGCTCAATGAGCGGTTGTTTGTGATTGGCATATACTTTCAGACTTCGAAATATAAATCTAATCAATTAGGAACAGTCGCTCACTGAGCGCTCAATCGCTCAGTCATGTTCTGGATGCCCCCAATGATACACTTATATTTTTCTTTTGATTAAGTTACGTTAGTAATTAAGCTTAATTAAGCAGTATTGCAATATTAATTTTAGTTAGCTTTATATTCCATGCCAAAATTTAGTGCCATGTTTAATGACTAGTTTTATTATATTATATATCTGTATTGTATAATTAAATATTGTATAATTATATTATATAATGCATATTATATAGTTTACATATATTTATATAATATATGGTAAGTATGTTATTATATATAATATTTACCTTATATATCTTACTGCATATTAATATGTTTTTATAAAATATTTCTTTTTTTCCGTACTCTACACATACATATTTCCTTTCTCGAAAGTAATTATTTTATAATGTTCATATATATATTTTTATGTGAGATTAATATATATATATATATATATATATATTCGAATTATCAAACACCCTGTATATGTACATATACCTCATATACTTTTGATATAGAATATAATTTTTGTTAACAATTTAATATACTGATGTGTCTTCTATTGTAGACGAGGCATACGGCCTAGTTGAATTTAGAGAAGAATATTCAATTGTGATTGATTAATTTCTTACGACAATGACTTACGACTTGTTTGTAGACTAGGCCTAAGATTATCTTAAGATCTCGTTTAACCAATGAAATGACCGCATGAAGTCATATCATTGATTAAACAAGATCTTAAGAAAATCTTAAATATAAGTTCTGACTATAAATACCGACCTTACAACTCAAATTAAGTATATTGTTTAAATCAACCTTTTAATTTGAACCTTCAATGCTTAATTTCATTGGTTATCTGACAATTTCCATAAAAAAGGAGGGGGTATTCTAGGGAAAATGTTGATGGTGGAACGAGAATACCTAAACTACAAAATTCACTTTTTGCGGGTTGGACACACTGTGTAAGTAGTAATCTGTGTTAGTTCACGAAAACTATGGCCGGTATTCATAGTCGGGTCTTAAATTTAAGATCGTCTTAAGTTTATCTTTAGATGCTGTACGAATCAGTTTATTGGCTACGGAGTATCTGAAGATAAACTTAAGACGATCTTAATTATAAGACCCGACTATGAATACCGGCCTATGTCAAAGTTTCTGTAAATTAACAGATTACTACTTACACAGTGTGCCCAACCCGCAGAAATTGAATTTTGTGGCCTAGATATTTTCGTTATCATCAACATTTTCCCTAGGATACCCCCTCCTTTTTTATAGAAATTGTCAGGTAACCATCTCATTTGAAATCTTAGGGCCCATGATGGAAGGATTACATGGTGTGTGCAGAACTCGTAAACCACGCCCCTTTTCAGCCTTCGGTGCACGAAAAAACACAGGGCAGGCAACTGCGAAAAACGAAATGTTTAGCTTTTAAAGTTTGGCACAACTGGTGTGTAAGCGTCCTTTTCGCACTCCCTGTATTTTCTTCCATCTCACTTTGTGTTATATACAGGGTTGGGCAAAAGTCCGGAAACGGTCAAATATCTCGAAAAGGATCAACTATAGCGAAAAATTGTAAATAGCAAAGTTGTAGGGCTTAAAAAAATGTACCTAATGATGACTAAAAATTTTACTTTGAGTGGAGGACGAAGATCATATAAAAGTCAAATTGAATTTTTTAAATGGAACTGCCTACTTTTTATTGCATATTCTTATAGCTTATCTCGAGACCTTTCCAAAACACTATAATAAAGTATTTTTTTGTTAAGTATTTTCCGAGTTATAAAGCTTGAAATAATTTCATAATTTTACATAAACTGTAAAATATCTCGTAAAATATTTACTTTTCGATGACCTTACCTCAATACTTTTATGCACAGAATAATGAGAGGAACCAATTGGTGTCAAGAAAACACATAGTTGTTTTTAAGAAAAAATATGCAATTTGTAACTAACAATTACATATTTTTTCTTAAAAACAACTATGTGTTTTCTTTACACCAATTGATTCCTCTCATTATTCTGTGCATAAAAGTATTGAGGTAAGGTCATCGAAAAGTAAATATTTTACGAGATATTTTACAGTTTATGTAAAATTATGAAATTATTTCAAGCTTTATAACTCGGAAAATACTTAACAAAAAAATACTTTATTATAGTGTTTTGGAAAGGTCTCGAGATAAGCTATAAGAATATGCAATAAAAAGTAGGCAGTTCCATTTAAAAAATTCAATTTGACTTTTATATGATCTTCGTCCTCCACTCAAAGTAAAATTTTTAGTCATCATTAGGTACATTTTTTTAAGCCCTACAACTTTGCTATTTACAATTTTTCGCTATAGTTGATCCTTTTCGAGATATTTGACCGTTTCCGGACTTTTGCCCAACCCTGTATATAGTTTATATACCTGATAGCTTACCCACAACCAAATCCTCCAACAATAGCAACCTTCTTGCCACTCGGTATGGTGAACGATACATTTTTAAAAATAGGTTTTCCTTCAACATATTGGAAATTTACGTTTCTAAATTGAATTTCCGACGAATCGTACGTCACGTGAAATCTTAGTGCATTTTCTTTTGACTGTTAATACAAATCCAAAGATTAATTAAATAGTTGACGGTATATATTGTATAGATCATTTTTTATGAGGATAGATGCTAGACTCTTGATACTTCGAATTCAAATAATTTTACCTTAATTGCAGTGTCTGTTGTCATATTATATATATATAATTATATATATATATATATATAAATATAAGTAGCGGTATATTGCAGAATTGACTGACTAGACTGTTACAATATACGAATGTGTATTATGTGACATGTTATACAATATAATTATATATTTATATATATATATATATATATATATATATATATATATGTATATATATAATTATATAAATATATAATTATATTGTATAATATGTCACATAATACACATTCGTATATTGTAACAGTCTAGTCAGTCAATTCTGCAATATAACGCTACTTACATTCCTAGAATTCTAGGGATTTCCTTATGTTGGTAGACATGTATTTTTTCGTGTCGCGATTAGAAAAGAAGAGCAGATTTTAGAGAGAGAACGAGTCGTACTGCACACACCATGTAATCCTTCCATCATGTTAGGGCCTGAGAACATTGCATAACGCATAACGCATATGCATAAGAAATTTGATTGGTCCGTTAGCATGTGCATAAGGAATTCGACCAATCGAATTTCTTATGCATATGTATTATGCATTATGCAAAAGTTTGTGTTTCCCGCTTTATCAGGGCTGAGGCACATAAAAAACTTGAGCTGTAATGCTTCATCTACAATAGAAGTAAGTCGTTATCGTAAAAAATTAACCAATCACGATTGAATATTCTTCTCTAAATTCAACTGTGATTGGTTAATTTCTTACGACTTTTATTGCAGACAAGCCATTTAATATTAAAAAAACAAAAAATAATCGATTATTATCGATATTTTTGAGATATAATCGATTTTTGAAAACAGTTATTTTTAAAAACCGATTATTCGAACGTCGATGCTTTTTTTAAACATCGCCCATCCCTAGTACAGATAGAATAGCGCCGTCGTCGACGTTAAGGTCAATATCACACGGTGCGAGGAAGAGACAACAGTTAATTGGAGTTTCATACAAAATGTAGATACTAATATAGGCTGTTTTTAAGCAGGGGCATTCATTTTGCGGTTATACGAGTCGTATTGATGGCGCGGTGGCTATTTCGTGGCTATACAAGCCATTTTCGAGCATGGGCGGCCATTTCGTGGCTCTCTCGGCTGTCATTGGACGTCGTCGACGACGTTAAGGCCGACGGTGCGGCATAGAAAGAGAAACGGCCAATCGGAGTCATTATTCACAATTTCAAGCAGCGGCGGCTATTATATCGACGATGTACAGACTGTTTGAGCACCAGGGTTGCCAGATTGGGCGATAAGTCGCCAATTGGGCTACTCGAGAGCCTAGCGCGGCGACAAAAAATATGATTTGGCGACATATCGCCGATTGGGCGATAAGCGATTTTTATTTGGGCGATTTTGGGCTATCGCTATAAAAAAAGAGGAAAAATTATGCAATTTAGATTATACGCAATACTTCTCAATGTCGTAGCTCAAATTTTAAATGTCGCATTATAAGTTCACTAGATTGCCGCTAGAAGCGCTGTAACTCAGTAGTGACATTCGAACGCACCCTAAGGGTGCGTTCCGTTTCACGCATATGCGCGCATTTATCTATAGTACACGTTACGTATACTATAGATCATGCGCGCATACGTGAAACGGAACGCAGCCTAAGTCAATCACATTTCTGTATGCTGCATGGACTTTTGTATACTTACCCGTGCGAAAATTTAGAATTAAATTTAATATATATAATATATTTTGAAAATGCCTAAGTGGGGAAAATACGAAAATAGTTATAATGTAGAATGGGAAAAAGAAGACTGGGCCAAAGGTAAGTAGGTTATGTTATACGATTCAAAGATTCAATAATATACACACACACACATTAATAATTATATTTAAAGTAACTTTTGAATTGTGTCTCAAAAGTAATAGTCCTAATGGGAAGATTTGGTTTGTTATAAATAATTTATTGTTCTATTTTCTTGATTAAAATTATCCTATTTTCTTGACTAAAATTCTCACAGATTGACTTACAAAAAGTTCGAAAGCAGATATAAATGATGGAAAGGGACAAGCATACTGCAAGTTGTGCAAAGTAAACCTTCGTGCTCATAAAACAGACTTAAACAAGCACAAAGGTACAAATATTCACATTGCCAGAGAAAAAGTTTTGCCTAAGAATTTGCGACAGCAGAAGCAGTCGACTTTGGGTAATTTTGGTAGGTAACATAATGCAATGATACAATAAATTAATTTACATTTTTATTACATATAATAATGTCGCTATATAATAATGTCCTTAAATATAGGATTTTCTCAAACAAATGCGGACCAAAAAGTGATTGATATTAAGCTTGCAGTGCACATTGGTTGCCATTCTGCTGTGAAGAGTGTAGATCATTTAAGTTTGTTATTAAAATTGCTGAGTAAAGGAAGCAAACTTGAAAACCTGCAGCTCCATAGAACCAAGTGTGCCAAATTGATCGTGCATGTTGTTTCGCCAAGTTTATTAAAGACATTAGTAGAAGATGTTGGAAATTCACTATATTCCATCATTATTGACGAGTCTACTGATGTTTCGGTCCATAAGTATATGGCATTCTGCATTAAATATTTTAGTTATTCCTTGAAAGAGATTATAACCGATTTTCTGGGATTGGTAGAGGTACCTAGAACAAGTGCAGAAGATTTATACACAGCGTTTACCTCATTCCTCGATTGTATTAAACTTCCTATTGCACGACTTGTGGGAATCGGTACTGATGGAGCTTCCAACTTGTGTGGGGTAAATCACAGCTTATATACATTGCTGCGTGATAGACATGTACCACAATTAATTTTATTGAAGTGTATCTGTCATTCTCTTGATATATGTGCAAGTAAGGCATGTGATAAGATATTCCTTCTTCACTTGAATTTTTGATTCGAGAGTCGAGAAACTGGTTTTCGCACAGTGCTCTAAGGAAGCAGCAATACAAGGAACTGTACCAGACTTTGAACTGTGGAAAAGATCCACCCTGCCTCGTACAGCTAGCAAATACACGGTGGTTGTCGTGGTACGGCGCTGTAAAGACTACATTGGACCAATGGGATGCTTTGAAGTGTCACTTTGAAATGAGAGCGGGAGAGAAGTGCTACATGGCACGGACATTGGCAGCTATGTATAACGATCCCGTTCACAGATTGTATTTAGCTTTCTTGAGACCGATACTGCGTGATATGACCGTTATAAACACCATTTTTCAAGCATCTAATGATGATATTACCAAAATTCATACCGATTTGCGCACCTTAATACTTTCAATAGCCTCAAGAATAGTGCGACCAGAGGCAATGAAAGAAAGTCGGCCTAGCATTCTCCGTAAGTCCGAGCTGGAAATGCTTAATATCGCTTTATCACAAAAAGAAAAGCTTCTACATGCGGATAGGGTTTACTTAGGGTTACTTTTCAAACCCTCTCTACTGCTCTAGCTTTACCTCAAGATATTATGTTGCCCGTAAAACAGAGATGCGCACAATTCCTGCAGGTTCTGGTTAAGGAATTGGTAAACAGACTTCCTAACAATGTAGAGACAGTAGAAAAACTACGATTTTTCTGTCCTGCTACTGCTCTCGCTACATCTGCTAGGCCCAAATTTAGTGACCTGCCTCTTGAGTTTGCTGAGGAAATGGCAGAACGAGAACTGCTTGAAAATCAATGGATGTCTCTTGGAACATTAAAAATGCTCGATATTTGTCCCGAAAATAATGAGCCTGATGCTGTCACATTTGGTCTAAACTTTATTATTTTAAAAACGCTGGAGGGCTCTTTCCATTCAGAGAGTTGGCTGAGTTTGTCCTACGTCTTCTAGTCCTTCCACTGAGCAACGCTGTTGTAGAACGAGTGTTCAGCATAATGAATGCTGTAAAAACGAAGCCTCGAAACAAAATGAGTTTAAAGATGTTAGAAGCAATTCTATGTATACGCATTCATTTTACGCAAGTCCGTCGCATTTGTTGTCAAACTTTTGAACCAACAGAAGACATGATTTGCCGCTTCACATCTTCGATGTATACCTCTTTTAATGAATCGCAGCACGGAGAATCTGTATCTCATGGCGATACAGATGAGAATGATGATCTAGAAATAACATTATTTACTTGTGATGAGACGAGTTGTTATGAGTAATTAGTACAAAGTACAAAAATTACATTTAATTATTAATTTTATTTAATTATTGATTATTAATTTTATTAATTTTATTAATTTTATTATTAATTTTATCATTTATTTTATTTTAAATTATATTTGTGTTACAATATATAATATATTATGCAATATTATGCAATATTATGCAATATTATATTTTTATTATATTATTATTTTATTATGCAATGTGCAATATATAATATATATATATAATATATATTATAAATTACTTAAATAAAAAAATCAGTTAAAAGCTATATATTTTTATCTTGACAATTATTACTGTATTTTTATATCTTGACTCTTGTTATACTTGTCGGCTCAATAAGTAGACAATTGAAGTAATAATCGTTATAGTTTATTGATACTGTTAAAATATGTTCGTTAAAAGTTTAATAGCGTTTTTGATTATATGGGATTTGAACGATCCAGGGTTGATTAATCACTATTTTACTATGAATGCAAGTCTTTCATTGGTGAAGAGGTTGCAATGACGTCATTAATCAACTCTGGATCGTTTAAGTCCCGTATCATCGAAAAAAACGCTATAAGATTCGGCGTAAAAAACAGAGAAAGAGCGAAAGACGCTGGCGACCTAGTGATATATCGGTGATATATTCGAAGTTTCTGTTGGTCAGTAATGTTGTATATAATACCTCTAAACAACTATTACCACTATGCGTTACATACATAATATTTCTTTCAAATTTCGCGCGGAAAATCGTATTTTGTATGATTGGGCGACTACCATAGAGGTCTCTGACGGCGACTTGAGTGCTATAGAATCTGGCAACCCTGTTGAGCACGCGCAGTTGAAAAGAAGGACGAGTCGAGCGCGAAACGGGCGCGGGGGGATCCAAGGGGCGAAGCCCCTTGGTCCAGGGGGCGAAGCCCCCCCCCCACTATTACGAAACTACTTGTTATTTAAAAAAGATGAGTCGTCGCTTACAATCTGTTTAACCATAATGTCCAAGGGCTATTTCAAGGCAGAGTTGTATGTGCCAAAGTTATTATACACAACGGTGGCATCACAGATACAACAAGTGGGGACACACCATCACTCGCGAGCAGGGTGATGGAGCATTCAAATTCTCGTTTCAATACATCATTCATACGGATCGAGAGAATCCAAGTCTAAAATTGATCAAAATAGATGTATTTCTATTCTATTCTATTCTATCGATTGAGACACAATTGAGAGAAGTATGTCAAGGACCTCGTTTCGACCTATTCTCTTTCGGAAATATTTCCAAGTATCACACGAAGAATCGACAGACATATGACAGGCACATCTCCCAACGATGAGACAAGATGGAAAAAGGTAAAGAGCAATGGGAGAATGGTTTTATTATCTTTAAATCTGTTTGACCAACCACAGACCTCCGGATTTTAGAAGCAGAGAAGACGACTCTGAGGCGGTACACACCAATAGAGAGGATAGACAATTGAGAAAATATGTCAAAAACTTGTAAATTTTTACAAGTATCACACGAAAAATCCACTAAAATCGATACGGAACGGATCGCGGCGGGAGGCTTTGAACACGAGCACGCGCATAATTCACGCGTCTTCAACGGTAATTTACCAAGTATAACGCAAAGTCCACACCCGTACACTACGTTCGATCGTCCGACACAATGTCTCCTTAAGCACCCAAAATAGTTACCGTTGAATAAAATACAGTTCAAAGAGCCACTGATAAATGGAGCCGCTGAAAACGGTCTTGAGGGTCACGAAATGGCCGTCTATTTTTCATGTAAAGGCGGATAAACATTCTTTACGGTTGGAAGTTTCTTTCGAGACACGGAGACTGTTCGAACATGTCGCGATTAGGAAAAAGAGAACGGGCGAGTCGAGAGGAACGGGCGGATGTGGGGGTCCGAAGCCCCCTGGTCGGAGATCCAAGGGGCGAAGCCCCTCGATGGGGGGTTGGGGGGGCGAAAGCCCCCCCACTTTTATAAAACGACCGTGGTTAAATGAAAAATAATTGCAACAACTGTGTGTTGTTTTTCAGACGTTGACAACGAGAGGAGATACACGATACGTGGGGGATTCGATGACATGTTCGACGCAACAGCGCTTTACGGTCGGAACGAGATGGCTGGATATCGACGAGAGATCGACGAAATCAAGGAGAGAGCAGTTGACGATTCCACAACGTGCGCAAAAAAATATAACATTATCGTAGAGATGGACGATCAATTTCGAAAGGGAAACGTGGACGAGGCTTTAGATAATCGACTCGCGTATAAATTTTCAGGCCGAAACGCTCCAAGTGTCACTCGACGAGATCACTGGACGCTCTTCGTGAAGGAATCAAGGAGGATCCGCGATACAAACGTATATCATACGGATGTATCACACACGGTGCGTGCGGAACGTGCGATTCGTGTGCAAGGCCTTGGAAGATCGGGAGAGAGGATGGAGAATTTAACGAGGTTTCGTTCTTCTTCTCGATTAAAGTAAACGTACGATAAAGAACGATTCCCTAATTCATATTCGGATCACATATTCGACGAATAGAGAGATTACACGCACGTATTCGACATCGAATATTAGGAAATTTCTATTTCAGATGCTCGAGGTGCACGGAAAGAGAGACGCTCGAACGCGCATACGAGGACATACGAAGGATGTGCGAGGACGGTGACAAGATTGATTAAAGAAATTAGTGCTTTGAATAAATACAGGAGAAGGTTGGTTGGAGTTGGAAATTAATTGATAGAAGATAAATCAAGAATATAGGAATATCGATTATAATCAAAGGAATTGGATTTAAAAATGTATAATGTGCATCTATTTCTTTTAATAAATGTTTTCAAAGGTATCAATCTTTAAATTCAGGCGTCTTTTCAACGCACAATCGATCATTAGTCAAATGCGAAACATGGATACAAATTTATAGATGTTAATTCAATGTACAATTCAATCAGTTTACACATCGAACGTGGAACGTGTTGAAATTGTTCAGAGATCTCAGCTCGCTCTTTCATGGCTTCGTCGTCAGTTTCCGATTCGGCACGATTCATTCGGCAGTTTGATCTCGAGGGCAATGTCAGCAGCACGTGCAACACTCGAATCTTCGTACCTGTGCACACAAATATTTCGATTTTAAAGAAAAATTTTTAAATATCATCTTCGTGCAATATATAAAAGTCAAATACAAAACATTCGTTCTGGTTTGTACGCGACACATTGCTCTAATATGTTCATACATCTAACTTTTACTTTTAGAACTCGAGATTGACACGCGTACGTGTCTGACATATATTTCTTAAGATATCTTGGTATATCATAATAAATTCATTATTTCAAAATGTGTAAAATGATGATAATTCTTATTAAAAACACTTATTTTTTTTTCGTTTGAAGAACTGGGATAGGATTTTCAATCATGGATACCAGAAAATTATAATTTTTTAAAGAAGCAGCATCATCTCATGCATACATATTACGCGTTAGTTTAATTATTAACTTTAAGAAATTGACACACAATATTAAACAGAATTAAGAGTTATAACATTGTCGGTGAACGGTACTGTGATAGTTGACGATAGAATAGAAACGTATGTACAAAAGATACAGATACGTTCATCAAATATCGTTGATGTTTTTTAGGCTACGATTACATACCAAGTATGGAATAATATATAAAAGGAGAAACGACAAGAAAGGAAGTTAAATTGATGTGTCAAATTACATAGGTTACGTGTGTCACTCATTAATTTATTAATTCGTGGACAAATTTCTACACATATATTAGATTCGTAGACGTACAATATCAAACGGAATTAAGATTACAATAAGATACAGTTTCGCAGTTGTCGCTGTGTCTAGAAACATTGTGAAATTAATAACAGACAGACGTATAAATCGGTACAATTTATACAAATGATACAGAGGAGAGATCAGACATGACGTTGACGCGTTTCAAGTAGCTGACGATATGAATAAGACAAGCAGTGAATTAAACGCTGAACGCGATGCGTCAAATCGATCAAACATGGGTTAGGTTACTTATTATATTAACACTTGTACAAATTTACACATTTGATTTTTAGACAATACAAAACACAATTAAGAGTCACGCAACACTGTCGTCGTTGTTGAACGGTAAATTAACGTGAAACTAATGCAAAATTAAAGATAGAAGCAGTACACGTGTATAATACGATGTATCGACAGAGGCAGAAGTTACACAGAGTGCACAGAGTACAGATGCGCCATCGTCGATGTGTTAAGGCTAATGTCACACGGTGCGTGGAATAGGAAGAGAGAACAGTCAATTGGAGTTTTATACGAAACGTAGATACTAATATAAGTTATTTTCAAGCAAGAACATTCATTTTGTAGTTATCTGAGCCGTATTAATGGCTATACAAGCCGAGCATTTCGAGCATGGGCGGCCATTTCGTGGCTCTCTCATTGGACGTCGACGTTAAAAGGCCGACGTCGCGGCACGGAAACGGCCAATCGGAGTCATCATATTATTCACAATTTCAAGCGTGGGCGGCCATTTCGTGGCTTTCAAAGCTGTCATCGCGCAACGGCGGTTATATCGACGACGTATATACAGATTGTTTGAGCACGCGCGGTTGAAAAGAAGAAGGACGAAACGGGGGTCCAGGGGGCGGAGCCCCCTGGTCAGAGATCCAAGGGGCGAAGCCCCCTGATGGGGTTTCGAAGCCCCTCGATGGGGGGGTTGGGGGGGGGGGCGAAGCCCCCCCCACAAACGACTTCCGTTTCTTGAAAAAATGTACAATTCATTTATTACAACTGTGTTTTTCAGATGTAAAAACGAGAGAAGAGAAGATATACAGGACGATACAGGTGGATCATGGATATCGACGAAATAAAGCAGTCGAGATTTCATAACGTACGTTATTAACTTCGATTAATTCCGTGAAGGGGAACGTGTGGAGAAATTCGAGACGTTCTTCTCTCTCAATAATCGAACTCGTCATTTTCAACAGGTTGAAATATTCTTCGCACTCGGTAATAATAAAGGGGAGCATTCGAGATCACATCACGCTGGACGACACTTCGGAGAAGGATTCTCGATACGAATGTATTACGCACGAATGTACAGAACGTACGATTTGTTGTATCCAAGGCTTGTAAAAAGATGGTATAACTTGTAAATATTGTAAAACGATTCTTTCTCTTTAATTTTTACTTTTCACATTCGATCGACACGCACGTATGTTCGACATCGATGTTATACAACAACGTGTACTTATACAATGTGGATGGGCTACCTGTATCAGGAAATTTCAGATACACGGAGAGTGCTGCAAATAAAGAACATAGGATATAGACACGATCGAAGAAAGATATAGGAAATAATACTTGGATTATAACGTGCATAAATTAATCGAAGCGTCTTCTCCATCCATTCGTCATCATCAACATGTGTAATTAGTCGAATACATGGATTCTGTGTACAATTCAATCGCGGTGGACATCGAACGCGTCGACGATATCTCAGCATCGCTCTTGCAGTCTAGCGGTAGCAGTCGATCGAGGCCAATCGTACGCGCACAACAACGCTCGAATCTGCGCACACAAATGTTTGATCTTAGAGAAAAATTTTTCGTGCAATATATATAAAAGCTAAACATTCGTGTGTTTGTTATACGATACGACACGTAGCTTTTTTTTTTTTAATACACGTTCTACATCAAATTTCAATTCTTCTTCTCGAGAAGAACGATACAAGACTGACTCTGGGGTGATGCGCGCATGTATCGCTCGAGATATATATCTCGGTACATCACAAATTATTTCAAAGTTATTTATTCGTACAAACGTGTGTCGATAATTCTTATTAAAAAGACTCATCGGATAATGAATACATCTCATTTATATACTGTTAATAATAAAGATAGGAATTTGACATTCGTCTTCGGCGAAGGTGCAGCGAACTGAACATTAGGTTGTACGTTTAATTACTACTAAAAAACTTTCAGAAACACACACGTACGATAGATTCGATTTCCAGACAATATCAAAAGAAATTACGATACCGTACTCGTACAATACAATATTGTAAGCGATTGGCTGGCGCTAGGGCTTGTTAGCTGCGTTCTCATTGGTCGAACGAGTGATCTTCTTGAGCCAATCACGTGCGTGCCCGCGAACGGGCTCTCGTTATGGTTCGCGCGTGGTACCGTATCTCCGTGCCGTAGCGTAGCCGGGCGGCGTGTGCATAAGTGAGCAAGTGCAGCTGTAAGCATTGTTGTTATCCCAATCCTTGGTGTATCGCAAGGCGACGCTAACGCGACGACCTTGCATTCATTATACATTGTTATCCCAATCCTTGGTGTATCGCAAGGCGGCGCTAACGCGACGACCTTGCATTCATTAAACATCATTATCTCAATCCTTTGTGTTATTGCCTTCAACGCAGTCATCCTTACAAACCGAATTACTGCTATCTTACAGCTCAGAAGTGGGATAAAGAAGCTTGTGTGCATCGGGACAGTGCCGTTCGTACCGTCGTTCTTAATCGATACGATTTCGACGGGCGTTCCCGTTTTTTTTTACGAGAGTGATTTTCTCGTTACGGTCGGCTTCTGTGGTTCCGGTCCCGCGTCCGCTATTGTGTGTGCTTCGGAACATTGTCGTACGTACCGTCGTTTTTGATCGCAACGATCTCGACGGGCGTTCCCGTTTTTTACGTGAGTGAATCTCGCGTCGCGGTCGGCTTTAGTGGTTCCAGCATTGCATCCTTAACTACGCATTGGTTCATTGTCGTACGTACCGTCGTTTTTGATCGCAACGATCTCGACGGGCGTTCCCGTTCTTACGTGAGTGAATCTCGCGTCGCGGTCGGCTTTAGTGGTTCCAGCATTGCGTCCTTAATTACGCATCGGTTCATTACCGTTCGTACCGTCGTTCCTAATCGACACGATTTCGACGGACGTTCCCGTTTTTTCTACGAGGGTGAATCCCTCGTCACGGTTGGTTTTTAATGATTCCGATTACGCGTCCGCTTCGACGTGTTGCATCTTTACCGTGCACACCGCCGTTCTTGATCGACACGATCTCGGTGGTTGTTGCGTTTTACGAGAGTGAATTCCTCGTCACGGTCGGCTTTGTGGTGCCAGTTTCGCGTTTGTAAAACCGTAAGTTATTTACAATCTGTCATTGTGAGCGTGTGCACGTGGTTTGTCGCGACCATCGCCATTTTCGTGCCGTGTGGTTCATCGCGACCATCGCCATTTTCGTGCCGTGTGGTTCATCGCGACCATCGCCACTTTCGTGCCGTGTGGTTCATCGCGACCATCGCCATTTTCGTGCCGCGTGGTTCATCGCGAGTATCGCCATTTTCGGGCCGTGTGGTTCATCGCGACCATCGCCACTTTCGTGCAGCGTGGTTTGTCGCGACCATCGCCATTTTCGTGCCGAGTAGTTCAACGCGAGCATCGCCATTTTTTACGACGCTTAAGTTTGCGTCGCCATCTTCTTCAAGTCACGTGTTTCTTCTTCAGCATCAAGTCACGTGGTTCTTCGTACACATCGCCATCTTCTTCAAGTCACGTGTTTCTTCTTCAGCATCAAGTCACGTGGTTCTTCTTACACACCGCCATCTTAGCGTCGGTCGTGTAGCCCGCGCAAGTCTCGCCATTTCAAAATGGATCGACAACGCCTTGAAGGTCTTTCCGACGAAGCTCTACGATTGGAAGTCCGAGAATATGGTCTTTGGCCACGGACGACACGCACAGACTTGATCGACCAAATAATGTCGCATCTAGAACAACATGGTCCGCTGATTGAGGCGCGTCAAAAGAATTTAATAGAGTCTGATACCGCATCATTGGATAATAATGATCGGCGAATTCAGAATTCTACAATTGATATCGCTCCAGCGTCTGCAGCGTCAAATAACGCAACTTCGTCCGAAATGTCAATCAATCAATTGACAAAAGTTTGTGAAACTCTGGCCTTAGAGATGAAGCAGCAACGAGATTTGGTTCAACAAGTTTTATCGGTTTTTCGAGCAGGCCCTCCGCCTTCGCCCGCACCGGCTGGACAGTTTCATTTACCTGCTAGTGGAGTCGATGCTTTCACTAATGCAGCTACACCTGACAGGTTCGTCAGTGCCTCTCCGGGCATTAGTACTGCTGCATCCGGTTCATCTAGAAACACGGTGTTATCTATGACACCTGTCGCGCAGGCCATCACATTATTAGCCTCGCAGCTACCAAGTTTCGGTGGCACACAGGATGAAAACGTAGAAGTGTGGCTACGTAAAGTTGAACGCATCTCGCGTATCCATAATGTATCTCAGGATGTGACGCTTCTGGCAGCTACCAGCAAACTTACCAAGCTCGCTCGTGAATGGTTTGATCTTGATACGGGTACTATTAATGACTCGTGGCTATCATTCAGAGATGCGATAACCAGTCGATTTCGCCGCCAGATTCCCTTTTTCGTGATAGTACAAAGGGTAGAAGCCCGAAAATGGAACTATACGAAGGAAACCTTCCAAGAATATGCTTTTCATAAGCTAAAACTCATGCAGAGCTTAAATTTGCCAGACATTGATGCGATTAATTTTTTAATTAGTGGCATAGGCAGCCCGTCGCTTAGAGCGACCGCCGCTTCATTAAGCGCTTTTACCGTGGATCAATTTTTGGAAAGGATGCACAACATTACTGTCATGAGCGGTGACATCAATATGAAACAATCTTCCTTTTTCAAGGTCGAGAATGGAAGACCAATTGATTTATCGGTTAAGAGTAACAACTCAGCCGAAGTTACTGAAGATCTTTTCTGCGTATATTGCAAAAATAAGGGTCACGTTCGCTCAGATTGTCTGAAGCTCAAGAGGAAGGAGCAATCCCTGCAGCCGACGTTGCAGCCTACAAAGCAGCCCATCGTCGCAGCTGTCGATTCTTCCGTCAACGCATCACCTTCCAGTTCTGCAGATGCATCACCTTTACTGGTAGCATCAATTCTAACGCCTCTCGAGAAAAGATTGGAGTTTTCTGATCCGCAAATTAAGGTGGTCTCCATCAATAATTTACCTTGTAATTTAATTGCGCTTGTGGACTCAGGCAGTCCAACTTCGTTTATTCGTCCGACTTTATTTCATAGGTATTTTGACCGAGATACGTCGATTAACGTTTCAATACGTTCGTATATGGGACTTAATAGTTTACCTATTCCCGTTCTAGGCTCAATCTCTACGCCGATTCGTTTCGAATCTTTACCAGATTTTAATGCAGACATAGATTTTCAAATTTTACAAAACGATGTTTTTGCCGCTGATATTGTAATCGGACGTGATTTCTTATGTAAACATAAGATAACAATAGTCTTTAATCCGTCAGCTAAAGCCGCGGAAGATAACCTTCAGCTTATTCAGCATGTTGCTTCTGCCGACGTTCTTGAGTCGTCAAATCATTTCATTGTTCCTACATGTAGCGAAAGTTCTATTAACTTTGACGATCAAGTTAAACATCGTTTGGTTGCTGCGATCACTGAAGTAGAGAATGCCAAGATCCCAATCACTAAAGATAATCATTCGATTAAGGTATCTCCGGAAGATTGTACAACTTATGCGTATACGCCCGTGCGATTTGCCTTCGCCGAGCGACTCGAAATTACCGACGATCTTTTAAAACAAATCATTATCCAATATAGTTTGTCACCACACTGCGCGCGTGTTGTCCCCGTGCGTAAAAGAAATAAAACCCTTTGGTTATGCATCAACTTACGTCCCCTTTACGACAAGGTGGTAAAACAAAATTATCTTTTCCTTCTAGTTGATTACCTTTCTTGTCTATCAAAAAAATCGGTCCTCTCATTATTCCGCAAGGATGGTTTGACTCTCAGATTACAAAGTTGTAAATTTAAGGTCTTGCATCGTGCTAGACGAAAAATGGGTCACATGGATGCGTTAAGCCGCATCATGTTTCATGTAGAAAGATTGGCCATAAAAAGAAAGCTAGAACTTAAACAACTCCAAGATTCTAGGCTCAAAGAAATCGCTGGTAAATTAGAGTTTGAGAAAAATAATAAGTTCAAAATGATAAACGGTTTAATTTTTAAGAAAGGTCCCGACAGACCACGTTTTATCGTGCCGAAATCCATCCCCGGATTTAACAATACTTCTCGTCCCTACAACTCCATTTTATCACCTGATCGGATAGAACCGTGGATCAAGCCGATCAGAGAATAACTTTTACTTATTTATATTTACCGGGTCTAGTTGTAGCTAGTTAGTAAGTGCGTTTCCTTAATTTATATTTGCGTCTTTGATATATAACATTATTTTATAAGAACTAAATTAAGATTAATATTGTATTCCTTTCGTTAAGAAAACCAGATAAGTTACTTTGTGTTATTAATTTCTAAGGAATGTATATGGTAATAAGTCATTGCCTTTAAGAATATTTTATAAGAATTTATATATTTTGTTTTATATAAGCCAAAGCCTTCGGGACGAATGCAATGTCAGGCTGGCCGAACTGTAAGCGATTGGCTGGCGCTAGGGCTTGTTAGCTGCGTTCTCATTGGTCGAACGAGTGATCTTCTTGAGCCAATCACGTGCGTGCCCACGAACGGGCTCTCGTTATGGTTCGCGCGTGGTACCGTATCTCCGTGCCGTAGCGTAGCCGGGCGGCGTGTGCATAAGTGAGCAAGTGCAGCTGTAAGCATTGTTGTTATCCCAATCCTTGGTGTATCGCAAGGCGGCGCTAACGCGACGACCTTGCATTCATTATACATTGTTATCCCAATCCTTGGTGTATCGCAAGGCGGCGCTAACGCGACGACCTTGCATTCATTAAACATCATTATCTCAATCCTTTGTGTTATTGCCTTCAACGCAGTCATCCTTACAAACCGAATTACTGCTATCTTACAATATGTACGTAAGGCGAATAGGCGACGGAGAAGAAATTAAACGATACGTGATCGAACGTAGGTTAGGTTATACGTCACTTACAAATTTATTAACTCGTGGTAACAAATTTCTATACATACATTTTACAATAAGATAACACAGTTTTGTCTCGCTGTGTGAAATCAATCAATAAGATACGTATATACGCTACGAAGTAGCGGTACAATTTATAAACGATACAGCAGACATCGTTGACGCGTTTCGAATAAGAGAGAGAGAGAGAGAGAGAGAGAGAGAGAAGTGGTGACGAAGGAAACGTTGCGAGCGATGTGTCCGATCGATCGATCGATCGAACATGAGTTAGGATAGAGTATCTAACGTGAAACTAATAAAGTAAAATTAAAAATAACACACGCGTATAATATACAACGTATCGACGAGATAGAGGTGCGCAGATGGAGTAGCGTCGTCGTCGTCGTCGTCGTTGATGCGTTAAGGTCAATAATGTCACACACGGGGTGCGTAAGAAATTAGAGTTTTGTACAACAATCAATGTAGTAGGCTGTTTTCAAGCGTCCATTTCTCGCGCTGTTATCCCACTGAACTATATATATACTGGAAGAGGCACTGGGTTGTCTGAAGCGTGCTAACAAAGAGAGAAGATTCCGGGGCAGCCTGTCTTTGTTGTACAGTCAAATCCAAAAGTTTATGCTAGTAAGCAAAGAAAAATTTCTCTTCACTCAATCACTGTCACCTGAATGACTTTAATAAATTTTTAACATCGACTGTACAGTATCGTTCTGCGCAGGCGCAATGACGAAAAGAGTGAGACAGCTTGCCCCTAAAATCTATCTGGCACGTTTTCCGTTCATGAGCTGCCTATGCCAGTGCCTCTTCCAGTATATATATTTATAGTTCAGTGTGTTATCCGGGCTGTATTATAATGGCGCGGTGGCTAGCCCACGGGCGGCCATTTCGTGGCGCTCTCTCGGCTGTCATCATTGGTGGACGTCGTTGGGCCGACGTTGCGGCATAGGAAGAGAAACGGCCAATCTCGAGCAGCGGCGGCCATTTCGTAGCTTTACAAAGCTGTTAACGGTGGCGCTATTTTATAAGAAAATACGTAATATCGAACATACGTTTTCCGAGCAAAGGCGGCCATTGCGGTGGTTACACGGGTTATAAGATAGATTCGTCATCGTCACATCGACGATGTACAGACTCAGTACAGCGCCGAGCATGCGCAGTTGAAAAGGAAGGACGAGTCGGGCGCGAAGCCCCCCCCCCCCCACGATTTCCGTTAAAACTTTGCAATTCGTTCAACTGTGTTTTCCAGACGTTGGGTCAATCACGAGAGAGGAGAAGAGACGTGGGAAGACTCGAGGAATTCAATTACGAGAACACACCTCGCGGGGACGAGAGATGGCTCATCGACGAGAGATCGACGAAATCGTCGAGGAGGAGGGGAAAGCGGTCGACGACGATTCCGCAATGTGCGTAAGATGTGGAACAACGTTATCGATCCCCCCAATTGGAGAACGAACGAGGCTTTTTTCAATCGACTCGCGTTAATAATTTTCATTCAGGCCGAAACGCTCTTCGCTCGGCGGAGGAGAGAGCGAGGAACACGAGCGTCGTCTCGAGGAGGAGGAGGATCCGATACGACCGTGTCTCATACGGATACGGACACGCGGTCCGGTACGGTTCGTAACACGAGGTAAACCGATATTGTAAAACGATCGATTCTATAAATTCAGATTACATTCGACGTTAAATATTGGGAAATTTCAGAGGTGCACGAAGAGAGAGTGTACGACGAGATGTGCAAGGACGGGGTGACGAATAATAAGGACTCGATTGTAAAATCAAAGGATGGACGTGGGTGATGAAGATGTGGAATCTATCGAAACGATGTACATACGTATTGTTGTTTCTTTAATAAATGGTCTCTTTTCGTACCAATTTCCATTCATTCGACGAGTATTTTTTCATTCAAGAGTCAAACGCGCGAAACAAATTATATAATATACAGGTTCAACGACGATCGATGTACGATTCTCTCTAATTACGGCAGATATCGAGGTACGCAACATCGTGGTTCTTCTCGTCGTCGATCGTTTCTTTTTAGGTTAGGTTACGATTACATTATTCGATCTTGGAGAAAAATCGACAAGTACACACCTTCTTCGCGCGATATTTTATCTCGGTAAATTAATTATTTCCAAGTTATTTATATATCGGTACGAATAATCTTTTTCAAAAAAAATAACGAACACGTTGATTTTTATACTGGAGATAGAGAAACGTTTGAAAGCTGCGACAAGTTGATCGGGGATGGACGAGGAAAATATGTATTATTATTCTTTGCAGCATCGTTAGGTTACACACGTTGGTTCAATTACAAACTTTGAGAAATTGACACACACACACACGATAGATTCGCAGCATCAACACAGGTTATACGTTGGTTCAATTACAAACTTTGAGAAATTGACACACACACACACGATAGATTCGCGATTAGAATTAAGAGTTATAACACTGTGAAATTCTGATGACAGAGACGTAGGATGTATAAAGAAGGATATTAAACGATGCGTCAAATTTTTAATAGGTGTCACTTTTATTAACTCGTGGACAAATACACGTTACATTAGATTCGTAGAACGGAATCAAGATTACAATAAGATAACAACAGTCTTTCGCAGTTGTCAAAACGGCACTGTTCAAACGATAATTGTAGAGGTAGATATTACACAGAGACACGTTTCGACAATTAAACGCTGTGTGAACAACGGTGTATCCGATCGATCGAACATGCGTTAGGTTACGTTTACTATCTTAATTCGCACAAAATACACGTTTGATTTCTAGACGATGGAATCGAGAGTCACGCAACACTGTTGTTGAATGGCAAATTAAACTAATGCAAAATTAAAGATAGAAATAACACACGCGTACAATACGATAATATCGACAAGCGGAGGTTACACAGAGTGTACAGATAGAGAGTAGCGCCGTCGTCGACGACGTTAAGGTCAATGTCACACACGGGGTGCGTGGGAAGAGAACGGCCAATTGAAGTCACATATAAAATGTAGATACTAATACAGGCTGTTCGGGGCATCCATTTCGCGGTTATTCGGGCCGTATCAATGGCGCGGTGACTATTTCGAGCATGGGCGGCCATTTCGTGGCTCTCTCGGCTGTCATTGGACGTCGACGTTAAGGCCGACGTCGCATGGCGCGGCATAGAAAGAGAAACAGCCAATCGGAGTCTTTATTCACAATTTCAAGCAGCGGCGGCCATTTCGTGGCTTTCAAAGTTGTCATCACGCAACGGCGGCTATTTTACAAGGAAGTATGTATATCAAATAATAGATACGATCGTCGTAGATGTATAAAGACAACGTTATATGAGAAAATGTGTACAAAATAATAGATACAATCGTTATAGATATTAGGGACAACGTTGTACAGTGAAATATGTATTGAATATATGTTTTCAAGCAAAGGCGGTCATTTCGTGGCTACACGGGTTAAGACATTCGTCATATCGACGATGTACAGACTGGACGAGTTGAGCGAAACGGGCGGATCCAAGGGGCGAAGCCCCGGGGTCCAGGGGGCGAAGCCCCCCCACTATCACGAAACTACTTTTTATTTTAAAAAGACGAATCGTCGCTTACAATCTGTTTAACCGTAACGTCCAAGGGCTATTTCAAGGTAGGATTTATCTAAAGCTATATGTACGTAACGGTGGCATCACAGATACAATACGAGGCTATACATCACATCTGAGAGAGAGAGAGAGAGCTCAACGAGCTGCCACAAAATGGCCGCTCCTATATGAAAACAGCTCTGAGAAGGGTTACGGCCATTTCGAGAGTTCGACACACTTTATTACAAATTCAAGAAAGAGAATCCAAGTCTAAAATTCATTCATCAAAATAGATGCATTTCTATTCTATTTTATTCTATCGATAGACAATTGAGAGAAACGTGTCAAGGACCTGTAACACATGTTTCGACCTATTCTTTCGGAAATATTTCCAAGTATCGCACGAAGAATCGACAGGCACATCTCCCAACGATAAGATGATAAGATGGAAAGGAAGGTAAAGAGCAATGGGAGAATGGTTTTATTACCTCCAAATCTGCCTGACCAACCTCAGGCACAGACGTCCGGATTTCAGAAGCAGAGAAGACGACTCTGAGACGGTACATCGATAGAGAGGATAGACAATTGTCGAGGACTTGTGAATTTTTCCAAGTATCACATGAAAAATCCACTAAAATCGATACGTGTTCGTGTGACGGAACGGGTCGGCAAGTGCGGGAGGCTTTGAACGAGCACGCGCATAACTCACGCGTCTTCAACGGTAATTTACCAAGTATTACACTAAGTCCAGCGAGCACCCGTACACTACGTTCAATCGTCTGTGACACAATGTGTATCACTGTGTCTCCTCGCTAGAAAGCATTTGTAAATGGCCGCCGTTGCATGAGAATAGCCTCGAGGGCCACGAAATGGCCGTTCATGTTTGAGAACGATTCAAAGAGTCGTAAAGTAGTTACTGCTGATTAAAAACAGCCCAAAGAGCTATAAAAAACGGCTGTTGTTGAATGAAAACGGTTTTGGGAGGGTCACGAAATGGTCGCTCATGTTTGAAAATGGTTCAAGGAGTTAATCACAGCTAAATGAAAAAACGGTCTAAAAGATCACGAAATGGCCGCCTTTGCTTAAAAATGGCTTGGAAGACTGCAAAATACTCATTGTTAAACGAAGACAGCTTAGAGAGCCACGAAATGGCCGTCGTCTATTACATGAAAATGGCCCTGAGGACCATGAAATGGCTGCCCATGCTTGAAAACGACTTAGAGAATACATAAAATAGCTGCATCTGTATAAAAACGACCCAAGTGATTGAAAACAGCCACAAAATGATTGCCTTTGTTTGAAAATGGTTCAGAGAGAGAGCTACAAAATAGTCGCTGTTGCATGAAATCATTTCGGAAAGCCACAAAATGGCCGCTGTTGCATTAAAACGGCCCAGAGGGCCACGAAATGGTCGCCCATGCTTGAAAATGACTTATATGGCCACAAAATAGTCACTGCCGATTGAAAAGATAGCCGCACAAAATGGCCGTTTTCATTCAGCGGTGAGTATCTCGCGACTCTCCAAGCCGTTTTCGAGCACGGGCGGCCACATCGTGGCTCTCTCTCTCGGCTGTCATTGGACGTCGACGTTAAGGTGGTCGATATCGCACGTTGCGGCATGAGAAGAGAAACGCGGCCAACCGTTATCCATTCGCAATTTCGAGCAGCTATTATCAGAGGACGATTCGGCCATTTCGTGGCTTTCAAAGCTGTCGTCACGTAACGGCGGCTATTTCCATAAGAAAATACGTTTTCGAACATACGTTTTCGAGCAAAGGCGGCCATTTCGTGGCTACGTGTGGGGTTAAGACATTCGTCACATTGACGATGTACACAGACTGAGCATGCGCGGTAAGAAGGACGAGTCAAAACGGGGTTTCGAGGGGGGAGCCCCCCCCCCCCACAAAACGACTTCCGTTAAAACTTGCAATTCGTTCAAAGGTCAACAGTGTTTTCCAGACGTTGGTTAACGAGAGAGAGAGAGAGAGAGAGAGAGAGAGAGAGAGAGAGAGAGAGAGAGAGAGAAGACTAAGGGCCGTGGCACATAAAAAAACGTAAGTAGTAAAACAGAAACAATAAGCAGTAAACAGTAAAGTTAAGGTACACAAAAAAATTAAGATGTTACGTTCTATGTACCAATCGCTTATTTTTAGAAGATTGTGACAAATGTAATACAGTGAGGTTAGGAAATGTTATTAAAGTAAAGAGAAATGTTATTAAAATAAATTACTTCGATAAGTTATTGGCATATAAGAAAAGTATATACGTAATTTTATATAAAATATATACACGTGTAATCATATATATAAAAAGCTGGAAGTTGTCGTATGCTATGTAAGTAGTCGAACCTATATTTCTAACTATATTTTTTAAATAATAAACTTTTTTATAAAATATTTCTTTTTTTTAGGCAATGGATAATGAGGAAGAAATATTGACGTTTTTAATATTAATTCTTGGTATATATGTATTTGTTCGCGAGCGAACGAAGCGCTCACTACGCTGCATTGCATCGCCTATGTTGCATGGCCTGTGCAACATGGGTGGTGTAATGCAGCACTGAAATCAGGGAGTCCAAGCTGATATGTAACGGACTGAATCGTTAAAAACTTGTCCCCTCTTTGGTAGATGGCGACACATAATACTACACACACATGCAAAATGTATATCGGTGATTGACTGACATGACACAGTCACATATAGTCGCAAGTCATCCTGTTAGTGCAGCATCCTATTTTCAGTAAATGGTTATTGTTATATATTTTACATAATAAGCAATAAATTTAAATATATTAAATATGTCTCGCAAAAAATGTGAAGTATCAAATTGCATTTTTGATTTAAAAAAAAAGTATCATTTCCCAAAATGCTTACAAAGAAGCAAAAACTGGTTAAGTGTTTGTGGTAATAATGAACTGTTAAATTTATCATTTAAAAATCTTACGGAAAGAGTGATATGTGACATTCATTTTGAAGAACGTTTTAAATTAGCTAAAGGTCTTAGTAAAACTGCTGTACCAACTTTACATTTACCAGGTATATATATCAAATAAATTAAATCTAATAGTACTTATATATTAATTATATTTATCAATTAAAAGTATGTATTCTTTACATTTAGATCCTATCGATGCTTCACGTTATGGAGAACGTACAGAAGAAAATATAAATTTGTCAGTTACTGAATCAATTAATCAAACAGATCAATCAACATATATAGGTATAAGATGAATTAATAATTATATTGTATTGTATATGACATTTTTTAAATAATCAAAATATATTTTATATTCTATCTAATAACATATTTTTACAGAATGTACTGATTCTCGCATACAAACTCATCATGTTCATCAAGAGACACAACCAGAAGCAATACAGGAAATCGGTCATATCTCATTTGATATTTGTAAAGAGACACAATCAAAAGAAATAGAAGAAATAGGTATAATTAACAATATTTGTTATTGAAAAAATATATTTTGAAATAATTTATATATATATATATTTATACACACACAGATACACAGCCTATTGAACATCCATCACACACAGATACACAGCCTATTGCACATCCATCACACACAGATACACAGTCTATTGAACATCCATCGTTGACTACCAATGTGGTATATGGTAAGAAACAGATAAATTCAAAACGAACATCTACAAATACAGTTACTGCAAAGAAGAAAGGTAATAAATATTACATAGTTGATTTAATTTCTTCTCCATGGAGAATATAAGGAAACGATACCCGATTGCTCACATTACTGATTAGTTAATTTAATATAAAAAAATCGTTAAATATATAAAATAAATGATTGACAAAACATTGAAATATTTAAAAATGTATTTACTTTTGTGTCCTAGAATCTATTCTCCACTTATTCCATGTAACTCGAGAAACACAACTTTCTTTGCGCGATAAACAATTGTACAATACAATTGTATCTCTAATGAAGACCTCAAAGCAATTAATTAGAAGACGAGTTTCTTTACATGAAAGATTAAAAGAAGTTCAGAAATTGGCTGAAAGAAGTTTTGAAACGACAGTTCAAGAAATGCCAAAAATAATGCAAAATTTTTTTCTATCTAATTTGAATAATAGTAAGCGTAATAAATTTAAACGACAGTATTCAATACAAGATAAAGCTTTTGCTTTAGCTATAGCAAAACGAAGTCCAAAAGTTTACAGATTTTTATCTAATATTTTTTAAAAAATTAATATTAATAATGCTCGTTTGTATTCAAAATAAATATAGTGAGAAAATTGCCTTTCACGAGCCATAAGAATTAACCGAAGCAATAAAATAAAATTTCAAATAAATTTAGTTTATTCTAGGTCATACGTAATTACAACGTTTCGGCTTACAAAGCCTTCTTCAGTGACACTGATATTTCGCCCTAACAACATCAGACATTAGATAAAAACAATAAACGATGACAAATCAAGTTCGTGGTGGTACTTATATTCAGGTGAAACGCAACGCTGGGTTCGTCCCCGCAGGTTATTGACCTATCTCTCCAACTGTCAAACTGGATAGTTTTGTCCTCCACAAGATTGGATATGTCCGTGGAGTGCCCATTGGGGTGGCGTGTGTTCTAATAAGATTTTATCTTTATTGTGATGTGAATTAAGGGGTTGAATTGGGAGTAGGTAACAGTTTTCAGTAAATATCTCTAATTCTTTATTCGGTTTAAGGAGAAGTTTAAATGCTCCAAAAGCGATTGACAAACGAAAAATTAATAATTGAACCTCGAAAATGAAAAAAAAACTCCTTGTCCAAATTTAAAAAAATGTTATGGATCTAATGATAACTATCACGCATTAAATGAACAAAACTAATTATTCAAATTTATGTTAAATAAAGGCTTTGTTCGAGAGGAGAGGTTCACACGGATAACTTACCATTATTTTTGTTTTAAGACTGTCGATGTAACAGTTTTTTGATCACGGAACATGATTTTTGTGTTCAGATTGCGTCTAATCACCCAGAACTTAGAATCTCTAATGACAGTTTTAATTTGTATGTATGCCACCCCAACGTCACCACAACTGGACTGGGAGGGGGTGGGAAATTGGGAGTGGGAACAAAGATTAACTGGTGGGAGCGTCTGTAGAAATTAACCAATCAATGTAAAGGTGTCGCTAAATATTCTGGGAAGATGAGAAATGAGACTTAAAACTTGAAAATTAAAATTCCAAATTTCAAAAAATCTTTTTTATATAAAACCAACTTTAAAGAATAAAAGTAAATTCAAGTCAGTTAAATAATAAAATCTCAGATTTTCGTTCTCCAACCGTTCAAATTAAATTAGTCATTTTATTAAAACCAAGAGTAAAGGTAATAAGTCAAAAGTATTAAAATTAAATATGAAATAAGTAAGTAGGATGAGTCAATAATTAAAATCAAGTAGGTAAATTGAATAAATAAATGAATAAATAATTAAATAAATAAATAAATAAATAAATAAATAAATAAATAAATAAATAAATAAATAATTAAGTAAACATCTAAATGAATTTTAGGTAACTGAAATAATTGAATAAATAGATAGATTAGTAACCACTTATGGAACTCCTTCTTTCTTGGTGGGACATGTAAGTAACTGGATAAAGAGGCTAAGTGGGATCCCAGTGGAGGGAAAGGGTTTATTTTGCGAGATCTGACACTAACTCTAAATATGCCTCATTTAGTAATTCCGAGTCCCTCTGTAGATTGATGCCGTTTCTCTGTTCTTTTATATGTAACATTTCCGATGTAAGTCTTTTTTGGAAGTTGCCTTCAGTATCTAAGACTCTCACATTATCCCAGTCAAAAACATGGTTCAATTTAACAGCGTGTTGTGAGACTACTGAAAAATTTTTTGGGTCGGTTCTTGCATTCGCTTTGTGTTCTTTTAGACGTGTACCTAACTGTCTCTTTGTTTGACCAACATAAGAAGCATCGCAGTCCTTGCAATTTATTCTGTATATTACGTTATTCCGTTCTTCGTTTCTATTTTTATCTTTCCACCCCTTAATGAAGTTGTTCAAACAATTCAAGCCCCTGAGACCCAGTCTTATGCCCGATTTTTTTATCTGTGATCCTATTATCATGGTAAGATTCTTAATGTAGGGGAGAATTAGAAATTTGTTACTCTCCTCAGTCAAATTTATAATCGTGTTGTTTGAATTCTCTTGTTTTGTAAGTCGGGAGCTGATTTTAAGTATTCGTTTATTTAGATGGTAAAAAATAAATCTCAATGGGTAGCCGTTTTCTAGTAATAAATTTATGCAGAGGCGTATGTTGTTCCCATGGAATCTCGGGTGTGAGTGTAATATAGCTCTATCAGTTAAATTGTACACCATTCCTATTTTTTGTGAAATCGGATTTTCCGATACAAAGGATAACAGTCTCCCCGAAAAGGTCTTTTTTTGAAACCAATCTATATATAAGATGCCATCCTGATTGATAAGGTTTAAGTCTAAAAAATTAATTTTATCATGTTGAGCTATTTCTGTAGTGAAGTCTAAACGTTCGTGGTATCCATTAAATTTTCCCAATATATCATCCAATTTTTCTTTTGGTGCCGCCATAATGATATCGTCTACATATCTATAATAAAAGCTCCACCCGAAACCCAATGAGTCCAACACCGCCCTTTCAAGATCTTGCATAACTATGTCGGATATTATGGGTGACAAGGGGGAACCCATCGGAGTACCGTGACACTGCTTGTAATGTTTCCCGTTAAAAGTGAAATAGGTAGAGTCAAGAATAAATTTCACCATGCTTAAGAATTCTTGTTTCGGGATATTTGAGTTTGATTCTATAAACCCCCATCTTTTTTCTAAGCTATTCAAGGCTAATTCTATGGGAACATTGGTGAACAGAGAAACGACATCAAGAGAGAAAACGATCTCGGAACTCTCCAATTTTTTCCCTGTTAATTTTTTGTATAGCTCCTCACTATTTTCTACATAACTGAACGGTTTCGGTGTGTGTTCCGCTATAATTCTTTGCAAGTAAGACGCTATCTTGTGTAATGCTGTATTTAGTGAGGACACAATTACCCTGAAGCTTAAGTGTTCTTTATGGATTTTTGGTAATCCATACGCTTTTGGTAGGAGGGAATCACTTGATCTCAACCGGAAGAATTCAGCTTTCGTTATGTATCCATTTTCAAACCAAACTTTTAATTTATTATTTAGAGTTCTTTCTAAAATCTTAATGGGATTCTTGGTAATCTTTTTATAAGTGTTTTCATCCTCAAATGTCTTTTCAAGTTCAGCCACGTAGAAATCTCTCTCCAATGCAACCGTGACATTTCCCTTATCTGCACGTGTGAACATAATGTTAGGGTATTTTTTGGAAAATTCACGTGTGCATTTTAGGAAGTTTGTGACCTGTTTTTCAGATCCGAATGTCGGTTTTTTATCGTTAATAAAGTTTTTTAGCAGCGGTATAGCCATGTTCCGTATCGAGGCATGTGTTTCTGCCATTTTTATATTATTTATGTTCTCTATGTCTTTGATGAAGCTATATGTTGCATTCTTTTTTGAGAGAGATGACGGTAACCTGAACTTACTACCCATTTGTAAAAGGTGTGACACTTCAGGAGGAATGGTAGTGTTAGTGAGGTTTAAGAACCACTTCTTATTAAGTTCTGCTAAAGGATTTTTTGTTTTAATCTCGAACTCTTGTGGGTAGATTGCTACAGAGAAATTGCTGTTGTCCATTTGTTGGGTATGAACATCATCAATCCTCTGCACAATCCCATTATTATCGGTTT